>JARQAB010000018.1:695839-1295839 GCA_036172955.1 Meloidogyne arenaria
TAAAAGATCAAAGATTACGGCTTATACGCTACACCTCATAATGCCTGAGGCAAAATGATTTAGCGATGGACATTTCCCTGTTCACTCGCCGTTACTGGGGGAATCCTGTTTAGTTTCTTTTCCTCCGCTTACTGATATGCTTAAGTTCAGCGGGTGCTCTCGACTGAGTTCAGGTCAAAATTGTTTGATTTTTGTAGTTAGATTCATACAATTAGGATAAACAACAATCCTCTTAAAATATAAAGCATCAATAGCAATATAGAAATAAAAGCTCTCGCTTTAAAAGAAAATGACCCTGAACCAGACGTAGCAAAGAGTTTGACCCCAATGCGGCAATATGCGTTCAAAACTTTTGTGCTCAAGGTTTCTGCAGTTCGCACAAATTATCGCAGTTTGCTGCGTTCTTCATCGATCCACGAGCCGAGTGATCCACCGATAAAGCTAGAAATTTTGTTTTTTTTATAAATATAGAGAAAAAAGATTGCTGGCGTCCTCACTTAAGAGGCTCATTAAGTCTTAAACTCGGTAATTAGAGTCCTAACATGTCACCACATATACAGCCACGGACGTTCACAACTGTATCAGCAACACATAGACACCAGCGACAGCCGTTTCACAGCGATTATTTCATTGCGAATTCAAATTTGAACATCACATAAAGTAATGATCCAGCAGCAGGTTCACCTACAGCTACCTTGTTACGACTTTTGCCCGGTTCAAGCCACTGCGATTAAATTGGTTTCCATCAAAGTAATTTAGAAAAATTAAATCAACGGTCCCCAAATTTCTCGAAATGGCTCAGTCCCGGGCAGCGACGGGCGGTGTGTACAAAGGGCAGGGACGTAATCAACGCGAGCTGATGACTCGCACTTACTTGGAATTCCTCGTTCACGGAAAATAATTGCAATTTCCGATCCCAATCACGGCAAATTTTCAATGGTTTACCCGCCCCCTTCGGGGTAGGACAAGCACGTTGATTTTGCCAGTGTAGCGCGCGTGCAGCCCCGGACATCTAAGGGCATCACAGACCTGTTATTGCTCAATTTCTTTCGGCTGAACACCGCAAATCCCTCTAAGAAGCTGTATACACTAAGAGTATGTACCAGCTATTTAGTAGGTTAGAGTCTCGCTCGTTATCGGAATAAACCAGACAAATCACTCCACGAACTAAGAACGGCCAAGCACCACCATCCACTGAATCATGAAAAAGCTATCAATCTGTCAATCCTCACAGTGTCCGGGCCGGGTGAGTTTCCCCGTGTTGAGTCAAATTAAGCCGCAGGCTCCACTCCTGGTGGTGCCCTTCCGTCAATTCCTTTAAGTTTCAGCTTTGCAACCATACTTCCCCCGGAACCGGAAGACTTTCGTTTCCGGGAAGCTCCCCACCAAGGCAATATAATTTCCATCGGCGGATCGCTAGTTGGCATCGTTTACGGTCAGAACTAGGGCGGTATCTGATCGCCTTCGAACCTCTGACTTTCGTTCTTGATTAATGAAGACATTCTTGGCAAATGCTTTCGCTGTAGTTTGTCTGGCCACGGTCCAAGAATTTCACCTCTCACGGGGCCATACAAATGCCCCCGTTTGTCTCTGTTAACCATTATCTCAGTCCGTAAAACCAATAAAACTGAACCGAAATCGTTTTCTATTATTCCATGCACGATCATTCAAGCGAAAACGCCTGTTTGAAGCACTCTGATTTGTTCAAAGTAAACTTGCAATGCCTGTTAAGAATCCTGTTAAGGACTCAAAACCGAACATTACGATAAATCGATAACACCCAGAAACACCCAGAGGGTTCCAGGGTACCGATACGAATCCAACTACGAGCTTTTTAACCGCAGCAATAATTCTATGTATTAGCAGAGCTGGAATTACCGCGGCTGCTGGCACCAGACTTGCCCTCTGCTTGATACTCGTTAAAGGGTTTAAATTGTACCCATTCCGATGACCGGCCTCAAAGAGAACGATCTCGTTATTTCTCGTCACTACCTCCTCGAGCCGAGAGTGGGTAATTTGCGCGCCTGCTGCCATCCTTAGACGTAGTGGCCATTTCTCAGGCCCCTTCTCCGGAGTCGAACCCTGATCCTCCGTTATCCGTCACCACCACGGGAGTCGATTATGCTCCCGTCAAGTTGATAAAGTGGACGCTTGAAAGACACGCCGCCGGCACAAGGCCATGCGGTCAGCTTAGTTATTCTGAGTCAACAAGAAGCAGCCGAAGCCGCGTGGTTTTGTTCTAATAAATGCGCTTTTCCGAGAGGACAAAGCTTTGGTGCATGTATTAGCTCTAGCTTTTCCACAGTTATCCATTTAGATAATCAAGATCAAGTAAATCATGGCCATTGTAATGAGCCGTTCGCGGTTTCTCGTTAAAACGATTAAACTTATACATGCATGGCTTAATCTTTGAAATGAACACATCAGTTCAGGCAGGATCAACCAGATATCTCGTAATTCGGGTAAGATTCACTACCGAATTCTGAGGATATCAAATCTTACCCAAAAAAGCAATAGCTGAACGATAAAATAATCGAGCATAGTCGGCGCCAGAACGACACACGAGGCGAGACAGATTTGGTCTCACAACCAATCTCGGGTCACTTGCTGGCTTTACGAAACACTCTAAGAGTGTCCCGAACCGACCGATTGCTCATCTTGCCAATTCCGCAATGGAATGGCACAAAATTAACATCCTTCGACGAGGACGCTTCGTCTCAACACAAAATCTCAACTTTTCACTTCACCAATTCAGCCAAAAGGCTACATTTATTATCAAATTTTTTTCTCTTTCATCGAGATTAGAGCGCATTTCTTATTTTCAGCCGAGAATTCCAATTCTCGATGCTTATATAGTTGGCCTTCGTGAAATGAACACAAGATGATCGCCGCCGCCGAGATTAACATCCTTCGACGAGGACACTCAAATAATAAAAACAACCTTAGCTCTTTTAAATGATCATAAATCGATTTAAAACGGTTAGAAATCAAAGTAGCACATTTGAGTCTTCAGATTGTACCATAAACATGTTGATTGGATGCGAAGAATTTACATAAAAGGGCACCAAGAAACCGGAAGGACTTGAGATCTGCTAAGTCGAGAATTATTTATTTCATATACATTTTTCCTTTCCATTTCCACAGCAAACAACCACTTTATTTTACAATTCGCAAGCACACAGCCACTTTTTTAATTTTACTCAACAGACAACCACTTTTCTAATATAATATGAGTCGAGGCGAAAAGAGAAATGGACAAAATGCAACCCCAAGCTATGCGCCACCAAGAGAAAAATAAATGGAAAGAGAATTAAGCAAGAAAGAAAACAAAAAGTGGTCGTAGAATTAGTAAAAGTGGTTGTTTTTATAGTAGTTATTTAATATTAGTAGTAGTAGTAGTTAATTTTTGTTAAAAATGAGCATGACCCCTTCGCACAAATTTTTCAAAAATTTGGACATGACCCCTTCGCATAGTAATTTTAAATTTGAATTTTTGGATATGTTATAATGATTATGATATTCTTATTAACAGACTCCAACTTAGTCATTAATAAAAGAAAAGTGAACATTAATCCACGATTTTGCTCTTAAGCAGTTGTTGTTTGTCTTTTATATTCTAAATATGCCCTCTCCGCGAACTGAACACAGGCGAATTGAACACACTCCGCGAACTGAAAACAATTTATGATAACAATTTCTGGCATTTGTTTTCAATGACATTTAAATTATTTAAGTTGCAATGTTGGAAAATAAATCATTTCTAGTATTTTCTTTATTAAATTTAATGGAAAAACAATCATTAAAACTAGGATTTAGTTCAGCTTTATGTAGTAAAATTGGTAGGAAGCAATAATAAATAAAAAGTGTGTTTATTTATATTTTAAATGTAACAAAATTTTTGTTCACTTTTTTATCACTTTTTAAATTATCAATAGATCATCCGTGATTGATCAATCACATTATCTATCGTCAGATTAATTTTGATCACTATCTTGGATGATCTATCTTTGATTGGATTTTCGGTCTCCCGCTTGATCACTACCACGCAGATCATAACTCATTCTCTTAATTTCTCACACGATCTATTGAATCATAAATCGATCAAATATTTTATACTCATTAACTTTACTTCGGGTTTGACAAACTTCGGGTTTGACAAAAAAATCCCACTATTGGTAAATCCCACTATATTGGTAGAAATCCCACTATATAGGTTTTAATTTTATTCAAGTAGTAGTTATCCCCCTGGTCGTTTTCAAAATATATTTCCAAGTAGTATTTACACCAACCCTAAACAATTTTTAATTTTATTCAAGTAGTAGTTATCCCCCCAGGTCGTTTTCAAAATATATTTCCAAGTAGTATTTACACCAACCCTAAACAATTTTTAAATTTTATTCAAGTAGTAGTTATCCCCCCAGGTCGTTTTCAAAATATATTTCCAAGTAGTATTTACACCAACCCTAAACAATTTTTAAATTTTATTCAAGTAGTAGTTATCCCCCCAGGTCGTTTTCAAAATATATTTCCAAGTAGTATTTACACCAACCCTAAACAATTTTTAAATTTTATTCAAGTAGTAGTTATCCCCCCAGGTCGTTTTCAAAATATATTTCCAAGTAGTATTTACACCAACCCTAAACAATTTTTAAATTTTATTCAAGTAGTAGTTATCCCCCCAGGTCGTTTTCAAAATATATTTCCAAGTAGTATTTACACCAACCCTAAACAATTTTTAAATTTTATTCAAGTAGTAGTTATCCCCCAGGTCGTTTTCAAAATATATTTCCAAGTAGTATTTACACCAACCCTAAACAATTTTTAAATTTTATTCAAGTAGTAGTTATCCCCCCAGGTCGTTTTCAAAATATATTTCCAAGTAGTATTTACACCAACCCTAAACAATTTTTAAATTTTATTCAAGTAGTAGTTATCCACCCAGGTCGTTTTCAAAATATATTTCCAAGTAGTATTTACACCAACCCTAAACAATTTTTAAATTTTATTCAAGTAGTAGTTATCCCCCCAGGTCGTTTTCAAAATATATTTCCAAGTAGTATTTACACCAACCCTAAACAATTTTTAAATTTTATTCAAGTAGTAGTTATCCCCCCAGGTCGTTTTCAAAATATATTTCCAAGTAGTATTTACACCAACCCTAAACAATTTTTAAATTTTATTCAAGTAGTAGTTATCCCCCCAGGTCGTTTTCAAAATATATTTCCAAGTAGTATTTACACCAACCCTAAACAATTTTTAATTTTATTCAAGTAGTAGTTATCCCCCCAGGTCGTTTTCAAAATATATTTCCAAGTAGTATTTACACCAACCCTAAACAATTTTTAAATTTTATTCAAGTAGTAGTTATCACCCCAGGTCGTTTTCAAAATATATTTCCAGGTAGTATTTACACCAACCCTAAACAATTTTTAAATTTTATTCAAGTAGTAGTTATCACCCCAGGTCGTTTTCAAAATATATTTCCAAGTAGTATTTACACCAACCCTAAACAATTTTTAAATTTTATTCAAGTAGTAGTTATCCCCCCAGGTCGTTTTCAAAATATATTTCCAAGTATTATTTACACCAACCCTAAACAAATTTTAAATTTTATTCAAGTAGTAGTTATCCCCCCAGGTTGTTTTCAAAATATATTTTCAAGTAGTATTTACACCAACCCTAAACAATTTTTAAATTTTATTCAAGTAGTAGTTATCCCCCCAGGTTGTTTTCAAAATATATTTTCAAGTAGTATTTACACCAACCCTAAACAATTTTTTAATTTTATTCAAGTAGTAGTTATCCCCCCAGGTCGTTTTCAAAATATATTTCCAAGTAGTATTTACACCAACCCTAAACAATTTTTTAATTTTATTCAAGTAGTAGTTATCCCCCCAGATCGTTTTAAAAATATATTTCCAAGTAGTATTTACACCAACCCTAAACAATTTTTTAATTATATTCAAGTAGTAGTCTGCGAACTATTTTGAATGAGCTCATCGAGCCGAGTCGAATAACAGCAAAATTAACGCCATTTGAATTAACCACCAAAAATCGTAAAACTATACGGGGGAGTAGACATTTTTGAAGTGAAAAAATCGAGCTTAGTCGGTAGAGCATAAATTGAAAGCACAAAATTGAAAAAACTAAAAATTCAGACCTATTTGCTAAAAATCGTACCTATATTGCAACTTTTCCAACTTTTTTGAACCTAATTTAGCCTTTTTTCGAACTTTCAGATTTTAATTGAAATAATTTTTTTCTATTATTCAAGGGTTCAATAAATGCTTCAAAAAAAGAATTTGACAATATTTAAGCTTGTAATGGAAATTAATCGAATTTTGTCTTTTGTTTGTAAATTATCCTGTCAAAGTGGAAAGGACAGGGCTTCAATGGCTTTGACATTAGAGGAGGAGAGGATTTTAAAGGGCACGTGGAATTTCTAATCAACAGGTAGATAAATGATAGTGCTAGGCGCTTTCGCTCACTACGTACAGGTGCTCTACCAAATGAGCTACCGGAACTCTGCTTTCATTTTCTCTTTTAATAGATCTTAAACCCCCACCCGGTGACCGTTTTAAATGCTAGCCAGCTGGATCTTTATCATCCTTATAATATGAAAATGTCATTTTATTAGAGATATAGTTTGATTTCTTAAAATGCAAAAGATGCAGGTTGGATGTTTTTTTCTAATTTTTTTCTTATTCTAGATGATGAAAATAATTTCATGTTTACACAAAGGTGTTAGACGTGAAAATTGTCAAAAAAATGTATGGGTACTTTTACTAATTTTGTTTCTACTGAGATGAAAGAGAATTATTTTTTATTGACTTCTTTTTAGACCAAAGAGGAAAAAAAGAGATTTTTATTTTCATATATTTTCAAAAAAATTTTTTTAATTTTATTTAAGTTTGATAATTAAATCTATAAACTTTCCAAAATGGATACAACTATGCGTTTATGTCACAGAATAAAAATTAATTTTTGAAAATATTTTTCAGTTGGTTTAGCAATTTTCAGAGACCAGATTTAGATTTTTCGACCCTATATGAAATGAAGTCCCAAATCAAATTTTTTCCATCTTCCTTAAAATGAGTAATTTCCTATACATTTCTCTCTATTTTTGATTTGTGCCGTAAGGCACAAAGATTAACTGAACGTGTGTGTACGTGTGTTTATGACCGTGTGTGTCCGTGTTTTCTCTGTCTGTGTCTGTCCGAGTTCGTCCGTGTTTTGTCTGTCCGAGTCCGTCCGTGTCTGTGGAACCGGTTAAGGTCCGGGAGCGGTTTGGAACACGAACCGTGGAACCGGCAAAGGTTCAGAACCGATTTAGAACCGGTTCGGACGACTCGGACAGACAAACACGGACGAATTCGGGCAGGCAAAACACGGACGTACTGGGACAGACAAACACGGACGAGCTCGGACAGACACAGACAGAGAAAACACGGACACACACGGTCATAAACACACGAACACACGTTCAGTTAATCTTTGTGCCTTACGGGACAAATCAAAAATAGAGGGAAATGTAAAGGAAATTACTCATTTTAAGAAGATGGAAAAAATTTGATTTGGGACTTCATTTCATAAAGAGCCGATTTTTCTTGTACCTACAGGGCGAAGGGAGAGAGTAGTCCCGATTGTCATCTGAAAAAATGCCAGTTAATAGGGTGTATGACTCAAAGACTTGGACTTCTTCATGGAAAATAGACCTGAATGGACCACAAAAGATAAAATAAGAATAGACGGGGTAAAATAAGAATAGAAAATAAGAAGATTTTCTAATTTAAAAAAAAATTAAAAATTACATTATCAGTAATTTATTTTTAATTAATAATTTTAATTAAGTAATTTAATTTTAATTCCTAAGATAAAAAAATTATTATTTATTATTTTCTAACACTAAAATTTATAATTTATGTAGTAAATATTAAATAATATTTATTTATTCTTACTAATGTTTTTAATGCTTATTTATTTGATTAGTAAGTTATTTACGCTTAAATATATCTGTGTGTGTATGATAGAAGGAAATATAACGATAAATTTTAAAAACCAAGTTTATAAAAAATGAAATAAATGAAATAACCCCAGGTCGTTTTAAAATATATTTCCAAGTATTATTTACACCAACCCTAAACAATTTTTAAATTTTATTCAAGTAGTAGTTATCCCCCCAGGGGCCTATTTCTCCCCTCCACAGATTCTGCATTCTGTGCACAGAACGCAGATTCTGCGGAAATTCTATTTCTCCGAAATTCTGCGTACGCAGATTATGTGGTGTCCGCAGATGAATTCGCAAGCACACAGCCACTTTTTTAATTTTACTCAACAGACAACCACTTTTCTAATATAATATGAGTCGAGGCGAAAAGAGAAATGGACAAAATGCAACCCCAAGCTATGCGCCACCAAGAGAAAAATAAATGGAAAGAGAATTAAGAAAGAAAACAAAAAGTGGTCGTAGAATTAGTAAAAGTGGTTGTTTTTATAGTAGTTATTTAATATTAGTAGTAGTAGTAGTTAATTTTTGTTAAAAATGAGCATGACCCCTTCGCACAAATTTTTCAAAAATTTGGACATGACCCCTTCGCATAGTAATTTTAAATTTGAATTTTTGGATATGTTATAATGATTATGATATTCTTATTAACAGACTCCAACTTAGTCATTAATAAAAGAAAAGTGAACATTAATCCACGATTTTGCTCTTAAGCAGTTGTTGTTTGTCTTTTATATTCTAAATATGCCCTCTCCGCGAACTGAACACAGGCGAATTGAACACACTCCGCGAACTGAAAACAATTTATGATAACAATTTCTGGCATTTGTTTTCAATGACATTTAAATTATTTAAGTTGCAATGTTGGAAAATAAATCATTTCTAGTATTTTCTTTATTAAATTTAATGGAAAAACAATCATTAAAACTAGGATTTAGTTCAGCTTTATGTAGTAAAATTGGTAGGAAGCAATAATAAATAAAAAGTGTGTTTATTTATATTTTAAATGTAACAAAATTTTTGTTCACTTTTTTATCACTTTTTAAATTATCAATAGATCATCCGTGATTGATCAATCACATTATCTATCGTCAGATTAATTTTGATCACTATCTTGGATGATCTATCTTTGATTGGATTTTCGGTCTCCCGCTTGATCACTACCACGCAGATCATAACTCATTCTCTTAATTTCTCACACGATCTATTGAATCATAAATCGATCAAATATTTTATACTCATTAACTTTACTTCGGGTTTGACAAACTTCGGGTTTGACAAAAAAATCCCACTATTGGTAAATCCCACTATATTGGTAGAAATCCCACTATATAGGTTTTAATTTTATTCAAGTAGTAGTTATCCCCCCTGGTCGTTTTCAAAATATATTTCCAAGTAGTATTTACACCAACCCTAAACAATTTTTTAATTTTATTCAAGTAGTAGTTATCCCCCCAGGTCGTTTTCAAAATATATTTCCAAGTAGTATTTACACCAACCCTAAACAATTTTTAAATTTTATTCAAGTAGTAGTTATCCCCCCAGGTCGTTTTCAAAATATATTTCCAAGTAGTATTTACACCAACCCTAAACAATTTTTAAATTTTATTCAAGTAGTAGTTATCCCCCCAGGTCGTTTTCAAAATATATTTCCAAGTAGTATTTACACCAACCCTAAACAATTTTTAAATTTTATTCAAGTAGTAGTTATCCCCCCAGGTCGTTTTCAAAATATATTTCCAAGTAGTATTTACACCAACCCTAAACAATTTTTAAATTTTATTCAAGTAGTAGTTATCACCCCAGGTCGTTTTCAAAATATATTTCCAAGTATTATTTACACCAACCCTAAACAAATTTTAAATTTTATTCAAGTAGTAGTTATCCCCCCAGGTTGTTTTCAAAATATATTTTCAAGTAGTATTTACACCAACCCTAAACAATTTTTTAATTTTATTCAAGTAGTAGTTATCCCCCCAGGTCGTTTTCAAAATATATTTCCAAGTAGTATTTACACCAACCCTAAACAATTTTTAAATTTTATTCAAGTAGTAGTTATCACCCCAGGTCGTTTTCAAAATATATTTCCAAGTAGTATTTACACCAACCCTAAACAATTTTTAAATTTTATTCAAGTAGTAGTTATCACCCCAGGTCGTTTTCAAAATATATTTCCAAGTATTATTTACACCAACCCTAAACAAATTTTAAATTTTATTCAAGTAGTAGTTATCCCCCCAGGTTGTTTTCAAAATATATTTTCAAGTAGTATTTACACCAACCCTAAACAATTTTTTAATTTTATTCAAGTAGTAGTTATCCCCCCAGGTCGTTTTCAAAATATATTTCCAAGTAGTATTTACACCAACCCTAAACAATTTTTTAATTTTATTCAAGTAGTAGTTATCCCCCCAGATCGTTTTAAAAATATATTTCCAAGTAGTATTTACACCAACCCTAAACAATTTTTTAATTATATTCAAGTAGTAGTCTGCGAACTATTTTGAATGAGCTCATCGAGCCGAGTCGAATAACAGCAAAATTAACGCCATTTGAATTAACCACCAAAAATCGTAAAACTATACGGGGGAGTAGACATTTTTGAAGTGAAAAAATCGAGCTTAGTCGGTAGAGCATAAATTGAAAGCACAAAATTGAAAAAACTAAAAATTCAGACCTATTTGCTAAAAATCGTACCTATATTGCAACTTTTCCAACTTTTTTGAACCTAATTTAGCCTTTTTTCGAACTTTCAGATTTTAATTGAAATAATTTTTTTCTATTATTCAAGGGTTCAATAAATGCTTCAAAAAAAGAATTTGACAATATTTAAGCTTGTAATGGAAATTAATCGAATTTTGTCTTTTGTTTGTAAATTATCCTGTCAAAGTGGAAAGGACAGGGCTTCAATGGCTTTGACATTAGAGGAGGAGAGGATTTTAAAGGGCACGTGGAATTTCTAATCAACAGGTAGATAAATGATAGTGCTAGGCGCTTTCGCTCACTACGTACAGGTGCTCTACCAAATGAGCTACCGGAACTCTGCTTTCATTTTCTCTTTTAATAGATCTTAAACCCCCACCCGGTGACCGTTTTAAATGCTAGCCAGCTGGATCTTTATCATCCTTATAATATGAAAATGTCATTTTATTAGAGATATAGTTTGATTTCTTAAAATGCAAAAGATGCAGGTTGGATGTTTTTTTCTAATTTTTTTCTTATTCTAGATGATGAAAATAATTTCATGTTTACACAAAGGTGTTAGACGTGAAAATTGTCAAAAAAATGTATGGGTACTTTTACTAATTTTGTTTCTACTGAGATGAAAGAGAATTATTTTTTATTGACTTCTTTTTAGACCAAAGAGGAAAAAAAGAGATTTTTATTTTCATATATTTTCAAAAAAATTTTTTTAATTTTATTTAAGTTTGATAATTAAATCTATAAACTTTCCAAAATGGATACAACTATGCGTTTATGTCACAGAATAAAAATTAATTTTTGAAAATATTTTTCAGTTGGTTTAGCAATTTTCAGAGACCAGATTTAGATTTTTCGACCCTATATGAAATGAAGTCCCAAATCAAATTTTTTCCATCTTCCTTAAAATGAGTAATTTCCTATACATTTCTCTCTATTTTTGATTTGTGCCGTAAGGCACAAAGATTAACTGAACGTGTGTGTACGTGTGTTTATGACCGTGTGTGTCCGTGTTTTCTCTGTCTGTGTCTGTCCGAGTTCGTCCGTGTTTTGTCTGTCCGAGTCCGTCCGTGTCTGTGGAACCGGTTAAGGTCCGGGAGCGGTTTGGAACACGAACCGTGGAACCGGCAAAGGTTCAGAACCGATTTAGAACCGGTTCGGACGACTCGGACAGACAAACACGGACGAATTCGGGCAGGCAAAACACGGACGTACTGGGACAGACAAACACGGACGAGCTCGGACAGACACAGACAGAGAAAACACGGACACACACGGTCATAAACACACGAACACACGTTCAGTTAATCTTTGTGCCTTACGGGACAAATCAAAAATAGAGGGAAATGTAAAGGAAATTACTCATTTTAAGAAGATGGAAAAAATTTGATTTGGGACTTCATTTCATAAAGAGCCGATTTTTCTTGTACCTACAGGGCGAAGGGAGAGAGTAGTCCCGATTGTCATCTGAAAAAATGCCAGTTAATAGGGTGTATGACTCAAAGACTTGGACTTCTTCATGGAAAATAGACCTGAATGGACCACAAAAGATAAAATAAGAATAGACGGGGTAAAATAAGAATAGAAAATAAGAAGATTTTCTAATTTAAAAAAAAATTAAAAATTACATTATCAGTAATTTATTTTTAATTAATAATTTTAATTAAGTAATTTAATTTTAATTCCTAAGATAAAAAAATTATTATTTATTATTTTCTAACACTAAAATTTATAATTTATGTAGTAAATATTAAATAATATTTATTTATTCTTACTAATGTTTTTAATGCTTATTTATTTGATTAGTAAGTTATTTACGCTTAAATATATCTGTGTGTGTATGATAGAAGGAAATATAACGATAAATTTTAAAAACCAAGTTTATAAAAAATGAAATAATTTGAATAATCACTCTTTTTGAACAATAAATTAACATAAAAAATTGTTATTGATAAAATTTTAATTATTTTTTAAACTTTTCTCGATGTTATTTATCCACGTTCGTCATAAAAAAATTTTTTTTGAATCTTAAAAAAATCAAAAATTCATTCCAACAAAAACAAAATTTTAAGTATTTAAACAAGTTGATAATTAAGAGATTTTAAAACATTTTCATTTCCTCAAGTTTAACTAATCCTACCCGATATTAATTAAAATAAAATAATGCGTGGATTAATTTCTTTGTGTTTGTGTATCTTTCTAATTAACCAACTGTTATTTGAGACAGGTTTTTCTAAATATAAACCAGCTGCAGGGTGAGTAGCTGGGTGGGTATAAAGATACTGTGGGTTTGGTTACGCAGGGGGGAGCGTTTGGTTACACTACTGTTAAGTTTTGGTTGTTTGGGGGCGCGTCCAGGGACGCGCGTGGAAAGCCTGCGGCTTTAAAAGGACGCTAGATTTGTTTTTTGCTTGGAGATGTACGTTAGATGTATTTATATTCGTTTAGAGCATCTTCTGATAGTTAAAATAATATATACTTTATTGGGGTTCCACTTGAGTCTGAGTGAGATAGTGGTCAAAAGTTGTAAAAATTGGTCTCGGACTGACGTGGTTTTGAGACTCTAATTGCTCGGGAAAATTTTTTAGAATTTTTTGGACAACGGATTCGTGCTCAGCGTGTGTGTTTATACTATAAAACACATTTCTGAGTCAAAATTCAAAAATTTTGTACCCCAGATTTTTTCCAAAGGGGTACCCCTTATGAAAATTATTTGGAAATTTTTAAATGGACACAACTTTGGAAGTGGTAAAGATTTTCTGGTCGGGTTTGTTTTATAAAATAATACTAAAAATTAGAAATTTTTAGAGATGGAGAAAATCCACATTACCTCTAAGCTGGGGACGTAGGGGTCTATTTTCAAAAATTTCAAAAATTTTCGGTTTTTCGAAAATTTGTCCGCATTTTCGATAGCGGTTGAAGATGATTGTATTTTTTTCGGATAGAGCAGATTTTTCTATATAGAATAGAACTTTAAAATGAGGCAATAGAGGGTATGTAAAAAAAGATATAAATTTTTAAAAATTTTGGTGATTTTTTCGGCCAAAATTTTCGACCAAAAAAGTATTTCTCCAAAAAGAAAGAAAAGTGGTGTAAATTATATATCATTTGGAAGCCCTTATTAAGCTGAGACTAAAAATATTTTTGTAAAAATTTAGGGTCATATTTGACAAAGTTACAGGAATTGCACTTGTAAGAGCAACCACTTTGACTCCATAATAGTGTTGTGACTATTATAGTTAGCCTCAACTGCATGGCTCACAACAGCCTTGTGTAGCAGGAGTTACCGGTGTACGGCCACGGGGAGGCCTGTCAGGTGTGGAAGACCTTGTACACCATTTTTTCTTTATCTGGTATAAGAAATTTTTTGTTTTATTTTTTTAATTTTTTTCGGGATAAGAAATTTTTTTGAATTTTTTTATTTTATTTTGACATTTTTAGGATTTTTAATTTTTGAATTTTTTTTGGGTTTTGTATTTTTATTTTTGGAATTCTCTCTTAAGAAATTTTTTTATGTTTTTTGTTTTTATTTGGTATAAGAAATTTTTTTGTAATTTTTTTAAGAATTTTTAAATTTTTAAGATTTTTATTTTTTAATTTTTTTTTTGATTTTTATTTTTTTTAAATATGTACAAGTATTCCTACCGCCATCGGCGACCGAGAGGCTAAAGATAAAGTTACATACGCCAAAGGCGTCTTAGAGGCTAGGATAAAAGTATCATATTCGCCATTTGGCGACTTTAAAGCAAACGTTGGCGAAGGCTCTGGGTATTTATGTCCAGGCCAGTGGAATAGCATTGTGAGACATGTCCGTGAAAAATTCAAAAAGGCATTAGAAGAATTCTAAGCCATCGGCGACTACATTCTTTATCATTTTACTCTTAGTTTTTTCCTTTTCATTTACGTGTGGCGCGAAGACTTTAAAAGAATCAGCTGTACGAACTCTTGAAAGAGCTGTATAAAGGTTACCATGACCAAACACTTGATGTGTGAGGTCGAGTCCAACTCTTGTTGCAGTCTGGCCTTGGGCCTTCATGATCGTCATTGCATATGCAAGACGAACTGGAAACTGCAACCGTCGGAAATTAACTCCATCTTCTCTATTATCTTCGTAATCACACCACACTCGTGTAAGGCAGATAACATGTCCTGATCCAGCCACAGACCCGGTTACAACCTCAACCTTCAGAATATCATCCCCTAATTCCTTTACAATCATTCTTGTGCCATTCACAAGCCCTCTACTTACTCCCAAATTCTTCAAAAGAATTATAATACATCCTTCTTTAAGGTGTAACCGGTGTGGTGGAATTGACGGAGGATTTAATAAATTTAAAGCTTCAACATCATGGTCGCATTCATCCAAATCCATTGGCGATTCGTCAACGTTCGATTCGTCAGTTGAGAAATAAATTCTTTCATTGGTCTTTATCTTTTTTAGCATGTCTTCATTAATGATATTTGCTGTGTCATTATGTGGCGCTAATATAAGTCTGTTAATAAGTTCTTTCGGATTCGAAAGAGCTTGACCATTGTCAGTGATAAAATTCATCAGTTCTTGGCGCGAACCCACCAAATTCCTACTTTCGATCTCCACTTCCTTATTAAAATTCCCATTTCCAATTCTTCGCAACCAATCAGTGAACTGAATCTCATTTTGTCCCTGACGCATGTTTATGTTCAGCGTTATTATATTATTTCTAAAAAGCGGCCACAATTGTGAAGACTGGATGCAGGCATTTACTTGATCTCGCATACCACCTCCAGCAACCACTGGAAGTGATTGCTTGAAGTCTCCGCTGAGAATGATAACCTTGCCGCCGAATGGAAGATGTTTCATGTTTGGTTCGCACATTTGTTTGCAGACGCGATCAATTGCCTCCAACATATGCTTGGGAAGCATAGAAACTTCATCAATAATGATAACCTGACTGTCGTTAATGCGTTTTCCGTGAAAGCTTTGCATTGCCACTGATGGGGTGTAATTCTCATCAATATGAATTCCGAACCTAAATACCGAATGAACGGTAGCACCGCCAGTCAAAAGTGTCGCTGCACAGCCAGTATAGGCCGAAGCAATCACACGGATGCGCATGTCTCGTAAGCGTGAAATTATAGCATTGAACAGATAAGTCTTTCCAGTCCCGCCATCTCCTGTTACGAAGATGGTATTGGATGAAATTCCGTTGATGGCATTTTGAACGGTAGTCCAGACATTTTCTTGATCGTCATTTAGAGTAATCGTTGGTTTTTTACCGCTTGCAGGATCATCTTCATCTTTGTCGCCAAAGAAGAAGTTATCGAGTGCTTCGTCGACGTCTTGTCGCATCCCGGGGGATGGAGAATCCAGTCCAAATTGTTGGTTTGTCATACCATAGTCAGCAAGTTGTGCTTCAATGAATGCTAATGCCCGATCAATAAGTCGCTTTCTAATATTTCCATTTGGATCAATGGTTACAAGTTTGATCATATGATCCACAAACCTTTCCCACAATTCGCGAGCATTGCTCGGATTACCAAAGACCAATACCTGAACAAACAGGTATCGCATTTCACTTGGGGTGGCGAAATGCGAGGCCTCCGCCAACGTTCTCTCCCAAACAGAGTCATCAGAAAGCAGACCTCTTAATCGTGCAGCTTCAACAAATGATGCGCATTCAATTCCATTAAAGTCTTTTAATGCCTCAGGATCGCCAGGGAAATGGCGGAGAAGTATGTAGAGAGCAAATCTCTCTTGATCCCGAGGGAATGGTCTTGGATGGATTAATCCAATTACATCCTTATTAACAATCCTTTTCTTCCAAATTTTCCCTTTATTATCAAACCAATAATTTTCTGGCATGTGTTCGTAAAGCGTGTCCTTGATTGAAGCGTCATCTGCAAAAATCCATTTTTTATTAACAAATTGCCACGACTTTCCTTCCTTCCATTGAGACCAGTACTCAGTAAGCATGGTCTTAGGTAAGTTTCCTGGTATTCCAGCAGCAACTGCTGCAGCTTGACTTTGTTTGAAAACCATCATTTGTTCTCCTGGTAAGTGGACGGGCATTTTATAAACTGCGTTGGAAAGTCGTGCATATTCATGTTAGAAAGTCGTGCATATTCATGTTATTTCATGTTAGTCTTCTCACCGTAGCAATATGCTACATTGTGATGTGTTTCATATTTTAAAAGTATAAATGGATTGTAAGGCACCACATGAGCATTGGTATACTCAGTGGGCACTCCACCCTTTTTTATCAATACCTTTTCACCCCCATCTTCCGGACTTGGTCGATAATGAACTGCTGGCTGGTCGTCATAGAGAATAGTCTTGTCCGAATAATCGTAAGGGAAGTACTTAGAGCATTTCCCATTTTTATCCTTGCTTCCACAAAGCTCGGGCTTACAATCATGAAGTTGATATGTTATTACAAGATCTCGAAGGCGTCTTAAACCTTCGGCACGTGGACTTTTATCATCTTTATCTGGTAATGGCGGAATATGAGCAAGAATGTAGCCTTCAATAATCTCAGGTATAGCAGGGATATCAGTCGCCATCACTCTGTGGAAGTGAGGACCCCCTCTTTTCTGGAATTCCATAGATTCAGCGTATCCTAATTGTTTCCCAAATATTTTCCTATCAATCAAGTCCTTGTGTACCTCCCTAACCTTATCCGCGTAAAAACGCATGACAATGTCAGGCCGATCAATCAATGATTGACCATTGGGGTAAAGTTCATTCTTCATTTCAGGCCATTTTGGATTAGAAGTAAACGTAAACATGAACATGGCGCATCCTCGCTTGCGTTTACGATTAATAATCGTGCACGCTGACTTATAATTTTTCTTAAAGTATGCCCTAAACCCCGGCATATTACTTCTAAAAAGTACAACATGTCCTACTTTAGCTGCGGAGGATCTGCCACTATGTTTAGCAAAATAGTCTACCATATGTGGCGGAATTTCCCATCTTAAATCCATGTCATCCCTACGTAAATACTCAAATACTTGGGAATCAATTCTGGCTGCAATATCAAGCGCGAACTTCTGGCCCAATCCACCACCAGTACTCCAAATATGATGATAGGATTCATTTTCCGGAAATCGAATACCAAAGCGATAACGATAGAACGCCCTCATCGAAAGATTGGGACGAGACCGACTAGGTTCATCACCATATACATCTACAGATCCGCAGTCGCTATCAGCAATGGAGCCGGTTTCCGACTTGTCGTCATCAAAATCCTCTTTAGCATTATTCGGTTTCTTAGCAATTTTAATATACGGTATTTCAGTAGAATAACCCTCGTCCCCGAGCAGAAACATGCAAGGGTAGAGTATAGAATCAGTCATAGGATGATTAGACCATAATTCGGTCACATTTCCTTTGAGGGTAATCCAAATACCTCTGAGCGGCGGAGGCTCATCAGTATTAGAAGACCAGATCGCAAAAACAGTGGACTCATCATGTGTAGGCAAATTAACTTGTCGTGGATGTAAGTTTGGTTCTTGAATAGCAGCAGGTGCATTTTTATCTTCGACTAAAATAACCTTAAAATTTTGCAGATTCTCCGGAGAGTTCTGTTCAATATCCTTGTAAAATTCATAAGAGTTCTTGAGAATTTCGGCCATCGGATGATAGGCACGAATTAGTTTGTCAAGAACGTGGAACAAATGTGGATTTTTTTTATTCCAATCATCAAAGCTCGTATTATTCATTCGATATTCTGTAGCGACCTTCGAATCCAATATGTACAACTGATCAAAAGATGGAATCTGGTGATCGGCTGCGGTCAAACTTCCAATCCGTCTAGCGAATTCACCATTCAGTAAAACAGGCATTGGTCCACCAGTTGGTGCATTTTGACGACCTACTGAAAGTGATCCAAAAGCAAACAAAGTGTTATATTTCGATTCGTCTCGTATGTATTCCTTAGAGTCCATTGATTCACCAGTTACATGCCTTGCATAGTCATGTGGGTATTCCTTAAGTGGGTCAAGTCGAACTCGACCATCCGTGCATGATAAACATTTTTCCGACCGAAGAAGTCTATTATCACAGTGCTCACAAATTTTATTCCCAAATTGTCCTGAGTTATAATATTCTGGGAGGTGACCTGAATTGAAGGAGGCACAACCCATCCCTTTATGTTTTAGACAGCCTTTTCCCTTATGCTTAATAGGTAGAACGTCTCCTTTCGGAGTAGCAACTGTGATATTAGATATTCCCGGAGTTAAGTTAGTAGCAGAGGCTCGCGCAGAAGATCTTGAAGACATTCTCGGAGTTGAAAAACTTGTAGATGGTAAATCTGGAATCGCTATTAATGGAATATTTACTTGTTCATTTTCATTTCTCGGGTGATACTCAACATTGTCCCCGGAATACAATTGGTTCAAATGCCACAATATTCTTTTCTTTTCAGTGTTAATGTTAAAATTATTAAATTTAAGATTCCGGTTATTAAATAACCACGCTTCGGCATATAGACAGATAAAATATCCGCAACTACAGCCGTCACGTTGAAGTGTGTATTGATCAGTGGCATATGTTCCCAACTGTATTAAATCCATGGGTGTGTTGGTCAATTGAGAAAGAATATCCATAAGTTTTGGCAATCTATCAGGGTGATAGTTAATATGTTTATCAGATAGTCTATGAGGATCGTTTGGCAATGAGTCGAAAAAATAAGTTCCGAACTCACTGTCAAAGATAATGATTGTCCAATGTCCTGGTAAGTAAACAGGAAGAAATACAATTTGTACATCTCTGTCTGGTCCAGTTTGATAGGCATAATCAGCGTAATTTAAATTTTCTAATTGATGAAAATCTGGATCCGTTATAACCGGATCAACAACAATCACCTTCTTGCCAGAAACTTTGGCTAAATAACATAAATAAGCAAAGATAAAACTTTCATTTGGCCATTCAGAGAGTTTATTCCACATTACTTCAATGGTGCGAGGGCCTGTATTATCATCATCTCTTTGATAAAGAGGCATAACTGCTCTGCGGCAAATGGAAGTTGGATCAGTAGTCTTCGAAACAGCAAAGTCAAGAGTGTTCAATGTAGAGAAATTAATATTAGTTTCATTATTCGGTAATTCATTTCCTATATTTTCAGATATAGATTCTTCAATATTGTGCAAATTCTCCGTTTTATTTTGTGCAATATCAGGCGTATCTGTCTTTCTTGGTCTTCCACCAACACCCTTTCGGGTATTCTTTTTTGGTCTTCCACGTTTATTAGATGATTGACTACCAGTAGAAGAGCAAGAAAAATCAGAAGCAGCGCTTATTGTTGAAGTCACACTTTGAGTATCCATAGACTCGACAGACGAGTCACGTGTTTTTCGAGTTTTTCTAGGAACACAAACCTCCGAAGAGATGCTCAATGGAGTGAGCGGTTCCACAAGACTGTCAATGTTGGCATTATCGATAATATCCTTGTCACTAAAAGTAAACCTGCCCGAGCTCGAAGGCTTCCCAGGGCTACATACATTTTCATTGATAGGTTCAACATCCATTGAAGTGTTTTGGATGTGCGGACGTGTATAATGCTCAGTCTGCTCCTGCTGCACAGACTGATCATTGCCCTGAAGAGGACAGTTTTGGTTTCCCAGATCAATATTCGGACAAGTCTGCTCTGGTTGGACAGACTGGCCAGAGTCCTGAAGAGGACTGTTTGGGATTATTGCGCGAGCGTGTCTTTCACGTTCTTTTTTTCGCTTTAATTGTTCTCTGGTTGGCATTAAATTATTTTTTATTTCATGTTTGTCTGTCCGGACGAGGCAAAGGCTGCGGTTGGGAGTGCGGAGACCTTTTGGGAATCCGCCCGCATGGAAAAGCTTCCAAAAATTAGAGGATGGCGGAATCCCCCTCATTTTTAATCCGCACCTCAAGACATTATTCACGGGGTACAATAATGTCAAGAGTTCGCGAATCCGGAAAGTATATATTTCACCAATCCGGATTCCCCAGTGCACACGACGAGGACGTTTGCGTAGGACAAATGAGAAACCTCGTGCACCGAGTACTTGTCGAAAGACAACTAAGAGGCTAAGTTACAAAATATTTAGGTATAAAACCTTTCGGATATCTGTCAGAAGACAGCTAAGAGGCTAAGTTACGATCTGTCTCTCCCAAAACAGATATTTGGATTATTCCATTCTTTACCACGACCAGACAAAAAACTGCGCGACCGTAAAAATTTTCATAACAGTGAATGAAGCGTAGTAATGTGATAAATTCAAAGTTTGGCAAAAGCATAATCGGGTAAAGCAAAATCGTGTAAAGCAAAATATCGTGTAAAATCATGATTCATAAGCAAAACCTTAGAAAATAATTTCAGTTAATATAGTTACAAACAACAGCGACTCAGATTCCAATTCATATATTTATAAACAACAGCGACTCAGCTTTCAATTAATATATTTATAAACAACAGTGACTCAGATTTCAATTCGTATATTTACAAACAACAGCGACTCATATTTTAATTAATATTTTACAAACAACAGCGACTCATATTTTAATTAATATTTTACAAACAACAGCGACTCAGATTTCAATTCATATTTAAAAAACAGCGACTCAATTTTCAATTCTTCATATTTAACAACAGCGACTCAAATTTATTTAGCGTAGTACAGGCGAAGCTTTAATATTTACAATGTTTTAAAATTTTAATTAATTTTTCTGCAATGAATTTTTAATCTAATTGCAGCTCATTTTTAACCGCGCCTCCAGACAAGCCAGAGTTCGCCCCCAGACAAAAAGTCCAGAGCCCAGCACACACGACGTGGACGTGTACGGAGGATAATGAGATCCTTGTGTACCATATATTATCTGAATTTGGAAAACTGGTGGAGCCCTTTATGTGAGTATCAGATCCAACCTCTACCGAAACAGAGTACCATGAATTTATAATTAGACATGGCGATATGAAAAAGACCCCACAACCAAACCGCTTCCACACATTGATCACTCCCTACATCTCGGTTATTGCTGTTTCCAAATTGCCGCCTAAAAACATCCCCCTCAGGGGTTAAGCGTTGACCGTCCGGTCACCCCAGCACAGAACCAAAATGTAGTTTGCCGGCTAGTACCTGGCTCAGGGTCAAAAACAGGCAGTTATAGGGGGCTTTCAAAAAAAATTTTGGCAGCACCCCTCTATCCTACGTTGTTTTTGGCCCCTGAATAAGGAGCGGAAAGCCGCATGGGCCACTTCTTTTCATCAGGACCCCCCACAAGCTGCTTGTAAGGACAGACCCAAAAAAATTTGGGCATGACCCGTCCGCACAGACCTGTGTTAGGCCCCTAGATTAGAAGCGGAGAGTCCATACGGGTGCCCCTCCTAATCCAGGTCCAGCCAAACCAATGGCAGAAGCCACCAGTAGGCTACATATAGTGGCTACGCAGAGCTTAAGGACCGGAAACTGAACGGGAGTGAGACTTCCTCCCCAAAATGGGTGTATCAGCAAAAGCCGAAACGGTCGTCTGACACATCGTTCAGCCATCGGATTTATCCCAGGCCATTTACGGTTATTCGAGTTTAACCCAGCAGTGCGGTCCTTAGCCGTTGCTAGGCGTAGTAGGCAAAAGCGTACTCCGCTCGAACAGAGCCGTTAGGATAGCCATCACGCCGCATAACGTGACTATCTTTGCGTACCACTTCCGCCGCATGATTTGGTCGTGAGTGTTAAGTTCACGCACCGAGTAACCATGCTAACGCAGTGGGATAAACTATCCATGACCCCCACATATATGGACGAACTACAGTAACTGAGTAGATGTCTCAGAATACTGGCAAACTTTGCCCAAAGGGACAATACACCATACCCCCATATAGGGGAAACAGTCTTGAGCCGACCTTTGGTGCCCTCAAAAGCACTGGGACGCTCCGGGCGGTGATGGTACTTGGCTACCAGCCTTTCCCGTCCTACCTCGGTCCACGAAGTGAGCCATCCAGCAATTTGAGGGCTGCAAGTTTGCAATGCCCGTGCGCAATAACCTGAGAAGTGACTCAGAGTAATGCGACTTAGGGTTTTAATGGATCGCCCTCACTGGCTTTTGCCTAAGGCTACTTACCCAAAACCATAACATTCAAATAAATCAAATAGGGTTTTAATGGATTACCCCAAACCAAATATAAGGTTTAAAAACCAAATATTGATGAAAAAAATAAATTTTTTTAAATGACCACCAAGAGAAAAAGCTATGCGCCACCAAGAGAAAAATAAATGGAAAGAGAATTAAGCAAGAAAGAAAACAAAAAGTGGTCGTAGAATTAGTAAAAGTGGTTGTTTTTATAGTAGTTATTTAATATTAGTAGTAGTAGTAGTTAATTTTTGTTAAAAATGAGCATGACCCCTTCGCACAAATTTTTCAAAAATTTGGACATGACCCCTTCGCATAGTAATTTTAAATTTGAATTTTTGGATATGTTATAATGATTATGATATTCTTATTAACAGACTCCAACTTAGTCATTAATAAAAGAAAAGTGAACATTAATCTACCAAAATTTAAGAGGTACTTATTTCTTTTTTATGATTATTTATCGTTATTCGACCCTATAAGTTGACCGAATTGAATCTATCAATCTAATACTGTTTCTAAAATTTTAAGACGAATTTAGTTCTTATTTATTCTAAATAGACCGAATAGAAAATATTGGTCTACAAACGGTTATTCCCTATTACCAAAATTTAAGATGGACTTATTTCTTTTTTATGATTATTTATCGTTTTTCGACCCTATAAGTTGACCGAATTGAATCTATCAATCTAATACTGTTTCTAAAATTTTAAGACGAATTTATTTCTCATTTATTCTAAATAGACCGAATAGAAAATATTGGTCTACAAACGGTTATTCCCTATTACCAAAATTTAAGAGGGACTTATTTCTTTTTTATGATTATTTATCGTTATTCGACCCTATAAGTTGACCGAATTGAATCTATCAATCTAATACTGTTTCTAAAATTTTAAGACGAATTTAGTTCTTATTTATTCTAAATAGACCGAATAGAAAATATTGGTCTACAAACGGTTATTCCCTATTACCAAAACGGTTATTCCCTATTACCAAATACTTATTTCTTTTTTATGATTATTTATCGTTATTCGACCCTATAAGTTGACCGAATTGAATCTATCAATCTAATACTGTTTCTAAAATTTTAAGACGAATTTAGTTCTTATTTATTCTAAATAGACCGAATAGAAAATATTGGTCTACAAACGGTTATTCCCTATTACCAAAATTTAAGATGGACTTATTTCTTTTTTATGATTATTTATCGTTATTCGACCCTATAAGTTGACCGAATTGAATCTATCAATCTAATACTGTTTCTAAAATTTTAAGACGAATTTATTTCTCATTTATTCTAAATAGACCGAATAGAAAATATTGGTCTACAAACGGTTATTCCCTATTACCAAAATTTAAGAGGTACTTATTTCTTTTTTATGATTATTTATCGTTATTCGACCCTATAAGTTGACCGAATTGAATCTATCAATCTAATACTGTTTCTAAAATTTTAAGACGAATTTAGTTCTTATTTATTCTAAATAGACCGAATAGAAAATATTGGTCTACAAACGGTTATTCCCTATTACCAAAATTTAAGATGGACTTATTTCTTTTTTATGATTATTTATCGTTATTCGACCCTATAAGTTGACCGAATTGAATCTATCAATCTAATACTGTTTCTAAAATTTTAAGACGAATTTAGTTCTTATTTATTCTAAATAGACCGAATAGAAAATATTGGTCTACAAACGGTTATTCCCTATTACCAAAATTTAAGATGGACTTATTTCTTTTTTATGATTATTTATCGTTATTCGACCCTATAAGTTGACCGAATTGAATCTATCAATCTAATACTGTTTCTAAAATTTTAAGACGAATTTAGTTCTTATTTATTCTAAATAGACCGAATAGAAAATATTGGTCTACAAACGGTTATTCCCTATTACCAAAATTTAAGATGGACTTATTTCTTTTTTATGATTATTTATCGTTATTCGACCCTATAAGTTGACCGAATTGAATCTATCAATCTAATACTGTTTCTAAAATTTTAAGACGAATTTATTTCTCATTTATTCTAAATAGACCGAATAGAAAATATTGGTCTACAAACGGTTATTCCCTATTACCAAAATTTAAGAGGTACTTATTTCTTTTTTATGATTATTTATCGTTATTCGACCCTATAAGTTGACCGAATTGAATCTATCAATCTAATACTGTTTCTAAAATTTTAAGACGAATTTAGTTCTTATTTATTCTAAATAGACCGAATAGAAAATATTGGTCTACAAACGGTTATTCCCTATTACCAAAATTTAAGAGGTACTTATTTCTTTTTTATGATTATTTATCGTTATTCGACCCTATAAGTTGACCGAATTGAATCTATCAATCTAATACTGTTTCTAAAATTTTAAGACGAATTTATTTCTCATTTATTCTAAATAGACCGAATAGAAAATATTGGTCTACAAACGGTTATTCCCTATTACCAAAATTTAAGATGGACTTATTTCTTTTTTATGATTATTTATCGTTATTCGACCCTATAAGTTGACCGAATTGAATCTATCAATCTAATACTGTTTCTAAAATTTTAAGACGAATTTAGTTCTTATTTATTCTAAATAGACCGAATAGAAAATATTGGTCTACAAACGGTT
The DNA here is from genome assembly GCA_036172955.1 of Meloidogyne arenaria. NCBI lineage: Eukaryota > Metazoa > Nematoda > Chromadorea > Rhabditida > Meloidogynidae > Meloidogyne > Meloidogyne arenaria. The sequence goes on from JARQAB010000018.1 coordinate 721,242, forward strand.
ATTCCCTATTACCAAAACGGTTATTCCCTATTACCAAATACTTATTTCTTTTTTATGATTATTTATCGTTATTCGACCCTATAAGTTGACCGAATTGAATCTATCAATCTAATACTGTTTCTAAAATTTTAAGACGAATTTAGTTCTTATTTATTCTAAATAGACCGAATAGAAAATATTGGTCTACAAACGGTTATTCCCTATTACCAAAATTTAAGATGGACTTATTTCTTTTTTATGATTATTTATCGTTATTCGACCCTATAAGTTGACCGAATTGAATCTATCAATCTAATACTGTTTCTAAAATTTTAAGACGAATTTATTTCTCATTTATTCTAAATAGACCGAATAGAAAATATTGGTCTACAAACGGTTATTCCCTATTACCAAAATTTAAGAGGTACTTATTTCTTTTTTATGATTATTTATCGTTATTCGACCCTATAAGTTGACCGAATTGAATCTATCAATCTAATACTGTTTCTAAAATTTTAAGACGAATTTAGTTCTTATTTATTCTAAATAGACCGAATAGAAAATATTGGTCTACAAACGGTTATTCCCTATTACCAAAATTTAAGATGGACTTATTTCTTTTTTATGATTATTTATCGTTATTCGACCCTATAAGTTGACCGAATTGAATCTATCAATCTAATACTGTTTCTAAAATTTTAAGACGAATTTAGTTCTTATTTATTCTAAATAGACCGAATAGAAAATATTGGTCTACAAACGGTTATTCCCTATTACCAAAATTTAAGATGGACTTATTTCTTTTTTATGATTATTTATCGTTATTCGACCCTATAAGTTGACCGAATTGAATCTATCAATCTAATACTGTTTCTAAAATTTTAAGACGAATTTAGTTCTTATTTATTCTAAATAGACCGAATAGAAAATATTGGTCTACAAACGGTTATTCCCTATTACCAAAATTTAAGATGGACTTATTTCTTTTTTATGATTATTTATCGTTATTCGACCCTATAAGTTGACCGAATTGAATCTATCAATCTAATACTGTTTCTAAAATTTTAAGACGAATTTAGTTCTTATTTATTCTAAATAGACCGAATAGAAAATATTGGTCTACAAACGGTTATTCCCTATTACCAAAATTTAAGAGGGACTTATTTCTTTTTTATGATTATTTATCGTTATTCGACCCTATAAGTTGACCGAATTGAATCTATCAATCTAATACTGTTTCTAAAATTTTAAGACGAATTTAGTTCTTATTTATTCTAAATAGACCGAATAGAAAATATTGGTCTACAAACGGTTATTCCCTATTACCAAAATTTAAGATGGACTTATTTCTTTTTTATGATTATTTATCGTTATTCGACCCTATAAGTTGACCGAATTGAATCTATCAATCTAATACTGTTTCTAAAATTTTAAGACGAATTTAGTTCTTATTTATTCTAAATAGACCGAATAGAAAATATTGGTCTACAAACGGTTATTCCCTATTACCAAAACGGTTATTCCCTATTACCAAATACTTATTTCTTTTTTATGATTATTTATCGTTATTCGACCCTATAAGTTGACCGAATTGAATCTATCAATCTAATACTGTTTCTAAAATTTTAAGACGAATTTAGTTCTTATTTATTCTAAATAGACCGAATAGAAAATATTGGTCTACAAACGGTTATTCCCTATTACCAAAATTTAAGATGGACTTATTTCTTTTTTATGATTATTTATCGTTATTCGACCCTATAAGTTGACCGAATTGAATCTATCAATCTAATACTGTTTCTAAAATTTTAAGACGAATTTATTTCTCATTTATTCTAAATAGACCGAATAGAAAATATTGGTCTACAAACGGTTATTCCCTATTACCAAAATTTAAGAGGTACTTATTTCTTTTTTATGATTATTTATCGTTATTCGACCCTATAAGTTGACCGAATTGAATCTATCAATCTAATACTGTTTCTAAAATTTTAAGACGAATTTAGTTCTTATTTATTCTAAATAGACCGAATAGAAAATATTGGTCACAAACGGTTATTCCCTATTACCAAAATTTAAGATGGACTTATTTCTTTTTTATGATTATTTATCGTTATTCGACCCTATAAGTTGACCGAATTGAATCTATCAATCTAATACTGTTTCTAAAATTTTAAGACGAATTTAGTTCTTATTTATTCTAAATAGACCGAATAGAAAATATTGGTCTACAAACGGTTATTCCCTATTACCAAAACGGTTATTCCCTATTACCAAATACTTATTTCTTTTTTATGATTATTTATCGTTATTCGACCCTATAAGTTGACCGAATTGAATCTATCAATCTAATACTGTTTCTAAAATTTTAAGACGAATTTAGTTCTTATTTATTCTAAATAGACCGAATAGAAAATATTGGTCTACAAACGGTTATTCCCTATTACCAAAATTTAAGATGGACTTATTTCTTTTTTATGATTATTTATCGTTATTCGACCCTATAAGTTGACCGAATTGAATCTATCAATCTAATACTGTTTCTAAAATTTTAAGACGAATTTAGTTCTTATTTATTCTAAATAGACCGAATAGAAAATATTGGTCTACAAACGGTTATTCCCTATTACCAAAATTTAAGATGGACTTATTTCTTTTTTATGATTATTTATCGTTATTCGACCCTATAAGTTGACCGAATTGAATCTATCAATCTAATACTGTTTCTAAAATTTTAAGACGAATTTAGTTCTTATTTATTCTAAATAGACCGAATAGAAAATATTGGTCTACAAACGGTTATTCCCTATTACCAAAACGGTTATTCCCTATTACCAAATACTTATTTCTTTTTTATGATTATTTATCGTTATTCGACCCTATAAGTTGACCGAATTGAATCTATCAATCTAATACTGTTTCTAAAATTTTAAGACGAATTTAGTTCTCATTTATTCTAAATAGACCGAATAGAAAATATTGGTCTACAAACGGTTATTCCCTATTACCAAAATTTAAGATGGACTTATTTCTTTTTTATGATTATTTATCGTTATTCGACCCTATAAGTTGACCGAATTGAATCTATCAATCTAATACTGTTTCTAAAATTTTAAGACGAATTTAGTTCTTATTTATTCTAAATAGACCGAATAGAAAATATTGGTCTACAAACGGTTATTCCCTATTACCAAAATTTAAGATGGACTTATTTCTTTTTTATGATTATTTATCGTTATTCGACCCTATAAGTTGACCGAATTGAATCTATCAATCTAATACTGTTTCTAAAATTTTAAGACGAATTTAGTTCTTATTTATTCTAAATAGACCGAATAGAAAATATTGGTCTACAAACGGTTATTCCCTATTACCAAAACGGTTATTCCCTATTACCAAATACTTATTTCTTTTTTATGATTATTTATCGTTATTCGACCCTATAAGTTGACCGAATTGAATCTATCAATCTAATACTGTTTCTAAAATTTTAAGACGAATTTAGTTCTTATTTATTCTAAATAGACCGAATAGAAAATATTGGTCTACAAACGGTTATTCCCTATTACCAAAATTTAAGAGGGACTTATTTCTTTTTTATGATTATTTATCGTTATTCGACCCTATAAGTTGACCGAATTGAATCTATCAATCTAATACTGTTTCTAAAATTTTAAGACGAATTTAGTTCTTATTTATTCTAAATAGACCGAATAGAAAATATTGGTCACAAACGGTTATTCCCTATTACCAAAATTTAAGAGGGACTTATTTCTTTTTTATGATTATTTATCGTTATTCGACCCTATAAGTTGACCGAATTGAATCTATCAATCTAATACTGTTTCTAAAATTTTAAGACGAATTTAGTTCTTATTTATTCTAAATAGACCGAATAGAAAATATTGGTCTACAAACGGTTATTCCCTATTACCAAAACGGTTATTCCCTATTACCAAATACTTATTTCTTTTTTATGATTATTTATCGTTATTCGACCCTATAAGTTGACCGAATTGAATCTATCAATCTAATACTGTTTCTAAAATTTTAAGACGAATTTAGTTCTTATTTATTCTAAATAGACCGAATAGAAAATATTGGTCTACAAACGGTTATTCCCTATTACCAAAATTTAAGAGGGACTTATTTCTTTTTTATGATTATTTATCGTTATTCGACCCTATAAGTTGACCGAATTGAATCTATCAATCTAATACTGTTTCTAAAATTTTAAGACGAATTTAGTTCTCATTTATTCTAAATAGACCGAATAGAAAATATTGGTCTACAAACGGTTATTCCCTATTACCAAAATTTAAGATGGACTTATTTCTTTTTTATGATTATTTATCGTTATTCGACCCTATAAGTTGACCGAATTGAATCTATCAATCTAATACTGTTTCTAAAATTTTAAGACGAATTTAGTTCTCATTTATTCTAAATAGACCGAATAGAAAATATTGGTCTACAAACGGTTATTCCCTATTACCAAAATTTAAGAGGGACTTATTTCTTTTTTATGATTATTTATCGTTATTCGACCCTATAAGTTGACCGAATTGAATCTATCAATCTAATACTGTTTCTAAAATTTTAAGACGAATTTAGTTCTTATTTATTCTAAATAGACCGAATAGAAAATATTGGTCACAAACGGTTATTCCCTATTACCAAAATTTAAGATGGACTTATTTCTTTTTTATGATTATTTATCGTTATTCGACCCTATAAGTTGACCGAATTGAATCTATCAATCTAATACTGTTTCTAAAATTTTAAGACGAATTTAGTTCTTATTTATTCTAAATAGACCGAATAGAAAATATTGGTCTACAAACGGTTATTCCCTATTACCAAAACGGTTATTCCCTATTACCAAATACTTATTTCTTTTTTATGATTATTTATCGTTATTCGACCCTATAAGTTGACCGAATTGAATCTATCAATCTAATACTGTTTCTAAAATTTTAAGACGAATTTAGTTCTTATTTATTCTAAATAGACCGAATAGAAAATATTGGTCTACAAACGGTTATTCCCTATTACCAAAATTTAAGATGGACTTATTTCTTTTTTATGATTATTTATCGTTATTCGACCCTATAAGTTGACCGAATTGAATCTATCAATCTAATACTGTTTCTAAAATTTTAAGACGAATTTATTTCTCATTTATTCTAAATAGACCGAATAGAAAATATTGGTCTACAAACGGTTATTCCCTATTACCAAAATTTAAGAGGTACTTATTTCTTTTTTATGATTATTTATCGTTATTCGACCCTATAAGTTGACCGAATTGAATCTATCAATCTAATACTGTTTCTAAAATTTTAAGACGAATTTAGTTCTTATTTATTCTAAATAGACCGAATAGAAAATATTGGTCTACAAACGGTTATTCCCTATTACCAAAATTTAAGATGGACTTATTTCTTTTTATGATTATTTATCGTTATTCGACCCTATAAGTTGACCGAATTGAATCTATCAATCTAATACTGTTTCTAAAATTTTAAGACGAATTTAGTTCTTATTTATTCTAAATAGACCGAATAGAAAATATTGGTCTACAAACGGTTATTCCCTATTACCAAAATTTAAGATGGACTTATTTCTTTTTTATGATTATTTATCGTTATTCGACCCTATAAGTTGACCGAATTGAATCTATCAATCTAATACTGTTTCTAAAATTTTAAGACGAATTTAGTTCTTATTTATTCTAAATAGACCGAATAGAAAATATTGGTCTACAAACGGTTATTCCCTATTACCAAAATTTAAGAGGGACTTATTTCTTTTTTATGATTATTTATCGTTATTCGACCCTATAAGTTGACCGAATTGAATCTATCAATCTAATACTGTTTCTAAAATTTTAAGACGAATTTAGTTCTTATTTATTCTAAATAGACCGAATAGAAAATATTGGTCTACAAACGGTTATTCCCTATTAACAAAATTTAAGATGGACTTATTTCTTTTTTATGATTATTTATCGTTATTCGACCCTATAAGTTGACCGAATTGAATCTATCAATCTAATACTGTTTCTAAAATTTTAAGACGAATTTAGTTCTTATTTATTCTAAATAGACCGAATAGAAAATATTGGTCTACAAACGGTTATTCCCTATTACCAAAACGGTTATTCCCTATTACCAAATACTTATTTCTTTTTTATGATTATTTATCGTTATTCGACCCTATAAGTTGACCGAATTGAATCTATCAATCTAATACTGTTTCTAAAATTTTAAGACGAATTTAGTTCTTATTTATTCTAAATAGACCGAATAGAAAATATTGGTCTACAAACGGTTATTCCCTATTACCAAAATTTAAGATGGACTTATTTCTTTTTTATGATTATTTATCGTTATTCGACCCTATAAGTTGACCGAATTGAATCTATCAATCTAATACTGTTTCTAAAATTTTAAGACGAATTTATTTCTCATTTATTCTAAATAGACCGAATAGAAAATATTGGTCTACAAACGGTTATTCCCTATTACCAAAATTTAAGAGGTACTTATTTCTTTTTTATGATTATTTATCGTTATTCGACCCTATAAGTTGACCGAATTGAATCTATCAATCTAATACTGTTTCTAAAATTTTAAGACGAATTTAGTTCTTATTTATTCTAAATAGACCGAATAGAAAATATTGGTCTACAAACGGTTATTCCCTATTACCAAAATTTAAGATGGACTTATTTCTTTTTTATGATTATTTATCGTTATTCGACCCTATAAGTTGACCGAATTGAATCTATCAATCTAATACTGTTTCTAAAATTTTAAGACGAATTTATTTCTCATTTATTCTAAATAGACCGAATAGAAAATATTGGTCTACAAACGGTTATTCCCTATTACCAAAATTTAAGAGGGACTTATTTCTTTTTTATGATTATTTATCGTTATTCGACCCTATAAGTTGACCGAATTGAATCTATCAATCTAATACTGTTTCTAAAATTTTAAGACGAATTTAGTTCTCATTTATTCTAAATAGACCGAATAGAAAATATTGGTCTACAAACGGTTATTCCCTATTACCAAAATTTAAGAGGGACTTATTTCTTTTTTATGATTATTTATCGTTATTCGACCCTATAAGTTGACCGAATTGAATCTATCAATCTAATACTGTTTCTAAAATTTTAAGACGAATTTAGTTCTCATTTATTCTAAATAGACCGAATAGAAAATATTGGTCTACAAACGGTTATTCCCTATTACCAAAATTTAAGAGGGACTTATTTCTTTTTTATGATTATTTATCGTTATTCGACCCTATAAGTTGACCGAATTGAATCTATCAATCTAATACTGTTTCTAAAATTTTAAGACGAATTTAGTTCTCATTTATTCTAAATAGACCGAATAGAAAATATTGGTCTACAAACGGTTATTCCCTATTACCAAAATTTAAGAGGGACTTATTTCTTTTTTATGATTATTTATCGTTATTCGACCTTGTAAGTTGACCGAATTGAATCTATCAATCTAATACTGTTTCTAAAATTTTAAGACGAATTTAGTTCTTATTTATTCTAAATAGACCGAATAGAAAATATGAAAATAAAGAATAGAAATGCTTTCTCTAGTAATTACAATTAAAATAGTGTTTATTTATTAAATGGAAAGTACTGGGCAAAGCCTAAAATTGTATTTTATAAATATGAAAATAAAGAATAGAAATGCTTTCTCTAGTAATTACAATTAAAATAGTGTTTATTTATTAAATGGAAAGTACTGGGCAAAACCTAAAATTGTATTTTATAAATATGAAAATAAACCCTTGTCCATAGAGCTTGTCCATAGAGCTTGTCCATAGAGCTTGTCCAAGGAGCTTGTCCAGGGACCTTGTCCAAGGACCTTGTCCATAGATCTTGTCCATAGAGCTTGTCCATAGAGCTTGTCCAGGGACCTTGTCCAAGGACCTTGTCCATAGAGCTTGTCCATAGAGCTTGTCCAAGGAACTTGTCCAGGGACCTTGTCCAAGGACCTTGTCCATAGAGCTTGTCCATAGAGCTTGTCCAAGGAGCTTGTCCAGGGACCTTGTCCAAGGACCTTGTCCATAGAGCTTGTCCAAGGAGCTTGTCCAGGGACCTTGTCCAAGGACCTTGTCCATAGAGCTTGTCCATAGAGCTTGTCCAGGGACCTTGTCCAAGGACCTTGTCCATAGAGCTAAGGAATAAAAGCCAGCTAAAACTCGTCTGGACAATACTTTTACTGATTGCGTTACCTTCCAAGTTCAGATGGACCGTCGGGCAGTCGGCAATGATGTGCAATGAGGTGGCTCCAGCCAGAGTGATCGACCTGCAACATCGAGGTATGTCTTGTTCTGAATGGTTACCGGGTACCAAGGTCAAAATAAGACTGCAAGTGTATCGGGTAAATATGGAAGCCAGGAAAGTTAAGGCCAGTAGGTGTGTCATTGTAAAACAGAAGGTAGAGTACTGGGAAAATTTAATTGGGGAAGGAAGAAATGTGACCATCAGCGAAACACTCCCCTTCTCTAAAGAAGAGTGCCTCAGAATGACAGAGATATTTTTTTTTCTTCCATATTTACCCGATACACTTGCAGTCTTATTTTGCCCTGGTACCCGGTAACCATTCAGAACAAGACATAACTCGATGTTGCAGGTCGATCACTCTGGCTGGAGCCACCTCATTGCACATCATTGCCGACTGCCCGACGGTCCATCTGAACTTGGAAGGTAACGCAATCAGTAAAAGTATTGTCCAGACGAGTTTTAGCTGGCTTTTATTCCTTGGCCCCAGAGGGCGTGAGATGTTGGGTAAGTCCAAAGGAGGACTTTTTGTTGGCCAGCGAAATCGATCACGTTGTTTGTCTGCATATGAATTCTCGGATTTTTCCGATTTTCCTTTGTTTCTTTTTCCCTCATTTTGTTTTCTCAAAATGAGCTCTCCCACTTTAGGAGTTTGATTGCTTTTTATGTTTCTTGTTAAATGCTCTAGTAATTGTGGTCCTTTTTTTAAGCAGTCATTCAATGATTGATCTGATGCTTTACATTTAGCACTTGCATCATAAACGATTCTTACTTTTCCTGAGTCTTTCTTTACTACAGGCTGATGTGGTATGTAGTGTACGTGTTCTGCTTTCTTTGTTGGATCTTTTACTTCTTCTATTATTTCCAATGCTATTTGTTGTTTAATAATATTGTCATATTCTTCTAATAATTTTTTATCTTTTCTTAATCTTTTGAGTGTTGATACTAATCTTCCTTTCGCTAATGCAAAGTTTGTTTGTAGGTTACTCGCATTTTTGTTCCAAGGTAGTGATACTTCATATCTATCTCCTGTTTCTTCTGGTGTTTTTATATCTTTTTCAAATTGAATCATCCATTTTTGTTCGTCTGATATTTCTGTTGCGTTTTCCATACCTATCATCTCTTTGCTTAATAACTTTTCCACTTTTTCTGTTAATTTTTCTTCTTCCATTTCTATTTCAATTTTATTTTTGTCTTCCTCTTTTTCTTCCTTTTTTTGCTCAAGAGAGCTTTTTAATTTTGTGTGGTGATTTTGTGTGTCTAATAGGTTTCTTTTATCAATATTTAGATTTCCTTGCCCACTTAATATTTTTCCTACTGTTGATTCATTGATCCAAAATCCATTTGGAAGCCTTCTTTCCGATTTTATGTAAAAATCATTGTAATTGTCGTTCCCTATTAATATTTCAGGGCTTGTGTTGTAGTTTGGTACTTTTAATTCTTCTTGATAAAGCTTTCTATACTTTCCTTCTATCTTCACTATTGTCATTTTTGCTAATGGTTGGTCCGTAGCTGACATTTGATAAATTCTTTTTCCTCTTTTCGTTTGTATTCCTATTTTTGTTTTTGCAAGTGTGTAGGTGCCAATGTTGGCTCCTGCAAATCCTGTTAACTTAACTTTGTTATACTTCTCTAATTTAAGGTTAAGTTTTTCTGCTAGATTCTTGCTAATGTAGCTTTGATCGCTACCACTATCGAAAAAGCAGAGTACATTTTCTTGTTTGTACGGTATTTCTGGGTTGAATACTGTAATTGTCGTTGTTAGTAATATACTTGTTTGATTGCTTTCTTTTTTGTTTGTTCGCACTGATTGTAGTTGTATTTCTTCTTCAATATTGTTATTTATTTGCTTGCTTTCTTCTTTCTTTCCAAATTGTTTTAAACAAATTGCTTGGTGGTGCCCTTGTTTCTTACAAAACCAACATATTTTGTTTTTGGTTGAGCATTCTTTGCTTAAATGCCCTGGCCTTAAACAGTTGATACATAACTTCTTTTCTCTTGCTAGTTTGTATCTTTCTTCTGCTGTTGGAATTTTTCTACAGTCCGTTGACCAGTGGTTTAAGTTACAAAATGGACATGGCCACTTTGGTTTACTTCTTTCTTCTTGCTTTGGTTGAATTTGGTTTTGTATTTTGACTTCTTTCCTTCTTGGTTCTTCCTTTCTTTGTTCATTTGTTGTGTATTGCATTGTGGTTTTCCCAAATTTATATGGTGTTTTTTGTCTTTTATCTTCGTTAAATTCTTGATGTGATTCTTTGTATACTTCATTGACTGCTTGCTCTTCTTTTATGATTTCCGATAAATTTTTTATTAAAACTTCTGTATTCCATTCGTTTGCTTGTCTCTTCTTACTTAGCATTTGCCTTAAGACGGCTTTGCTTAATTTTTGCTCTATCATTAACGAAATTGCTGGAATATTTATTGTTTGGTTGTGTGTCTTCATTAATCGATTGATTCTTTGTAAGTCACGTAATAATTTTATGTCATCGTTAAAATTTTGACTTGTTTTTAATCCTAGTAATTCTTTGTTTAATTTTCTTATTTGTGCCTCTTCTTTCTCAAATTCTTCTTTTAAAATTTCGATTGCGACCTCATAATTTTCTTCTAGTGGTTCTATACCCTTGAGTACGGCTGCTGCTTCTCCTCTTGTGTGTGCGAAGAGTTGACATATTTTTTGTAGCCTTGGAATACTATCATCTTCATGAATTAATAGTTTCCATATCGGCCAAAAGTCTGACCAATTAGGTCCTTCTAATGTTACTAATTTTAGTAACGGTGGTTTTAGGCCGTGGGTATTTCCTCTAGATTTATTCATTGTTGTATTTTGTTCGTTTTGTGGTATTGTTGGTTCTTTCTGAGACCTCATGACTAAGTAGTCTGTCTCAATTGAGTTCCAACTTCTTATTTTTGTTTTTGCTATTTTATAAATACCTTCTATCTGATTTTCATTAATAAAATTTGTTAATTCATTTTCCGCTTCGATTCTTTCACTTGTCTTCAATTTTTGAATGTTTGCTTCCCACTCATCTTGAATAATCTCAATTTTTCTTGTGTTGCTCTCTAATTCCTCTTTTATTGCTTTTATCTTCCTTATTTGACCTTCAAGTACATGAATATCATCTTCTGTTGGTCCTTTGACCTCTGTTGCAATTAATTCTTTAGTGATCTCGATGATATTTTTTAACTTTCTTTTGTTTGATGTTATCGAAGAAATTTTTATTATTTATTTTAATTTTATTTTATAAAATTTTATTTTTAAATTTTTTCCTGGCTCAATAGAGCTTGGATTTTTATTGTGATTGTTTAACTTTTAACTTACTTTTTGTTCTTACAACGAAATTGTTTTTGTCCCCACTTTCTTTTGAATTTGTTGTTGGGTTCCAATGAATAGGTTCCCGCTTGTTGTTTTGTTGTTTTTGTTGTGAATCTATTACGAAATCGTTGTCGGGGCTCCAGATATCAGAAACGGTGTTTGCTGACAATTATTGGAATACAAGAATTTTTAATCAAATATTTTATTTCACCTTAAACTTGGGTAATTAAACCTTAAACTTGGGTAATTAAACCTATTAAAACAACAAAATGAAATGAGTGAACAAAAAATGTGAAATGTATGAATAAATCGCGAAATTATAATGTTATGAGTTTCTAGTTCGGGTCAGGATCACCCGTCAAGGAAGAGGGATAGCCAACCATTGTTGTCAGGGCGCTCCTTGCCGTTACCGTTCTCTCGGCCAAGGAAGGCTAGGGAACGGTCCCGGCAAGGAGCGCCTTTTGTGGTGTGTCGATTAGAGAATGAAGTCTTGTTGGGGGGTGTGTGCTTCTTTAAATAGCGGGGGTTGCCGATTATATCTTCTTTAGAAAATAAATTATTTACATTTCAAAAATGTTGTGAGAAAGTTGGGGGAGGAAAAATGGTTGTTGACAATAAGAAGAAAAAATTGTAGGCCAAAGAAGGCTAAAAATAAAAAGTCTTTTAGTAAAAGAAAAATATTTTTTATAAAAAGAAAAATATTTTTTAAACAAAAAAATAAAAAAGTGTGGGAATTGATTGGTGGTGGTGTGTGCAGACGCTGACTCACCCACCAACTAAAGAAAAATTTACACATTTTATTTACACCCGGGAACGCCCGAGTCTCGTGTCTCGGGCGTTCCCGACAAAATCAACAATTTAAGAAATTAAATTTATTTAATAATAGATATGTTACAGAAATGGCTATCTCATTTGATTCACAATTTCAATAAAAATACTTAAGATCTATAAAACTACATTCTAAATTAATAATTATTTATCTGTATAAATAAAATAATAAATTAAATGTTAATTTCCTTATTTAATTTTTGTTAAATTACCCTATTACCAAAATTTAAGAGGGACTTATTTCTTTTTTATGATTATTTATCGTTATTCGACCCTATAAGTTGACCGAATTGAATCTATCAATCTAATACTGTTTCTAAAATTTTAAGACGAATTTAGTTCTCATTTATTCTAAATAGACCGAATAGAAAATATTGGTCTACAAACGGTTATTCCCTATTACCAAAATTTAAGAGGGACTTATTTCTTTTTTATGATTATTTATCGTTATTCGACCCTATAAGTTGACCGAATTGAATCTATCAATCTAATACTGTTTCTAAAATTTTAAGACGAATTTAGTTCTTATTTATTCTAAATAGACCGAATAGAAAATATTGGTCTACAAACGGTTATTCCCTATTACCAAAATTTAAGAGGGACTTATTTCTTTTTTATGATTATTTATCGTTATTCGACCCTATAAGTTGACCGAATTGAATCTATCAATCTAATACTGTTTCTAAAATTTTAAGACGAATTTAGTTCTCATTTATTCTAAATAGACCGAATAGAAAATATTGGTCTACAAACGGTTATTCCCTATTACCAAAATTTAAGAGGGACTTATTTCTTTTTTATGATTATTTATCGTTATTCGACCCTATAAGTTGACCGAATTGAATCTATCAATCTAATACTGTTTCTAAAATTTTAAGACGAATTTAGTTCTCATTTATTCTAAATAGACCGAATAGAAAATATTGGTCTACAAACGGTTATTCCCTATTACCAAAATTTAAGATGGACTTATTTCTTTTTTATGATTATTTATCGTTATTCGACCCTATAAGTTGACCGAATTGAATCTATCAATCTAATACTGTTTCTAAAATTTTAAGACGATTTTAGTTCTCATTTATTCTAAATAGACCGAATAGAAAATATTGGTCTACAAACGGTTATTCCCTATTACCAAAATTTATGATTATTTATTATTTATTTATTTATTTATCGTTATTTATTTATTTATCGTTAATTTAGTTCTTATTTATTCTAAATAGACCGAATAGAAAATATTGGTCTACAAACGGTTATTCCCTATTACCAAAACGGTTATTCCCTATTACCAAATACTTATTTCTTTTTTATGATTATTTATCGTTATTCGACCCTATAAGTTGACCGAATTGAATCTATCAATCTAATACTGTTTCTAAAATTTTAAGACGAATTTAGTTCTTATTTATTCTAAATAGACCGAATAGAAAATATTGGTCTACAAACGGTTATTCCCTATTACCAAAAATTAAGATGGACTTATTTCTTTTTTATGATTATTTATCGTTATTCGACCCTATAAGTTGACCGAATTGAATCTATCAATCTAATACTGTTTCTAAAATTTTAAGACGAATTTAGTTCTCATTTATTCTAAATAGACCGAATAGAAAATATTGGTCTACAAACGGTTATTCCCTATTACCAAAATTTAAGAGGGACTTATTTCTTTTTTATGATTATTTATCGTTATTCGACCCTATAAGTTGACCGAATTGAATCTATCAATCTAATACTGTTTCTAAAATTTTAAGACGAATTTAGTTCTTATTTATTCTAAATAGACCGAATAGAAAATATTGGTCTACAAACGGTTATTCCCTATTACCAAAATTTAAGATGGACTTATTTCTTTTTTATGATTATTTATCGTTATTCGACCCTATAAGTTGACCGAATTGAATCTATCAATCTAATACTGTTTCTAAAATTTTAAGACGAATTTATTTCTCATTTATTCTAAATAGACCGAATAGAAAATATTGGTCTACAAACGGTTATTCCCTATTACCAAAATTTAAGAGGGACTTATTTCTTTTTTATGATTATTTATCGTTATTCGACCCTATAAGTTGACCGAATTGAATCTATCAATCTAATACTGTTTCTAAAATTTTAAGACGAATTTAGTTCTCATTTATTCTAAATAGACCGAATAGAAAATATTGGTCTACAAACGGTTATTCCCTATTACCAAAATTTAAGAGGGACTTATTTCTTTTTTATGATTATTTATCGTTATTCGACCCTATAAGTTGACCGAATTGAATCTATCAATCTAATACTGTTTCTAAAATTTTAAGACGAATTTAGTTCTCATTTATTCTAAATAGACCGAATAGAAAATATTGGTCTACAAACGGTTATTCCCTATTACCAAAATTTATGATTATTTATTATTTATTTATTTATTTATCGTTATTTATTTATTTATCGTTAATTTAGTTCTTATTTATTCTAAATAGACCGAATAGAAAATATTGGTCTACAAACGGTTATTCCCTATTACCAAAATTTAAGAGGGACTTATTTCTATTTTATGATTATTTATCGTTATTCGACCCTATAAGTTGACCGAATTGAATCTATCAATCTAATACTGTTTCTAAAATTTTAAGACGAATTTAGTTCTCATTTATTCTAAATAGACCGAATAGAAAATATTGGTCTACAAACGGTTATTCCCTATTACCAAAATTTATGATTATTTATTATTTATTTATTTATTTATCGTTATTTATTTATTTATCGTTAATTTAGTTCTTATTTATTCTAAATAGACCGAATAGAAAATATTGGTCTACAAACGGTTATTCCCTATTACCAAAATTTAAGAGGGACTTATTTCTTTTTTATGATTATTTATCGTTATTCGACCCTATAAGTTGACCGAATTGAATCTATCAATCTAATACTGTTTCTAAAATATTAAGACGAATTTAGTTCTTATTTATTCTAAATAGACCGAATAGAAAATATTGGTCTACAAACGGTTATTCCCTATTACCAAAATTTAAGAGGGACTTATTTCTTTTTTATGATTATTTATCGTTATTCGACCCTATAAGTTGACCGAATTGAATCTATCAATCTAATACTGTTTCTAAAATTTTAAGACGAATTTAGTTCTTATTTATTCTAAATAGACCGAATAGAAAATATTGGTCTACAAACGGTTATTCCCTATTACCAAAATTTAAGAGGGACTTATTTCTTTTTTATGATTATTTATCGTTATTCGACCCTATAAGTTGACCGAATTGAATCTATCAATCTAATACTGTTTCTAAAATTTTAAGACGAATTTAGTTCTCATTTATTCTAAATAGACCGAATAGAAAATATTGGTCTACAAACGGTTATTCCCTATTACCAAAATTTAAGAGGGACTTATTTCTTTTTTATGATTATTTATCGTTATTCGACCCTATAAGTTGACTGAATTGAATCTATCAATCTAATACTGTTTCTAAAATTTTAAGACGAATTTATTTCTCATTTATTCTAAATAGACCGAATAGAAAATATTGGTCTACAAACGGTTATTCCCTATTACCAAAATTTAAGAGGGACTTATTTCTTTTTTATGATTATTTATCGTTATTCGACCCTAAGTTGACCGAATTGAATCTATCAATCTAATACTGTTTCTAAAATATTAAGACGAATTTAGTTCTTATTTATTCTAAATAGACCGAATAGAAAATATTGGTCTACAAACGGTTATTCCCTATTACCAAAATTTAAGAGGGACTTATTTCTTTTTTATGATTATTTATCGTTATTCGACCCTATAAGTTGACCGAATTGAATCTATCAATCTAATACTGTTTCTAAAATTTTAAGACGAATTTAGTTCTCATTTATTCTAAATAGACCGAATAGAAAATATTGGTCTACAAACGGTTATTCCCTATTACCAAAATTTAAGAGGGACTTATTTCTTTTTTATGATTATTTATCGTTATTCGACCCTATAAGTTGACCGAATTGAATCTATCAATCTAATACTGTTTCTAAAATTTTAAGACGAATTTAGTTCTCATTTATTCTAAATAGACCGAATAGAAAATATTGGTCTACAAACGGTTATTCCCTATTACCAAAATTTAAGAGGGACTTATTTCTTTTTTATGATTATTTATCGTTATTCGACCCTATAAGTTGACCGAATTGAATCTATCAATCTAATACTGTTTCTAAAATTTTAAGACGAATTTATTTCTCATTTATTCTAAATAGACCGAATAGAAAATATTGGTCTACAAACGGTTATTCCCTATTACCAAAATTTAAGAGGGACTTATTTCTTTTTTATGATTATTTATCGTTATTCGACCCTATAAGTTGACCGAATTGAATCTATCAATCTAATACTGTTTCTAAAATTTTAAGACGAATTTATTTCTCATTTATTCTAAATAGACCGAATAGAAAATATTGGTCTACAAACGGTTATTCCCTATTACCAAAATTTAAGAGGGACTTATTTCTTTTTTATGATTATTTATCGTTATTCGACCCTATAAGTTGACCGAATTGAATCTATCAATCTAATACTGTTTCTAAAATTTTAAGACGAATTTATTTCTCATTTATTCTAAATAGACCGAATAGAAAATATTGGTCTACAAACGGTTATTCCCTATTACCAAAATTTAAGAGGGACTTATTTCTTTTTTATGATTATTTATCGTTATTCGACCCTATAAGTTGACCGAATTGAATCTATCAATCTAATACTGTTTCTAAAATTTTAAGACGAATTTAGTTCTTATTTATTCTAAATAGACCGAATAGAAAATATTGGTCTACAAACGGTTATTCCCTATTACCAAAATTTAAGAGGGACTTATTTCTTTTTTATGATTATTTATCGTTATTCGACCCTATAAGTTGACCGAATTGAATCTATCAATCTAATACTGTTTCTAAAATTTTAAGACGAATTTAGTTCTTATTTATTCTAAATAGACCGAATAGAAAATATTGGTCTACAAACGGTTATTCCCTATTACCAAAATTTAAGAGGGACTTATTTCTTTTTTATGATTATTTATCGTTATTCGACCCTATAAGTTGACCGAATTGAATCTATCAATCTAATACTGTTTCTAAAATTTTAAGACGAATTTAGTTCTCATTTATTCTAAATAGACCGAATAGAAAATATTGGTCTACAAACGGTTATTCCCTATTACCAAAATTTAAGAGGGACTTATTTCTTTTTTATGATTATTTATCGTTATTCGACCCTATAAGTTGACCGAATTGAATCTATCAATCTAATACTGTTTCTAAAATTTTAAGACGAATTTATTTCTCATTTATTCTAAATAGACCGAATAGAAAATATTGGTCTACAAACGGTTATTCCCTATTACCAAAATTTAAGAGGGACTTATTTCTTTTTTATGATTATTTATCGTTATTCGACCCTATAAGTTGACCGAATTGAATCTATCAATCTAATACTGTTTCTAAAATATTAAGACGAATTTAGTTCTTATTTATTCTAAATAGACCGAATAGAAAATATTGGTCTACAAACGGTTATTCCCTATTACCAAAATTTAAGAGGGACTTATTTCTTTTTTATGATTATTTATCGTTATTCGACCCTATAAGTTGACCGAATTGAATCTATCAATCTAATACTGTTTCTAAAATTTTAAGACGAATTTAGTTCTCATTTATTCTAAATAGACCGAATAGAAAATATTGGTCTACAAACGGTTATTCCCTATTACCAAAATTTAAGAGGGACTTATTTCTTTTTTATGATTATTTATCGTTATTCGACCCTATAAGTTGACCGAATTGAATCTATCAATCTAATACTGTTTCTAAAATTTTAAGACGAATTTAGTTCTTATTTATTCTAAATAGACCGAATAGAAAATATTGGTCTACAAACGGTTATTCCCTATTACCAAAATTTAAGAGGGACTTATTTCTTTTTTATGATTATTTATCGTTATTCGACCCTATAAGTTGACCGAATTGAATCTATCAATCTAATACTGTTTCTAAAATTTTAAGACGAATTTAGTTCTTATTTATTCTAAATAGACCGAATAGAAAATATTGGTCTACAAACGGTTATTCCCTATTACCAAAATTTAAGAGGGACTTATTTCTTTTTATGATTATTTATCGTTATTCGACCCTATAAGTTGACCGAATTGAATCTATCAATCTAATACTGTTTCTAAAATTTTAAGACGAATTTAGTTCTTATTTATTCTAAATAGACCGAATAGAAAATATTGGTCTACAAACGGTTATTCCCTATTACCAAAATTTAAGAGGGACTTATTTCTTTTTTATGATTATTTATCGTTATTCGACCCTATAAGTTGACCGAATTGAATCTATCAATCTAATACTGTTTCTAAAATTTTAAGACGAATTTAGTTCTCATTTATTCTAAATAGACCGAATAGAAAATATTGGTCTACAAACGGTTATTCCCTATTACCAAAATTTAAGAGGGACTTATTTCTTTTTATGATTATTTATCGTTATTCGACCCTATAAGTTGACCGAATTGAATCTATCAATCTAATACTGTTTCTAAAATTTTAAGACGAATTTAGTTCTTATTTATTCTAAATAGACCGAATAGAAAATATTGGTCTACAAACGGTTATTCCCTATTACCAAAATTTAAGAGGGACTTATTTCTTTTTTATGATTATTATCGTTATTCGACCCTATAAGTTGACCGAATTGAATCTATCAATCTAATACTGTTTCTAAATTTTAAGACGAATTTAGTTCTCATTTATTCTAAATAGACCGAATAGAAAATATTGGTCTACAAACGGTTATTCCCTATTACCAAAATTTAAGAGGGACTTATTTCTTTTTTATGATTATTTATCGTTATTCGACCCTATAAGTTGACCGAATTGAATCTATCAATCTAATACTGTTTCTAAAATTTTAAGACGAATTTATTTCTCATTTATTCTAAATAGACCGAATAGAAAATATTGGTCTACAAACGGTTATTCCCTATTACCAAAATTTAAGAGGGACTTATTTCTTTTTTATGATTATTTATCGTTATTCGACCCTATAAGTTGACCGAATTGAATCTATCAATCTAATACTGTTTCTAAAATTTTAAGACGAATTTATTTCTCATTTATTCTAAATAGACCGAATAGAAAATATTGGTCTACAAACGGTTATTCCCTATTACCAAAATTTAAGAGGGACTTATTTCTTTTTTATGATTATTTATCGTTATTCGACCCTATAAGTTGACCGAATTGAATCTATCAATCTAATACTGTTTCTAAAATTTTAAGACGAATTTATTTCTCATTTATTCTAAATAGACCGAATAGAAAATATTGGTCTACAAACGGTTATTCCCTATTACCAAAATTTAAGAGGGACTTATTTCTTTTTATGATTATTTATCGTTATTCGACCCTATAAGTTGACCGAATTGAATCTATCAATCTAATACTGTTTCTAAAATTTTAAGACGAATTTATTTCTCATTTATTCTAAATAGACCGAATAGAAAATATTGGTCTACAAACGGTTATTCCCTATTACCAAAATTTAAGAGGGACTTATTTCTTTTTTATGATTATTTATCGTTATTCGACCCTATAAGTTGACCGAATTGAATCTATCAATCTAATACTGTTTCTAAAATTTTAAGACGAATTTAGTTCTCATTTATTCTAAATAGACCGAATAGAAAATATTGGTCTACAAACGGTTATTCCCTATTACCAAAATTTAAGAGGGACTTATTTCTTTTTTATGATTATTTATCGTTATTCGACCCTATAAGTTGACCGAATTGAATCTATCAATCTAATACTGTTTCTAAAATTTTAAGACGAATTTATTTCTCATTTATTCTAAATAGACCGAATAGAAAATATTGGTCTACAAACGGTTATTCCCTATTACCAAAATTTAAGAGGGACTTATTTCTTTTTTATGATTATTTATCGTTATTCGACCCTATAAGTTGACCGAATTGAATCTATCAATCTAATACTGTTTCTAAAATTTTAAGACGAATTTATTTCTCATTTATTCTAAATAGACCGAATAGAAAATATTGGTCTACAAACGGTTATTCCCTATTACCAAAATTTAAGAGGGACTTATTTCTTTTTATGATTATTTATCGTTATTCGACCCTATAAGTTGACCGAATTGAATCTATCAATCTAATACTGTTTCTAAAATTTTAAGACGAATTTATTTCTCATTTATTCTAAATAGACCGAATAGAAAATATTGGTCTACAAACGGTTATTCCCTATTACCAAAATTTAAGAGGGACTTATTTCTTTTTTATGATTATTTATCGTTATTCGACCCTATAAGTTGACCGAATTGAATCTATCAATCTAATACTGTTTCTAAAATTTTAAGACGAATTTATTTCTCATTTATTCTAAATAGACCGAATAGAAAATATTGGTCTACAAACGGTTATTCCCTATTACCAAAATTTAAGAGGGACTTATTTCTTTTTTATGATTATTTATCGTTATTCGACCCTATAAGTTGACCGAATTGAATCTATCAATCTAATACTGTTTCTAAAATTTTAAGACGAATTTATTTCTCATTTATTCTAAATAGACCGAATAGAAAATATTGGTCTACAAACGGTTATTCCCTATTACCAAAATTTAAGAGGGACTTATTTCTTTTTTATGATTATTTATCGTTATTCGACCCTATAAGTTGACCGAATTGAATCTATCAATCTAATACTGTTTCTAAAATTTTAAGACGAATTTATTTCTCATTTATTCTAAATAGACCGAATAGAAAATATTGGTCTACAAACGGTTATTCCCTATTACCAAAATTTAAGAGGGACTTATTTCTTTTTTATGATTATTTATCGTTATTCGACCCTATAAGTTGACCGAATTGAATCTATCAATCTAATACTGTTTCTAAAATTTTAAGACGAATTTAGTTCTTATTTATTCTAAATAGACCGAATAGAAAATATTGGTCTACAAACGGTTATTCCCTATTACCAAAATTTAAGAGGGACTTATTTCTTTTTTATGATTATTTATCGTTATTCGACCCTATAAGTTGACCGAATTGAATCTATCAATCTAATACTGTTTCTAAAATTTTAAGACGAATTTAGTTCTCATTTATTCTAAATAGACCGAATAGAAAATATTGGTCTACAAACGGTTATTCCCTATTACCAAAATTTAAGAGGGACTTATTTCTTTTTTATGATTATTTATCGTTATTCGACCCTATAAGTTGACCGAATTGAATCTATCAATCTAATACTGTTTCTAAAATTTTAAGACGAATTTAGTTCTTATTTATTCTAAATAGACCGAATAGAAAATATTGGTCTACAAACGGTTATTCCCTATTACCAAAATTTAAGAGGGACTTATTTCTTTTTTATGATTATTTATCGTTATTCGACCCTATAAGTTGACCGAATTGAATCTATCAATCTAATACTGTTTCTAAAATTTTAAGACGAATTTAGTTCTCATTTATTCTAAATAGACCGAATAGAAAATATTGGTCTACAAACGGTTATTCCCTATTACCAAAATTTAAGAGGGACTTATTTCTTTTTTATGATTATTTATCGTTATTCGACCCTATAAGTTGACCGAATTGAATCTATCAATCTAATACTGTTTCTAAAATTTTAAGACGAATTTAGTTCTCATTTATTCTAAATAGACCGAATAGAAAATATTGGTCTACAAACGGTTATTCCCTATTACCAAAATTTAAGAGGGACTTATTTCTTTTTTATGATTATTTATCGTTATTCGACCCTATAAGTTGACCGAATTGAATCTATCAATCTAATACTGTTTCTAAAATTTTAAGACGAATTTAGTTCTCATTTATTCTAAATAGACCGAATAGAAAATATTGGTCTACAAACGGTTATTCCCTATTACCAAAATTTAAGAGGGACTTATTTCTTTTTTATGATTATTTATCGTTATTCGACCCTATAAGTTGACCGAATTGAATCTATCAATCTAATACTGTTTCTAAAATTTTAAGACGAATTTAGTTCTTATTTATTCTAAATAGACCGAATAGAAAATATTGGTCTACAAACGGTTATTCCCTATTACCAAAATTTAAGAGGGACTTATTTCTTTTTTATGATTATTTATCGTTATTCGACCCTATAAGTTGACCGAATTGAATCTATCAATCTAATACTGTTTCTAAATTTTAAGACGAATTTAGTTCTTATTTATTCTAAATAGACCGAATAGAAAATATTGGTCTACAAACGGTTATTCCCTATTACCAAAATTTAAGAGGGACTTATTTCTTTTTTATGATTATTTATCGTTATTCGACCCTATAAGTTGACCGAATTGAATCTATCAATCTAATACTGTTTCTAAAATTTTAAGACGAATTTAGTTCTCATTTATTCTAAATAGACCGAATAGAAAATATTGGTCTACAAACGGTTATTCCCTATTACCAAAATTTAAGAGGGACTTATTTCTTTTTTATGATTATTTATCGTTATTCGACCCTATAAGTTGACCGAATTGAATCTATCAATCTAATACTGTTTCTAAAATTTTAAGACGAATTTAGTTCTTATTTATTCTAAATAGACCGAATAGAAAATATTGGTCTACAAACGGTTATTCCCTATTACCAAAATTTAAGAGGGACTTATTTCTTTTTTATGATTATTTATCGTTATTCGACCCTATAAGTTGACCGAATTGAATCTATCAATCTAATACTGTTTCTAAAATTTTAAGACGAATTTAGTTCTTATTTATTCTAAATAGACCGAATAGAAAATATTGGTCTACAAACGGTTATTCCCTATTACCAAAATTTAAGAGGGACTTATTTCTTTTTTATGATTATTTATCGTTATTCGACCCTATAAGTTGACCGAATTGAATCTATCAATCTAATACTGTTTCTAAAATTTTAAGACGAATTTAGTTCTTATTTATTCTAAATAGACCGAATAGAAAATATTGGTCTACAAACGGTTATTCCCTATTACCAAAATTTAAGAGGGACTTATTTCTTTTTTATGATTATTTATCGTTATTCGACCCTATAAGTTGACCGAATTGAATCTATCAATCTAATACTGTTTCTAAAATTTTAAGACGAATTTAGTTCTCATTTATTCTAAATAGACCGAATAGAAAATATTGGTCTACAAACGGTTATTCCCTATTACCAAAATTTAAGAGGGACTTATTTCTTTTTTATGATTATTTATCGTTATTCGACCCTATAAGTTGACCGAATTGAATCTATCAATCTAATACTGTTTCTAAAATTTTAAGACGAATTTAGTTCTTATTTATTCTAAATAGACCGAATAGAAAATATTGGTCTACAAACGGTTATTCCCTATTACCAAAATTTAAGAGGGACTTATTTCTTTTTTATGATTATTTATCGTTATTCGACCCTATAAGTTGACCGAATTGAATCTATCAATCTAATACTGTTTCTAAAATTTTAAGACGAATTTAGTTCTCATTTATTCTAAATAGACCGAATAGAAAATATTGGTCTACAAACGGTTATTCCCTATTACCAAAATTTAAGAGGGACTTATTTCTTTTTTATGATTATTTATCGTTATTCGACCCTATAAGTTGACCGAATTGAATCTATCAATCTAATACTGTTTCTAAAATTTTAAGACGAATTTAGTTCTTATTTATTCTAAATAGACCGAATAGAAAATATTGGTCTACAAACGGTTATTCCCTATTACCAAAATTTAAGAGGGACTTATTTCTTTTTTATGATTATTTATCGTTATTCGACCCTATAAGTTGACCGAATTGAATCTATCAATCTAATACTGTTTCTAAAATTTTAAGACGAATTTAGTTCTTATTTATTCTAAATAGACCGAATAGAAAATATTGGTCTACAAACGGTTATTCCCTATTACCAAAATTTAAGAGGGACTTATTTCTTTTTTATGATTATTTATCGTTATTCGACCCTATAAGTTGACCGAATTGAATCTATCAATCTAATACTGTTTCTAAAATTTTAAGACGAATTTAGTTCTCATTTATTCTAAATAGACCGAATAGAAAATATTGGTCTACAAACGGTTATTCCCTATTACCAAAATTTAAGAGGGACTTATTTCTTTTTTATGATTATTTATCGTTATTCGACCCTATAAGTTGACCGAATTGAATCTATCAATCTAATACTGTTTCTAAAATTTTAAGACGAATTTAGTTCTTATTTATTCTAAATAGACCGAATAGAAAATATTGGTCTACAAACGGTTATTCCCTATTACCAAAATTTAAGAGGGACTTATTTCTTTTTTATGATTATTTATCGTTATTCGACCCTATAAGTTGACCGAATTGAATCTATCAATCTAATACTGTTTCTAAAATTTTAAGACGAATTTAGTTCTCATTTATTCTAAATAGACCGAATAGAAAATATTGGTCTACAAACGGTTATTCCCTATTACCAAAATTTAAGAGGGACTTATTTCTTTTTTATGATTATTTATCGTTATTCGACCCTATAAGTTGACCGAATTGAATCTATCAATCTAATACTGTTTCTAAAATTTTAAGACGAATTTAGTTCTTATTTATTCTAAATAGACCGAATAGAAAATATTGGTCTACAAACGGTTATTCCCTATTACCAAAATTTAAGAGGGACTTATTTCTTTTTTATGATTATTTATCGTTATTCGACCCTATAAGTTGACCGAATTGAATCTATCAATCTAATACTGTTTCTAAAATTTTAAGACGAATTTAGTTCTCATTTATTCTAAATAGACCGAATAGAAAATATTGGTCTACAAACGGTTATTCCCTATTACCAAAATTTAAGAGGGACTTATTTCTTTTTTATGATTATTTATCGTTATTCGACCCTATAAGTTGACCGAATTGAATCTATCAATCTAATACTGTTTCTAAAATTTTAAGACGAATTTAGTTCTTATTTATTCTAAATAGACCGAATAGAAAATATTGGTCTACAAACGGTTATTCCCTATTACCAAAATTTAAGAGGGACTTATTTCTTTTTTATGATTATTTATCGTTATTCGACCCTATAAGTTGACCGAATTGAATCTATCAATCTAATACTGTTTCTAAAATTTTAAGACGAATTTAGTTCTTATTTATTCTAAATAGACCGAATAGAAAATATTGGTCTACAAACGGTTATTCCCTATTACCAAAATTTAAGAGGGACTTATTTCTTTTTTATGATTATTTATCGTTATTCGACCCTATAAGTTGACCGAATTGAATCTATCAATCTAATACTGTTTCTAAAATTTTAAGACGAATTTAGTTCTCATTTATTCTAAATAGACCGAATAGAAAATATTGGTCTACAAACGGTTATTCCCTATTACCAAAATTTAAGAGGGACTTATTTCTTTTTTATGATTATTTATCGTTATTCGACCCTATAAGTTGACCGAATTGAATCTATCAATCTAATACTGTTTCTAAAATTTTAAGACGAATTTAGTTCTTATTTATTCTAAATAGACCGAATAGAAAATATTGGTCTACAAACGGTTATTCCCTATTACCAAAATTTAAGAGGGACTTATTTCTTTTTTATGATTATTTATCGTTATTCGACCCTATAAGTTGACCGAATTGAATCTATCAATCTAATACTGTTTCTAAAATTTTAAGACGAATTTAGTTCTTATTTATTCTAAATAGACCGAATAGAAAATATTGGTCTACAAACGGTTATTCCCTATTACCAAAATTTAAGAGGGACTTATTTCTTTTTTATGATTATTTATCGTTATTCGACCCTATAAGTTGACCGAATTGAATCTATCAATCTAATACTGTTTCTAAAATTTTAAGACGAATTTAGTTCTTATTTATTCTAAATAGACCGAATAGAAAATATTGGTCTACAAACGGTTATTCCCTATTACCAAAATTTAAGAGGGACTTATTTCTTTTTTATGATTATTTATCGTTATTCGACCCTATAAGTTGACCGAATTGAATCTATCAATCTAATACTGTTTCTAAAATTTTAAGACGAATTTAGTTCTCATTTATTCTAAATAGACCGAATAGAAAATATTGGTCTACAAACGGTTATTCCCTATTACCAAAATTTAAGAGGGACTTATTTCTTTTTTATGATTATTTATCGTTATTCGACCCTATAAGTTGACCGAATTGAATCTATCAATCTAATACTGTTTCTAAAATTTTAAGACGAATTTAGTTCTTATTTATTCTAAATAGACCGAATAGAAAATATTGGTCTACAAACGGTTATTCCCTATTACCAAAATTTAAGAGGGACTTATTTCTTTTTTATGATTATTTATCGTTATTCGACCCTATAAGTTGACCGAATTGAATCTATCAATCTAATACTGTTTCTAAAATTTTAAGACGAATTTAGTTCTTATTTATTCTAAATAGACCGAATAGAAAATATTGGTCTACAAACGGTTATTCCCTATTACCAAAATTTAAGAGGGACTTATTTCTTTTTTATGATTATTTATCGTTATTCGACCCTATAAGTTGACCGAATTGAATCTATCAATCTAATACTGTTTCTAAAATTTTAAGACGAATTTAGTTCTCATTTATTCTAAATAGACCGAATAGAAAATATTGGTCTACAAACGGTTATTCCCTATTACCAAAATTTAAGAGGGACTTATTTCTTTTTTATGATTATTTATCGTTATTCGACCCTATAAGTTGACCGAATTGAATCTATCAATCTAATACTGTTTCTAAAATTTAGAGACGAATTTAGTTCTTATTTATTCTAAATAGACCGAATAGAAAATATTGGTCTACAAACGGTTATTCCCTATTACCAAAATTTAAGAGGGACTTATTTCTTTTTTATGATTATTTATCGTTATTCGACCCTATAAGTTGACCGAATTGAATCTATCAATCTAATACTGTTTCTAAAATTTTAAGACGAATTTAGTTCTCATTTATTCTAAATAGACCGAATAGAAAATATTGGTCTACAAACGGTTATTCCCTATTACCAAAATTTAAGAGGGACTTATTTCTTTTTTATGATTATTTATCGTTATTCGACCCTATAAGTTGACCGAATTGAATCTATCAATCTAATACTGTTTCTAAAATTTTAAGACGAATTTAGTTCTTATTTATTCTAAATAGACCGAATAGAAAATATTGGTCTACAAACGGTTATTCCCTATTACCAAAATTTAAGAGGGACTTATTTCTTTTTTATGATTATTTATCGTTATTCGACCCTATAAGTTGACCGAATTGAATCTATCAATCTAATACTGTTTCTAAAATTTTAAGACGAATTTAGTTCTTATTTATTCTAAATAGACCGAATAGAAAATATTGGTCTACAAACGGTTATTCCCTATTACCAAAATTTAAGAGGGACTTATTTCTTTTTTATGATTATTTATCGTTATTCGACCCTATAAGTTGACCGAATTGAATCTATCAATCTAATACTGTTTCTAAAATTTTAAGACGAATTTAGTTCTCATTTATTCTAAATAGACCGAATAGAAAATATTGGTCTACAAACGGTTATTCCCTATTACCAAAATTTAAGAGGGACTTATTTCTTTTTTATGATTATTTATCGTTATTCGACCCTATAAGTTGACCGAATTGAATCTATCAATCTAATACTGTTTCTAAAATTTTAAGACGAATTTAGTTCTTATTTATTCTAAATAGACCGAATAGAAAATATTGGTCTACAAACGGTTATTCCCTATTACCAAAATTTAAGAGGGACTTATTTCTTTTTTATGATTATTTATCGTTATTCGACCCTATAAGTTGACCGAATTGAATCTATCAATCTAATACTGTTTCTAAAATTTTAAGACGAATTTAGTTCTCATTTATTCTAAATAGACCGAATAGAAAATATTGGTCTACAAACGGTTATTCCCTATTACCAAAATTTAAGAGGGACTTATTTCTTTTTTATGATTATTTATCGTTATTCGACCCTATAAGTTGACCGAATTGAATCTATCAATCTAATACTGTTTCTAAAATTTTAAGACGAATTTAGTTCTTATTTATTCTAAATAGACCGAATAGAAAATATTGGTCTACAAACGGTTATTCCCTATTACCAAAATTTAAGAGGGACTTATTTCTTTTTTATGATTATTTATCGTTATTCGACCCTATAAGTTGACCGAATTGAATCTATCAATCTAATACTGTTTCTAAAATTTTAAGACGAATTTAGTTCTTATTTATTCTAAATAGACCGAATAGAAAATATTGGTCTACAAACGGTTATTCCCTATTACCAAAATTTAAGAGGGACTTATTTCTTTTTTATGATTATTTATCGTTATTCGACCCTATAAGTTGACCGAATTGAATCTATCAATCTAATACTGTTTCTAAAATTTTAAGACGAATTTAGTTCTCATTTATTCTAAATAGACCGAATAGAAAATATTGGTCTACAAACGGTTATTCCCTATTACCAAAATTTAAGAGGGACTTATTTCTTTTTTATGATTATTTATCGTTATTCGACCCTATAAGTTGACCGAATTGAATCTATCAATCTAATACTGTTTCTAAAATTTTAAGACGAATTTAGTTCTTATTTATTCTAAATAGACCGAATAGAAAATATTGGTCTACAAACGGTTATTCCCTATTACCAAAATTTAAGAGGGACTTATTTCTTTTTTATGATTATTTATCGTTATTCGACCCTATAAGTTGACCGAATTGAATCTATCAATCTAATACTGTTTCTAAAATTTTAAGACGAATTTAGTTCTTATTTATTCTAAATAGACCGAATAGAAAATATTGGTCTACAAACGGTTATTCCCTATTACCAAAATTTAAGAGGGACTTATTTCTTTTTTATGATTATTTATCGTTATTCGACCCTATAAGTTGACCGAATTGAATCTATCAATCTAATACTGTTTCTAAAATTTTAAGACGAATTTAGTTCTTATTTATTCTAAATAGACCGAATAGAAAATATTGGTCTACAAACGGTTATTCCCTATTACCAAAATTTAAGAGGGACTTATTTCTTTTTTATGATTATTTATCGTTATTCGACCCTATAAGTTGACCGAATTGAATCTATCAATCTAATACTGTTTCTAAAATTTTAAGACGAATTTAGTTCTTATTTATTCTAAATAGACCGAATAGAAAATATTGGTCTACAAACGGTTATTCCCTATTACCAAAATTTAAGAGGGACTTATTTCTTTTTTATGATTATTTATCGTTATTCGACCCTATAAGTTGACCGAATTGAATCTATCAATCTAATACTGTTTCTAAAATTTTAAGACGAATTTAGTTCTCATTTATTCTAAATAGACCGAATAGAAAATATTGGTCTACAAACGGTTATTCCCTATTACCAAAATTTAAGAGGGACTTATTTCTTTTTTATGATTATTTATCGTTATTCGACCCTATAAGTTGACCGAATTGAATCTATCAATCTAATACTGTTTCTAAAATTTTAAGACGAATTTAGTTCTCATTTATTCTAAATAGACCGAATAGAAAATATTGGTCTACAAACGGTTATTCCCTATTACCAAAATTTAAGAGGGACTTATTTCTTTTTTATGATTATTTATCGTTATTCGACCCTATAAGTTGACCGAATTGAATCTATCAATCTAATACTGTTTCTAAAATATTAAGACGAATTTAGTTCTTATTTATTCTAAATAGACCGAATAGAAAATATTGGTCTACAAACGGTTATTCCCTATTACCAAAATTTAAGAGGGACTTATTTCTTTTTTATGATTATTTATCGTTATTCGACCCTATAAGTTGACCGAATTGAATCTCTCAATCTAATACTGTTTCTAAAATTTTAAGACGAATTTAGTTCTTATTTATTCTAAATAGACCGAATAGAAAATATTGGTCTACAAACGGTTATTCCCTATTACCAAAATTTAAGAGGGACTTATTTCTTTTTTATGATTATTTATCGTTATTCGACCCTATAAGTTGACCGAATTGAATCTATCAATCTAATACTGTTTCTAAAATTTTAAGACGAATTTAGTTCTCATTTATTCTAAATAGACCGAATAGAAAATATTGGTCTACAAACGGTTATTCCCTATTACCAAAATTTAAGAGGGACTTATTTCTTTTTTATGATTATTTATCGTTATTCGACCCTATAAGTTGACCGAATTGAATCTATCAATCTAATACTGTTTCTAAAATTTTAAGACGAATTTAGTTCTTATTTATTCTAAATAGACCGAATAGAAAATATTGGTCTACAAACGGTTATTCCCTATTACCAAAATTTAAGAGGGACTTATTTCTTTTTTATGATTATTTATCGTTATTCGACCCTATAAGTTGACCGAATTGAATCTATCAATCTAATACTGTTTCTAAAATTTTAAGACGAATTTAGTTCTCATTTATTCTAAATAGACCGAATAGAAAATATTGGTCTACAAACGGTTATTCCCTATTACCAAAATTTAAGAGGGACTTATTTCTTTTTTATGATTATTTATCGTTATTCGACCCTATAAGTTGACCGAATTGAATCTATCAATCTAATACTGTTTCTAAAATTTTAAGACGAATTTAGTTCTTATTTATTCTAAATAGACCGAATAGAAAATATTGGTCTACAAACGGTTATTCCCTATTACCAAAATTTAAGAGGGACTTATTTCTTTTTTATGATTATTTATCGTTATTCGACCCTATAAGTTGACCGAATTGAATCTATCAATCTAATACTGTTTCTAAAATTTTAAGACGAATTTAGTTCTCATTTATTCTAAATAGACCGAATAGAAAATATTGGTCTACAAACGGTTATTCCCTATTACCAAAATTTAAGAGGGACTTATTTCTTTTTTATGATTATTTATCGTTATTCGACCCTATAAGTTGACCGAATTGAATCTATCAATCTAATACTGTTTCTAAAATTTTAAGACGAATTTAGTTCTTATTTATTCTAAATAGACCGAATAGAAAATATTGGTCTACAAACGGTTATTCCCTATTACCAAAATTTAAGAGGGACTTATTTCTTTTTTATGATTATTTATCGTTATTCGACCCTATAAGTTGACCGAATTGAATCTATCAATCTAATACTGTTTCTAAAATTTTAAGACGAATTTAGTTCTCATTTATTCTAAATAGACCGAATAGAAAATATTGGTCTACAAACGGTTATTCCCTATTACCAAAATTTAAGAGGGACTTATTTCTTTTTTATGATTATTTATCGTTATTCGACCCTATAAGTTGACCGAATTGAATCTATCAATCTAATACTGTTTCTAAAATTTTAAGACGAATTTATTTCTCATTTATTCTAAATAGACCGAATAGAAAATATTGGTCTACAAACGGTTATTCCCTATTACCAAAATTTAAGAGGGACTTATTTCTTTTTTATGATTATTTATCGTTATTCGACCCTATAAGTTGACCGAATTGAATCTATCAATCTAATACTGTTTCTAAAATATTAAGACGAATTTATTTCTCATTTATTCTAAATAGACCGAATAGAAAATATTGGTCTACAAACGGTTATTCCCTATTACCAAAATTTAAGAGGGACTTATTTCTTTTTTATGATTATTTATCGTTATTCGACCCTATAAGTTGACCGAATTGAATCTATCAATCTAATACTGTTTCTAAAATTTTAAGACGAATTTAGTTCTCATTTATTCTAAATAGACCGAATAGAAAATATTGGTCTACAAACGGTTATTCCCTATTACCAAAATTTAAGAGGGACTTATTTCTTTTTTATGATTATTTATCGTTATTCGACCCTATAAGTTGACCGAATTGAATCTATCAATCTAATACTGTTTCTAAAATTTTAAGACGAATTTAGTTCTCATTTATTCTAAATAGACCGAATAGAAAATATTGGTCTACAAACGGTTATTCCCTATTACCAAAATTTAAGAGGGACTTATTTCTTTTTTATGATTATTTATCGTTATTCGACCCTATAAGTTGACCGAATTGAATCTATCAATCTAATACTGTTTCTAAAATTTTAAGACGAATTTAGTTCTCATTTATTCTAAATAGACCGAATAGAAAATATTGGTCTACAAACGGTTATTCCCTATTACCAAAATTTAAGAGGGACTTATTTCTTTTTTATGATTATTTATCGTTATTCGACCCTATAAGTTGACCGAATTGAATCTATCAATCTAATACTGTTTCTAAAATTTTAAGACGAATTTAGTTCTCATTTATTCTAAATAGACCGAATAGAAAATATTGGTCTACAAACGGTTATTCCCTATTACCAAAATTTAAGAGGGACTTATTTCTTTTTTATGATTATTTATCGTTATTCGACCCTATAAGTTGACCGAATTGAATCTATCAATCTAATACTGTTTCTAAAATTTTAAGACGAATTTATTTCTCATTTATTCTAAATAGACCGAATAGAAAATATTGGTCTACAAACGGTTATTCCCTATTACCAAAATTTAAGAGGGACTTATTTCTTTTTTATGATTATTTATCGTTATTCGACCCTATAAGTTGACCGAATTGAATCTATCAATCTAATACTGTTTCTAAAATATTAAGACGAATTTATTTCTCATTTATTCTAAATAGACCGAATAGAAAATATTGGTCTACAAACGGTTATTCCCTATTACCAAAATTTAAGAGGGACTTATTTCTTTTTTATGATTATTTATCGTTATTCGACCCTATAAGTTGACCGAATTGAATCTATCAATCTAATACTGTTTCTAAAATTTTAAGACGAATTTAGTTCTCATTTATTCTAAATAGACCGAATAGAAAATATTGGTCTACAAACGGTTATTCCCTATTACCAAAATTTAAGAGGGACTTATTTCTTTTTTATGATTATTTATCGTTATTCGACCCTATAAGTTGACCGAATTGAATCTATCAATCTAATACTGTTTCTAAAATTTTAAGACGAATTTAGTTCTCATTTATTCTAAATAGACCGAATAGAAAATATTGGTCTACAAACGGTTATTCCCTATTACCAAAATTTAAGAGGGACTTATTTCTTTTTTATGATTATTTATCGTTATTCGACCCTATAAGTTGACCGAATTGAATCTATCAATCTAATACTGTTTCTAAAATTTTAAGACGAATTTAGTTCTCATTTATTCTAAATAGACCGAATAGAAAATATTGGTCTACAAACGGTTATTCCCTATTACCAAAATTTAAGAGGGACTTATTTCTTTTTTATGATTATTTATCGTTATTCGACCCTATAAGTTGACCGAATTGAATCTATCAATCTAATACTGTTTCTAAAATTTTAAGACGAATTTAGTTCTCATTTATTCTAAATAGACCGAATAGAAAATATTGGTCTACAAACGGTTATTCCCTATTACCAAAATTTAAGAGGGACTTATTTCTTTTTTATGATTATTTATCGTTATTCGACCCTATAAGTTGACCGAATTGAATCTATCAATCTAATACTGTTTCTAAAATTTTAAGACGAATTTAGTTCTTATTTATTCTAAATAGACCGAATAGAAAATATTGGTCTACAAACGGTTATTCCCTATTACCAAAATTTAAGAGGGACTTATTTCTTTTTTATGATTATTTATCGTTATTCGACCCTATAAGTTGACCGAATTGAATCTATCAATCTAATACTGTTTCTAAAATATTAAGACGAATTTATTTCTCATTTATTCTAAATAGACCGAATAGAAAATATTGGTCTACAAACGGTTATTCCCTATTACCAAAATTTAAGAGGGACTTATTTCTTTTTTATGATTATTTATCGTTATTCGACCCTATAAGTTGACCGAATTGAATCTATCAATCTAATACTGTTTCTAAAATTTTAAGACGAATTTAGTTCTCATTTATTCTAAATAGACCGAATAGAAAATATTGGTCTACAAACGGTTATTCCCTATTACCAAAATTTAAGAGGGACTTATTTCTTTTTTATGATTATTTATCGTTATTCGACCCTATAAGTTGACCGAATTGAATCTATCAATCTAATACTGTTTCTAAAATTTTAAGACGAATTTATTTCTCATTTATTCTAAATAGACCGAATAGAAAATATTGGTCTACAAACGGTTATTCCCTATTACCAAAATTTAAGAGGGACTTATTTCTTTTTTATGATTATTTATCGTTATTCGACCCTATAAGTTGACCGAATTGAATCTATCAATCTAATACTGTTTCTAAAATTTTAAGACGAATTTATTTCTCATTTATTCTAAATAGACCGAATAGAAAATATTGGTCTACAAACGGTTATTCCCTATTACCAAAATTTAAGAGGGACTTATTTCTTTTTTATGATTATTTATCGTTATTCGACCCTATAAGTTGACCGAATTGAATCTATCAATCTAATACTGTTTCTAAAATTTTAAGACGAATTTAGTTCTTATTTATTCTAAATAGACCGAATAGAAAATATTGGTCTACAAACGGTTATTCCCTATTACCAAAATTTAAGAGGGACTTATTTCTTTTTTATGATTATTTATCGTTATTCGACCCTATAAGTTGACCGAATTGAATCTATCAATCTAATACTGTTTCTAAAATTTTAAGACGAATTTAGTTCTTATTTATTCTAAATAGACCGAATAGAAAATATTGGTCTACAAACGGTTATTCCCTATTACCAAAATTTAAGAGGGACTTATTTCTTTTTTATGATTATTTATCGTTATTCGACCCTATAAGTTGACCGAATTGAATCTATCAATCTAATACTGTTTCTAAAATTTTAAGACGAATTTAGTTCTCATTTATTCTAAATAGACCGAATAGAAAATATTGGTCTACAAACGGTTATTCCCTATTACCAAAATTTAAGAGGGACTTATTTCTTTTTTATGATTATTTATCGTTATTCGACCCTATAAGTTGACCGAATTGAATCTATCAATCTAATACTGTTTCTAAAATTTTAAGACGAATTTATTTCTCATTTATTCTAAATAGACCGAATAGAAAATATTGGTCTACAAACGGTTATTCCCTATTACCAAAATTTAAGAGGGACTTATTTCTTTTTTATGATTATTTATCGTTATTCGACCCTATAAGTTGACCGAATTGAATCTATCAATCTAATACTGTTTCTAAAATTTTAAGACGAATTTATTTCTCATTTATTCTAAATAGACCGAATAGAAAATATTGGTCTACAAACGGTTATTCCCTATTACCAAAATTTAAGAGGGACTTATTTCTTTTTTATGATTATTTATCGTTATTCGACCCTATAAGTTGACCGAATTGAATCTATCAATCTAATACTGTTTCTAAAATTTTAAGACGAATTTATTTCTCATTTATTCTAAATAGACCGAATAGAAAATATTGGTCTACAAACGGTTATTCCCTATTACCAAAATTTAAGAGGGACTTATTTCTTTTTTATGATTATTTATCGTTATTCGACCCTATAAGTTGACCGAATTGAATCTATCAATCTAATACTGTTTCTAAAATATTAAGACGAATTTAGTTCTTATTTATTCTAAATAGACCGAATAGAAAATATTGGTCTACAAACGGTTATTCCCTATTACCAAAATTTAAGAGGGACTTATTTCTTTTTTATGATTATTTATCGTTATTCGACCCTATAAGTTGACCGAATTGAATCTATCAATCTAATACTGTTTCTAAAATTTTAAGACGAATTTATTTCTCATTTATTCTAAATAGACC
This sequence comes from Meloidogyne arenaria, assembly GCA_036172955.1. Classification (NCBI taxonomy): domain Eukaryota; kingdom Metazoa; phylum Nematoda; class Chromadorea; order Rhabditida; family Meloidogynidae; genus Meloidogyne; species Meloidogyne arenaria. The sequence goes on from JARQAB010000018.1 coordinate 757,501, forward strand.
GAATAGAAAATATTGGTCTACAAACGGTTATTCCCTATTACCAAAATTTAAGAGGGACTTATTTCTTTTTTATGATTATTTATCGTTATTCGACCCTATAAGTTGACCGAATTGAATCTATCAATCTAATACTGTTTCTAAAATTTTAAGACGAATTTAGTTCTCATTTATTCTAAATAGACCGAATAGAAAATATTGGTCTACAAACGGTTATTCCCTATTACCAAAATTTAAGAGGGACTTATTTCTTTTTTATGATTATTTATCGTTATTCGACCCTATAAGTTGACCGAATTGAATCTATCAATCTAATACTGTTTCTAAAATTTTAAGACGAATTTAGTTCTCATTTATTCTAAATAGACCGAATAGAAAATATTGGTCTACAAACGGTTATTCCCTATTACCAAAATTTATGATTATTTATTATTTATTTATTTATTTATCGTATTTATTTATTTATCGTTAATTTAGTTCTTATTTATTCTAAATAGACCGAATAGAAAATATTGGTCTACAAACGGTTATTCCCTATTACCAAAATTTAAGAGGGACTTATTTCTTTTTTATGATTATTTATCGTTATTCGACCCTATAAGTTGACCGAATTGAATCTATCAATCTAATACTGTTTCTAAAATTTTAAGACGAATTTAGTTCTCATTTATTCTAAATAGACCGAATAGAAAATATTGGTCTACAAACGGTTATTCCCTATTACCAAAATTTATGATTATTTATTATATATTTATTTATTTATCGTTATTTATTTATTTATCGTTAATTTAGTTCTTATTTATTCTAAATAGACCGAATAGAAAATATTGGTCTACAAACGGTTATTCCCTATTACCAAAATTTAAGAGGGACTTATTTCTTTTTTATGATTATTTATCGTTATTCGACCCTATAAGTTGACCGAATTGAATCTATCAATCTAATACTGTTTCTAAAATTTTAAGACGAATTTAGTTCTCATTTATTCTAAATAGACCGAATAGAAAATATTGGTCTACAAACGGTTATTCCCTATTACCAAAATTTAAGAGGGACTTATTTCTTTTTTATGATTATTTATCGTTATTCGACCCTATAAGTTGACCGAATTGAATCTATCAATCTAATACTGTTTCTAAAATTTTAAGACGAATTTAGTTCTTATTTATTCTAAATAGACCGAATAGAAAATATTGGTCTCCAAACGGTTATTCCCTATTACCAAAATTTAAGAGGGACTTATTTCTTTTTTATGATTATTTATCGTTATTCGACCCTATAAGTTGACCGAATTGAATCTATCAATCTAATACTGTTTCTAAAATTTTAAGACGAATTTAGTTCTCATTTATTCTAAATAGACCGAATAGAAAATATTGGTCTACAAACGGTTATTCCCTATTACCAAAATTTAAGAGGGACTTATTTCTTTTTTATGATTATTTATCGTTATTCGACCCTATAAGTTGACCGAATTGAATCTATCAATCTAATACTGTTTCTAAAATTTTAAGACGAATTTAGTTCTTATTTATTCTAAATAGACCGAATAGAAAATATTGGTCTCCAAACGGTTATTCCCTATTACCAAAATTTAAGAGGGACTTATTTCTTTTTTATGATTATTTATCGTTATTCGACCCTATAAGTTGACCGAATTGAATCTATCAATCTAATACTGTTTCTAAAATTTTAAGACGAATTTAGTTCTCATTTATTCTAAATAGACCGAATAGAAAATATTGGTCTACAAACGGTTATTCCCTATTACCAAAATTTAAGATGGACTTATTTCTTTTTTATGATTATTTATCGTTATTCGACCCTATAAGTTGACCGAATTGAATCTATCAATCTAATACTGTCTCTAAAATTTTAAGACGAATTTAGTTCTCATTTATTCTAAATAGACCGAATAGAAAATATTGGTCTACAAACGGTTAATCCCTATTACCAAAATTTAAGAGGGACTTATTTCTTTTTTATGATTATTTATCGTTATTCGACATATAAGTTTACCGAATTGAATCTATCAATCTAATACTGTTTCTAAAATTTTAAGACGAATTTAGTTCTCATTTATTCTAAATAGACCGAATAGAAAATATTGGTCTACAAACGGTTATTCCCTATTACCAAAATTTAAGAGGGACTTATTTCTTTTTTATGATTATTTATCGTTATTCGACCCTATAAGTTGACCGAATTGAATCTATCAATCTAATACTGTTTCTAAAATTTTAAGACGAATTTAGTTCTTATTTATTCTAAATAGACCGAATAGAAAATATTGGTCTCCAAACGGTTATTCCCTATTACCAAAATTTAAGAGGGACTTATTTCTTTTTTATGATTATTTATCGTTATTCGACCCTATAAGTTGACCGAATTGAATCTATCAATCTAATACTGTTTCTAAAATTTTAAGACGAATTTAGTTCTCATTTATTCTAAATAGACCGAATAGAAAATATTGGTCTACAAACGGTTATTCCCTATTACCAAAATTTAAGAGGGACTTATTTCTTTTTTATGATTATTTATCGTTATTCGACCCTATAAGTTGACCGAATTGAATCTATCAATCTAATACTGTTTCTAAAATTTTAAGACGAATTTAGTTCTCATTTATTCTAAATAGACCGAATAGAAAATATTGGTCTACAAACGGTTATTCCCTATTACCAAAATTTAAGAGGGACTTATTTCTTTTTTATGATTATTTATCGTTATTCGACCCTATAAGTTGACCGAATTGAATCTATCAATCTAATACTGTTTCTAAAATTTTAAGACGAATTTAGTTCTTATTTATTCTAAATAGACCGAATAGAAAATATTGGTCTCCAAACGGTTATTCCCTATTACCAAAATTTAAGAGGGACTTATTTCTTTTTTATGATTATTTATCGTTATTCGACCCTATAAGTTGACCGAATTGAATCTATCAATCTAATACTGTTTCTAAAATTTTAAGACGAATTTAGTTCTCATTTATTCTAAATAGACCGAATAGAAAATATTGGTCTACAAACGGTTATTCCCTATTACCAAAATTTAAGATGGACTTATTTCTTTTTTATGATTATTTATCGTTATTCGACCCTATAAGTTGACCGAATTGAATCTATCAATCTAATACTGTCTCTAAAATTTTAAGACGAATTTAGTTCTCATTTATTCTAAATAGACCGAATAGAAAATATTGGTCTACAAACGGTTATTCCCTATTACCAAAATTTAAGAGGGACTTATTTCTTTTTTATGATTATTTATCGTTATTCGACATATAAGTTTACCGAATTGAATCTATCAATCTAATACTGTTTCTAAAATTTTAAGACGAATTTAGTTCTCATTTATTCTAAATAGACCGAATAGAAAATATTGGTCTACAAACGGTTATTCCCTATTACCAAAATTTAAGAGGGACTTATTTCTTTTTTATGATTATTTATCGTTATTCGACCCTATAAGTTGACCGAATTGAATCTATCAATCTAATACTGTTTCTAAAATTTTAAGACGAATTTAGTTCTTATTTATTCTAAATAGACCGAATAGAAAATATTGGTCTCCAAACGGTTATTCCCTATTACCAAAATTTAAGAGGGACTTATTTCTTTTTTATGATTATTTATCGTTATTCGACCCTATAAGTTGACCGAATTGAATCTATCAATCTAATACTGTTTCTAAAATTTTAAGACGAATTTAGTTCTCATTTATTCTAAATAGACCGAATAGAAAATATTGGTCTACAAACGGTTATTCCCTATTACCAAAATTTAAGAGGGACTTATTTCTTTTTTATGATTATTTATCGTTATTCGACCCTATAAGTTGACCGAATTGAATCTATCAATCTAATACTGTTTCTAAAATTTTAAGACGAATTTAGTTCTCATTTATTCTAAATAGACCGAATAGAAAATATTGGTCTACAAACGGTTATTCCCTATTACCAAAATTTAAGAGGGACTTATTTCTTTTTTATGATTATTTATCGTTATTCGACCCTATAAGTTGACCGAATTGAATCTATCAATCTAATACTGTTTCTAAAATTTTAAGACGAATTTAGTTCTTATTTATTCTAAATAGACCGAATAGAAAATATTGGTCTCCAAACGGTTATTCCCTATTACCAAAATTTAAGAGGGACTTATTTCTTTTTTATGATTATTTATCGTTATTCGACCCTATAAGTTGACCGAATTGAATCTATCAATCTAATACTGTTTCTAAAATTTTAAGACGAATTTAGTTCTCATTTATTCTAAATAGACCGAATAGAAAATATTGGTCTACAAACGGTTATTCCCTATTACCAAAATTTAAGAGGGACTTATTTCTTTTTTATGATTATTTATCGTTATTCGACCCTATAAGTTGACCGAATTGAATCTATCAATCTAATACTGTTTCTAAAATTTTAAGACGAATTTAGTTCTTATTTATTCTAAATAGACCGAATAGAAAATATTGGTCTCCAAACGGTTATTCCCTATTACCAAAATTTAAGAGGGACTTATTTCTTTTTTATGATTATTTATCGTTATTCGACCCTATAAGTTGACCGAATTGAATCTATCAATCTAATACTGTTTCTAAAATTTTAAGACGAATTTAGTTCTCATTTATTCTAAATAGACCGAATAGAAAATATTGGTCTACAAACGGTTATTCCCTATTACCAAAATTTAAGAGGGACTTATTTCTTTTTTATGATTATTTATCGTTATTCGACCCTATAAGTTGACCGAATTGAATCTATCAATCTAATACTGTTTCTAAAATTTTAAGACGAATTTAGTTCTCATTTATTCTAAATAGACCGAATAGAAAATATTGGTCTACAAACGGTTATTCCCTATTACCAAAATTTAAGAGGGACTTATTTCTTTTTTATGATTATTTATCGTTATTCGACCCTATAAGTTGACCGAATTGAATCTATCAATCTAATACTGTTTCTAAAATTTTAAGACGAATTTAGTTCTTATTTATTCTAAATAGACCGAATAGAAAATATTGGTCTCCAAACGGTTATTCCCTATTACCAAAATTTAAGAGGGACTTATTTCTTTTTTATGATTATTTATCGTTATTCGACATATAAGTTTACCGAATTGAATCTATCAATCTAATACTGTTTCTAAAATTTTAAGACGAATTTAGTTCTCATTTATTCTAAATAGACCGAATAGAAAATATTGGTCTACAAACGGTTATTCCCTATTACCAAAATTTAAGAGGGACTTATTTCTTTTTTATGATTATTTATCGTTTTTCGACCCTATAAGTTGACCGAATTGAATCTATCAATCTAATACTGTTTCTAAAATTTTAAGACGAATTTAGTTCTCATTTATTCTAAATAGACCGAATAGAAAATATTGGTCTACAAACGGTTATTCCCTATTACCAAAATTTAAGAGGGACTTATTTCTTTTTTATGATTATTTATCGTTATTCGACCCTATAAGTTGACCGAATTGAATCTATCAATCTAATACTGTTTCTAAAATTTTAAGACGAATTTAGTTCTCATTTATTCTAAATAGACCGAATAGAAAATATTGGTCTACAAACGGTTATTCCCTATTACCAAAATTTAAGAGGGACTTATTTCTTTTTTATGATTATTTATCGTTATTCGACCTTGTAAGTTGACCGAATTGAATCTATCAATCTAATACTGTTTCTAAAATTTTAAGACGAATTTAGTTCTTATTTATTCTAAATAGACCGAATAGAAAATATGAAAATAAAGAATAGAAATGCTTTCTCTAGTAATTACAATTAAAATAGTGTTTATTTATTAAATGGAAAGTACTGGGCAAAGCCTAAAATTGTATTTTATAAATATGAAAATAAAGAATAGAAATGCTTTCTCTAGTAATTACAATTAAAATAGTGTTTATTTATTAAATGGAAAGTACTGGGCAAAACCTAAAATTGTATTTTATAAATATGAAAATAAAGAATAGAAATGCTTTTTCTAGTAATTACAATTAAAATAGTGTTTATTTATTAAATGGAAAGTACTGGGCAAAACCTAAAATTGTATTTTATAAATATGAAAATAAAGAATAGAAATGCTTTCTCTAGTAATTACAATTAAAATAGTGTTTATTTATTAAATGGAAAGTACTGGGCAAAACCTAAAATTGTATTTTATAAATATGAAAATAAAAAATAGAAATGCTTTCTCTAGTAATTACAATTAAAATAATGTTTATTTATTAAATGGAAAGTACTGTGCAAAACCTAAAATTGTATTTTATAAATATGAAAATAAAGAATAGAAATGCTTTCTCTAGTAATTACAATTAAAATAGTGTTTATTTATTAAATGGAAAGTACTGGGCAAAGCCTAAAATTGTATTTTATAAATCTGAAAATAAAGTATAGAAATGCTTTCTCAAAGTACTGGGCAAAACCTAAAATTGTATTTTATAAATCTGAAAATAAAGTATAGAAATGCTTTCTCAAAGTACTGGGCAAAACCTAAAATTGTATTTTATAAATATGAAAATAAAGAATAGAAATGCTTTCTCTAGTAATTACAATTAAAATAGTGTTTATTTATTAAATGGAAAGTACTGGGCAAAACCTAAAATTGTATTTTATAAATATGAAAATAAAGAATAGAAATGCTTTCTCTAGTAATTACAATTAAAATAGTGTTTATTTATTAAATGGAAAGTACTGGGCAAAGCCTAAAATTGTATTTTATAAATATGAAAATAAAGAATAGAAATGCTTTCTCTAGTAATTACAATTAAAATAGTGTTTATTTATTAAATGGAAAGTACTGGGCAAAACCTAAAATTGTATTTTATAAATATGAAAATAAAGAATAGAAATGCTTTCTCTAGTAATTACAATTAAAATAGTGTTTATTTATTAAATGGAAAGTACTGGGCAAAACCTAAAATTGTATTTTATAAATATGAAAATAAAGAATAGAAATGCTTTCTCTAGTAATTACAATTAAAATAGTGTTTATTTATTAAATGGAAAGTACTGGGCAAAACCTAAAATTGTATTTTATAAATATGAAAATAAAAAATAGAAATGCTTTCTCTAGTAATTACAATTAAAATAATGTTTATTTATTAAATGGAAAGTACTGTGCAAAACCTAAAATTGTATTTTATAAATATGAAAATAAAGAATAGAAATGCTTTCTCTAGTAATTACAATTAAAATAGTGTTTATTTATTAAATGGAAAGTACTGGGCAAAGCCTAAAATTGTATTTTATAAATATGAAAATAAAGAATAGAAATGCTTTCTCTAGTAATTACAATTAAAATAGTGTTTATTTATTAAATGGAAAGTACTGGGCAAAACCTAAAATTGTATTTTATAAATATGAAAATAAAGAATAGAAATGCTTTCTCTAGTAATTACAATTAAAATAGTGTTTATTTATTAAATGGAAAGTACTGGGCAAAACCTAAAATTGTATTTTATAAATATGAAAATAAAGAATAGAAATGCTTTCTCTAGTAATTACAATTAAAATAGTGTTTATTTATTAAATGGAAAGTACTGGGCAAAACCTAAAATTGTATTTTATAAATATGAAAATAAAAAATAGAAATGCTTTCTCTAGTAATTACAATTAAAATAGTGTATATTTATTAAATGGAAAGTACTGGGCAAAACCTAAAATTGTATTTTATAAATATGAAAATAAAAAATAGAAATGCTTTCTCTAGTAATTACAATTAAAATAATGTTTATTTATTAAATGGAAAGTACTGTGCAAAACCTAAAATTGTATTTTATAAATATGAAAATAAAGAATAGAAATGCTTTCTCTAGTAATTACAATTAAAATAGTGTTTATTTATTAAATGGAAAGTACTGGGCAAAGCCTAAAATTGTATTTTATAAATCTGAAAATAAAGTATAGAAATGCTTTCTCAAAGTACTGGGCAAAACCTAAAATTGTATTTTATAAATCTGAAAATAAAGTATAGAAATGCTTTCTCAAAGTACTGGGCAAAACCTAAAATTGTATTTTATAAATATGAAAATAAAGAATAGAAATGCTTTCTCTAGTAATTACAATTAAAATAGTGTTTATTTATTAAATGGAAAGTACTGGGCAAAACCTAAAATTGTATTTTATAAATATGAAAATAAAGAATAGAAATGCTTTCTCTAGTAATTACAATTAAAATAGTGTTTATTTATTAAATGGAAAGTACTGGGCAAAGCCTAAAATTGTATTTTATAAATATGAAAATAAAGAATAGAAATGCTTTCTCTAGTAATTACAATTAAAATAGTGTTTATTTATTAAATGGAAAGTACTGGGCAAAACCTAAAATTGTATTTTATAAATATGAAAATAAAGAATAGAAATGCTTTCTCTAGTAATTACAATTAAAATAGTGTTTATTTATTAAATGGAAAGTACTGGGCAAAACCTAAAATTGTATTTTATAAATATGAAAATAAAGAATAGAAATGCTTTCTCTAGTAATTACAATTAAAATAGTGTTTATTTATTAAATGGAAAGTACTGGGCAAAACCTAAAATTGTATTTTATAAATATGAAAATAAAAAATAGAAATGCTTTCTCTAGTAATTACAATTAAAATAATGTTTATTTATTAAATGGAAAGTACTGTGCAAAACCTAAAATTGTATTTTATAAATATGAAAATAAAGAATAGAAATGCTTTCTCTAGTAATTACAATTAAAATAGTGTTTATTTATTAAATGGAAAGTACTGGGCAAAGCCTAAAATTGTATTTTATAAATATGAAAATAAAGAATAGAAATGCTTTCTCTAGTAATTACAATTAAAATAGTGTTTATTTATTAAATGGAAAGTACTGGGCAAAACCTAAAATTGTATTTTATAAATATGAAAATAAAGAATAGAAATGCTTTCTCTAGTAATTACAATTAAAATAGTGTTTATTTATTAAATGGAAAGTACTGGGCAAAACCTAAAATTGTATTTTATAAATATGAAAATAAAGAATAGAAATGCTTTCTCTAGTAATTACAATTAAAATAGTGTTTATTTATTAAATGGAAAGTACTGGGCAAAACCTAAAATTGTATTTTATAAATATGAAAATAAAGAATAGAAATGCTTTCTCTAGTAATTACAATTAAAATAGTGTTTATTTATTAAATGGAAAGTACTGGGCAAAACCTAAAATTGTATTTTATAAATATGAAAATAAAAAATAGAAATGCTTTCTCTAGTAATTACAATTAAAATAGTGTATATTTATTAAATGGAAAGTACTGGGCAAAACCTAAAATTGTATTTTATAAATATGAAAATAAAAAATAGAAATGCTTTCTCTAGTAATTACAATTAAAATAATGTTTATTTATTAAATGGAAAGTACTGGGCAAAACCTAAAATTGTATTTTATAAATATGAAAATAAAAAATAGAAATGCTTTCTCTAGTAATTACAATTAAAATAGTGTATATTTATTAAATGGAAAGTACTGGGCAAAACCTAAAATTGTATTTTATAAATATGAAAATAAAAAATAGAAATGCTTTCTCTAGTAATTACAATTAAAATAGTGTATATTTATTAAATGGAAAGTACTGGGCAAAACCTAAAATTGTATTTTATAAATATGAAAATAAAAAATAGAAATGCTTTCTCTAGTAATTACAATTAAAATAATGTTTATTTATTAAATGGAAAGTACTGGGCAAAACCTAAAATTGTATTTTATAAATATGAAAATAAAGAATAGAAATGCTTTCTCTAGTAATTACAATTAAAATAGTGTTTATTTATTAAATGGAAAGTACTGGGCAAAACCTAAAATTGTATTTTATAAATATGAAAATAAAGAATAGAAATGCTTTCTCTAGTAATTACAATTAAAATAGTGTTTATTTATTAAATGGAAAGTACTGGGCAAAACCTAAAATTGTATTTTATAAATATGAAAATAAAGAATAGAAATGCTTTCTCTAGTAATTACAATTAAAATAGTGTTTATTTATTAAATGGAAAGTACTGGGCAAAACCTAAAATTGTATTTTATAAATTTGAAAATAAAAAATAGAAATGCTTTCTCTAGTAATTACAATTAAAATAATGTTTATTTATTAAATGGAAAGTACTTTGCAAAACCTAAAATTGTATTTTATAAATATGAAAATAAAGAATAGAAATGCTTTCTCTAGTAATTACAATTAAAATAGTGTTTATTTATTAAATGGAAAGTACTGTGCAAAGCCTAAAATTGTATTTTATAAATATGAAAATAAAGAATAGAAATGCTTTCTCTAGTAATTACAATTAAAATAGTGTTTATTTATTAAATGGAAAGTACTGGGCAAAACCTAAAATTGTATTTTATAAATATGAAAATAAAAAATAGAAATGCTTTCTCTAGTAATTACAATTAAAATAGTGTTTATTTATTAAATGGAAAGTACTGGGCAAAACCTAAAATTGTATTTTATAAATATGAAAATAAAAAATAGAAATGCTTTCTCTAGTAATTACAATTAAAATAATGTTTATTTATTAAATGGAAAGTACTGTGCAAAACCTAAAATTGTATTTTATAAATATGAAAATAAAGACCTAAAATTGTATTTTAATACAATTTCAATCTAATACTGTTTCTAAAATTTTAAGACGAATTTAGTTCTCATTTATTCTAAATAGACCGAATAGAAAATATTGGTCTACAAACGGTTATTCCCTATTACCAAAATTTAAGATGGACTTATTTCTTTTTTATGATTATTTATCGTTATTCGACCCTATAAGTTGACCGAATTGAATCTATCAATCTAATACTGTTTCTAAAATTTTAAGACGAATTTAGTTCTCATTTATTCTAAATAGACCGAATAGAAAATATTGGTCTACAAACGGTTATTCCCTATTACCAAAATTTAAGATGGACTTATTTCTTTTTATGATTATTTATCGTTATTCGACCCTATAAGTTGACCGAATTGAATCTATCAATCTAATACTGTTTCTAAAATTTTAAGACGAATTTAGTTCTCATTTATTCTAAATAGACCGAATAGAAAATATTGGTCTACAAACGGTTATTCCCTATTACCAAAATTTAAGATGGACTTATTTCTTTTTTATGATTATTTATCGTTATTCGACCCTATAAGTTGACCGAATTGAATCTATCAATCTAATACTGTTTCTAAAATTTTAAGACGAATTTAGTTCTCATTTATTCTAAATAGACCGAATAGAAAATATTGGTCTACAAACGGTTATTCCCTATTACCAAAATTTAAGATGGACTTATTTCTTTTTTATGATTATTTATCGTTATTCGACCCTATAAGTTGACCGAATTGAATCTATCAATCTAATACTGTTTCTAAAATTTTAAGACGAATTTAGTTCTCATTTATTCTAAATAGACCGAATAGAAAATATTGGTCTACAAACGGTTATTCCCTATTACCAAAATTTAAGAGGGACTTATTTCTTTTTTATGATTATTTATCGTTATTCGACCCTATAAGTTGACCAAATTGAATCTATCAATCTAATACTGTTTCTAAAATTTTAAGACGAATTTAGTTCTCATTTATTCTAAATAGACCGAATAGAAAATATTGGTCTACAAACGGTTATTCCCTATTACCAAAATTTAAGATGGACTTATTTCTTTTTTATGATTATTTATCGTTATTCGACCCTATAAGTTGACCGAATTGAATCTATCAATCTAATACTGTTTCTAAAATTTTAAGACGAATTTAGTTCTCATTTATTCTAAATAGACCGAATAGAAAATATTGGTCTACAAACGGTTATTCCCTATTACCAAAATTTAAGATGGACTTATTTCTTTTTATGATTATTTATCGTTATTCGACCCTATAAGTTGACCGAATTGAATCTATCAATCTAATACTGTTTCTAAAATTTTAAGACGAATTTAGTTCTCATTTATTCTAAATAGACCGAATAGAAAATATTGGTCTACAAACGGTTATTCCCTATTACCAAAATTTAAGAGGGACTTATTTCTTTTTTATTATTATTTATCGTTATTCGACCCTATAAGTTGACCGAATTGAATCTATCAATCTAATACTGTTTCTAAAATTTTAAGACGAATTTAGTTCTCATTTATTCTAAATAGACCGAATAGAAAATATTGGTCTACAAACGGTTATTCCCTATTACCAAAATTTAAGATGGACTTATTTCTTTTTTATGATTATTTATCGTTATTCGACCCTATAAGTTGACCGAATTGAATCTATCAATCTAATACTGTTTCTAAAATTTTAAGACGAATTTAGTTCTCATTTATTCTAAATAGACCGAATAGAAAATATTGGTCTACAAACGGTTATTCCCTATTACCAAAATTTAAGAGGGACTTATTTCTTTTTTATTATTATTTATCGTTATTCGACCCTATAAGTTGACCGAATTGAATCTATCAATCTAATACTGTTTCTAAAATTTTAAGACGAATTTAGTTCTCATTTATTCTAAATAGACCGAATAGAAAATATTGGTCTACAAACGGTTATTCCCTATTACCAAAATTTAAGAGGGACTTATTTCTTTTTTATGATTATTTATCGTTATTCGACCCTATAAGTTGACCGAATTGAATCTATCAATCTAATACTGTTTCTAAAATTTTAAGACGAATTTAGTCTCATTTATTCTAAATAGACCGAATAGAAAATATTGGTCTACAAACGGTTATTCCCTATTACCAAAATTTAAGAGGGACTTATTTCTTTTTTATGATTATTTATCGTTATTCGACCCTATAAGTTTTTGCCAGAAATTCATGTTGAGAAATACACTATCTCAATAATATAAAAATTCTTTTAAAAGAATATTTATACTATTATTGAGTAACTTTCCTTTGACTATTTAATAAAAGAAAAGCTTTAAAAGATTCATTATTATCCGAACAACCAACAAGAAAAAACTTTTTATTATCTCTTCCTCTCAACTAAAACTTACCCATTTGTGAATAAATGTAATAAAGTTGGATATAATCGGTCTTCGTTAGTTTCGGGGACCGGAGACCGAGGGCGTCTATCGAAAGTCTCTACCTTGTTGAGACCCGAATATTGGATGGTTCCCAATTTCCCAATATCGTGGAACCAATTTCAAACCAATTTCCGAACATCCACCAGGATAAAATAATTTTAAATATTTTATTTTCAATATTCTCGTTTTAAATAATATTATAAGTTTTAATAATTGTATTAAATCCCTCACGCATTTTGCGAAACAATTGCTTTTATTAAAATACATACATATAAAAAATCCGTGGGAAATATTTACTCCCATTATTTACTCTTAGGCTCTGCTTCATAATTATACGATCACCCAAATTTTATGTATTTAATCATATTATCGAGGACAAATTGGAATGAAACTTTTGTCAAAAATTCTTTCTGTATACCCTGCTTGTTTTATAGAAAAAAATTCAAATGTTAAGAAAACGCAGCAAAATTATTTTGAAAATACTAAAAAAAGCATGCTTCATAATTATACGATCACTTATTTTTATAAGCAAGTTTCGACATTAGGGGTGTCCGAAAAATCTACAAAAATTCAGGTAAACTTATCAAGTGATATCAAGAGAAAATACAAAAGAAATAAAGTTTTAATATAATCCCTTCATCAAAATCCAAAAATCCAAAAATCAACGTAAAACGGGGGTAAGGCTCTTTAAAAAATATTTTCGACCCCTTATGGATAATTTTTAATTTTAATTTTGGGCTCATTCGAAAGCCCTTGAAATTTGCTACAAGATATTTGAATTCTATCTTTTAGAAAAAATTACATAGAGAGATACAGACCGATAAACTTCGGAAGCAACCATAAGGGGCAATTTATGGGACATTTGGCGTTTTTGATGACGAGGACTTAATAACCCAGCGAAATGTTTTTTCTGGCAAATAAGATTCAAATATCTTGTAGCAAATTTCAAGGGCTTTCGAATGAGCCCAAAATTAAAATTAAAAATTATCCATAAGGGGTCGAAAATATTTTTTAAAGAGCCTTACCCCCGTTTTACGTTGATTTTTGGATTTTTGGATTTTGATGAAGGGATTATATTAAAACTTTATTTCTTTTGTATTTTCTCTTGATATCACTTGATAAGTTTACCTGAATTTTTGTAGATTTTTCGGACACCCCTAATGTCGAAACTTGCTTATAAAAATAAGTGATCGTATAATTATGAAGCATGCTTTTTTTAGTATTTTCAAAATAATTTTGCGGCGTTTTCTTAACATTTGAATTTTTTTCTATAAAACAAGCAGGGTATACAGAAAGAATTTTTGACAAAAGTTTCATTCCAATTTGTCCTCGATAATATGATTAAATACATAAAATTTGGGTGATCGTATAATTATGAAGCAGAGCCTATTTTAAACGTAAACACCATAAAAAGATATGTTAAAAACAAACTTTAACAAATATAAACAATATGTAATTTTAAAATTGACAAAAAATTTATTCAATGATTGCTTAATTATTGATAGTAGGACGAGTTTTGGGAATGTATGCCCGAGAATAAATGGACGATATTAGATCTTTAAAATATTTAAATTATTAATCTAACAAAGATTTTGAATCGGTTTTTACCAAAGATACCTAAGTTGATATCTTTAGCTATCGTTTAATTTTAAAAAATCTAAAATTTTTTGTTTTTAAATATTATTAACATTATTCTTGTTTATGGCCTAAATTTTTCTAAATAAATAAAAATTTTCTTCCTTTTAAATTTATAACCAGAATCAATTTTTAAATTTTATTGAAATCATTTCACAACATATACTCAAGTTCCATATTAATAAACATTTGCAAAACATCTCAATCAAAGTAATACATAGAATTAAGTTTTTGAACCCTTCTTTCCTTTTTCAAATTTTATCTATTAAAATCTTTTAATTTCACGAAGGGTTAAATATTTTAGGTCAAAAACTTTAATAGGAAACTTTTACTTAAATCAGAAGAAAGACTCATCATCATTAAGGTTGTCAGCCAAATATGACTCGGCAAGCCTCTAGTTGTATAAATAATATATTTTTTATATGATATGATCATTTGTTATATTATTATTGTTACTCATTAATCTTCATCGCCACTTCAATATCAGATTGTATCTTTTATTATATTATATTGAATTATTTTAGTGAATTATAATTATGAATATAAAATATTAAATTTTATTATAATGTAAACTAATTCGATAGGAATTTGTATAATAATAACAAATTTTAAAAATAATAAATAGTATTTAGCTTCTTTTATAAATAAAACATTTTTATCAAAATAAAACTTTATAAAAAAATTTTCATTTTGTGAAATTAATAACAAATTGCTTGATATTCCGTCAAAATTTATTACGAGTGGAGTTTTATTCTCATAAACGAGAAAACAATTCACAGTTCACAAAAACATTTACCAGCAGCTTTATGAAGCATTTCTTCCATTTTTGGCAATGGGTATGGGTCTGTAATAGTTATTTTATTTAAAGGCCTAAAATCAACACAAGGTCTTAATTCACCATCTCCCTTAGCTACTAAGAATAGATCATTCGCCCAAGGGGTTTGGCTCTCTTCTATTATACGATAATTATTTCATCTTTTATTATTTTATTTCAATTCAGTATATTACTTCCATTTTTATGTTTTTTATTTCATTTTATCAAATTAACCTTAAATATATCACAAGTTGTTATAACATTTTATAAAAGTTTACTATTAATGTATATCTATTTTTACGAATTATAACTGATAAATTTTCAACTAAGAAAATCTTTTAACTTTATACTAATTAAAATATTTATCCGACCAATCGATGTTACTTTGGAATGCTCGCAAAGAAGAACAAGGTTGTAGTTACATTAAGATAAAAACCTTCAAAGGCTCTATGTATGATAAATGGTTCATGGCCTTTAATAAATTACAGCAAATCTCATGAATTATATCTGATATTTCTATTTCCGTTTAAGCTTATACATATTTAAAAAATATTTTTCACTGCTTTATTCAAATTGAGCTTAATCGATAATAAATTTTAAGTATTTTTTAGTAAAAAAATTAAATAAAGAATAAGAGGAAAATAAATAATTAAGCTTCTATATAAAAGTTTGAATCACATTCTATCAAGGGTGACATTTAATTCCTTTTTTTATATTTTGATATGCATTAAAAATTTTCATTGTGCCTCAAATCCATTAATTAAATCCTTTTTTGTATTATAACTTGTTGATTTGATCCTGATTTGAGCTTAAATTGTAACAATTGTGTAGACTTATAAACAATAATTTCATAAAAATATTTCATATTTAATGTAAGACAAAAAACTAACATAAATAAACTTATTATTAAAAAGATTTATAAACTACAATTAAAAATTTAATCGAATATATAAAAAATAATTGGTCATATCGACAGATATGCTGCTAGTGTGATAATTGATTCTAAAAACAGTAACATAAAAAAAGTAAATAGATTGTATGAATAAGAATTAAAATGAAAATAAACAAAAATCTATTTAAAAGAAAAATTAAAGAAAAAAATTTAAGAGAGAAAATTCTCAAAAAAAATCTGCTCAAACTAGGTTAAATGAACATGTCTTAAAATTAAATTTTGATTCTAACAAAATACAGGTTCTAAACAAAATATAAAAACAGTGATTGACAATGCGCCCAAATATCGCAAAATAAAACAAAAGTTATGCACAATTTTAAAAAATCTACAACAAAAAATCAAAATCTTGAGCCATAACTGTTTTAAATTATGTATCAATTTCATTACAAAAAATGGAACGTAACGAAGTATAGTTATTAGTGGGACGGCGGAATCAAGAAATAATAAAATAAATATTATAGTGGATTTCTAAATTCAGCTGATTTTTAAATTCATAATACTACTTATCGTAATACTACTGTTGTTGTCAGTAAATTATGCTGTATACTTAGCTGTATAATTATAAAGGATATAAAAAACATATTCATATAAAAAATTATTTAAACTGAAGAATATATTTTTTACATTTAATGTTTTATGTATAGAAACAAGTTTAATCTCCTTGTTATTTCTTTTAATTAAGTTTATTGTTAATTGATACAACATCAAGTTTATTCAATAGAAAATTCACCTAAATTTTATGTGTGCTTCGATCAAATACAGATAAGCATTCTTTAAAACCTTATTTAATTGGGGCGGATTAGTGTGTCCTTGATGAATGAGAGAGTGGGTAATTTTAATTAGTAATTAGCGTCGTAATTTTCTTTAATTGCGCACTCCTTTTTCTATTTTGTTACAATAAGGGAATTGATTAGTAATGGAAGAGAAAGGATGAGAAAGCAGGCTTGTATTTCTTCTCATCTTTTCTACTCACACACTAATAATTTTCCTCCAATTTTTATTCTCGTTATTATTTTTGACCAAATGTCAATTAAAAAATTATTTTTTTTAATATTTTTCAGAAAAAATTCGATTTAATTTATTTTTAAAAATTAGATTAATTTTATTTTCAAATTTAATTTCTATCATAAATTTATTAATTGATTTTATACGAATCTAGAAACAACAAAAACACAATCAGCTAATTTTACTTATTAAATTTTAACCAATTTTTCAACATAAGAGACCTCAAATTTTTTTAAAATTGCCAATCCTTTACATAAGATTGATTTTTTTCAAAATAAATTTCTAAAATGCTTATATAATTTCTAAAATAAATTTATTGTTTTAAAAATTTAACATTAAAAAATATCTTCTATTAAAAATACTATTATTACCATTTGTTAAAATAACATCTATTTAAAAAAATACTATATATCTATGAAAAAATGACACAATCCACACTAACTAAAACGAGCCAGAACATTAAAACCAATATTTTCAATGCCTGAAAAACATATATTTAAAGAAAATAGAATAAAAATTTAGAAACAGAAAAGTAGAAATGGAAAACATTTGAAGTTATTTCCATTTAAACCTGATAAAACTAGTTATTTTCAGAGCTGAAACAATTTTTCAGTCTGACCTAAACGGCTTAAAATATTATTTATTAATATTCAACTTAAATTATCAAGAATTTATTAATCTAAGTGAAAATCATGTGTATATGTATTTATCCTGCACTAATAACTCTATAGAAGCATGTCACAATATATAATGCTGTTTAGTTAATCAAATTAATTTTATCATGGAGACATAAAAAATTGATATTAGGCTATGTATAATCATAACTACAATGAGGTACTTTTATATACAATTAAATTACTCATATAAAGTAGAAGTATACTAGAAAAAGATAAAATAATAATGGACGCAATTGAATCTAATTTAAAATTAAAATATAAAAAGCCGTAAAATTATATAAATAGTCAAAGTTTGATTTAAGTCAAAACGTTAATTTATAATTTAAAATTAACATTAAAGTCGATATCACTAGCGAATCACTACCTAACAGTTTAGTAGATTAACATGCCAGTTAATTAAACAAGTCCAAAAAGAGTTATCATTACATCCTATTATCATTACATCCATTGTTTGACTATATTTATTAAAAATAAATTCAATGGACAAAAGTTTAAATTAATAAATTTACCTTTGGTAAATTTGATTAAAAGGTAAGAGAAAAAACAATATAAGAAAATTGAAAACGTACTAATTAAAAAAATAGTTAGATAAGACAATTTTCTAAAATTTACAGAAATTTACATTTATTCACGGCTCATACATTTTTAATTATCAAGAAAAGTTATAAAATCAGTATAGGTTTAATTATTGAAGTGAGTTTTATTAGGTACGAAGATATACAATTCAGATAATATAAAAATCAATTTTTTATCAATAACTTACACAATTAAATCATTTGCTAAATAGATTAGTTTAATAATTTAATTAAAACCAATTTTATCTAATGTTAATTTATTAAAAATTTTCTATAAAAATTTAGTATTTAGTAACTAATAACAAGCAAATTAAATTCATGTTAAAATATATAAAAATATAAAATTGTTGAGTGTAAAATTATTTTTAATTTTATTATAATTATTTTTAAATTTAATATATAGCATTATTCATTCACTAATAGCATACTTTTAATATTTACCGTGATGAACTAAAAATGATTAGAATTAAAAAATGCGGACAAAAATTAAAATGAAGTTTGTAAATTATTAATGATGTATGATTTTAATAAACTTTATATTTAAACAACTATAAGATGTATAAAATATTTATCATATGTTATTTTAATCTACATTTTACAAAATATAATTATTATAAAAAAGTAATTTATTAATATAAATATAATTAAAAGCAAGATTTTTTACAGAACAAAACATATAGTTCATTATTAGCATTTGCTTTCGTTATTGTAGGAGAAACCAAATAAATATATAAAATAATATAGCAAAAAATGATAAGTATGCTATTTATTGTTAATTGAAAGAACTGAAATGTTTTGCGAGACATAGATGCTAATTCAAAAAACATTATAATAATAAAAATAACCTGGAAGAATTATAAATTTGTAAAGAAAAAATTTACATGAATTTTATGTAAAAATTGAAATAAAGAGTAAAATCGAATAAAGAATGAAATTAAAATGAATAAATTCAATGTGTTACTCTATAGTATTCAACCAATTTAACAATAAACTGTATTGTAATTGATTTTAGATTTCCAATACTCAAATACATATAAATCCAAATAAATTATACAACAAATACTTTTAACATTGAGTATTTAATTTTAATGTATTCATAATTAACAAATAACAACAAAACATGCACAATCACGAAAGTAAAAGATAAATTTTGAAATGAATAATTTTAAATTTTAAATAAATTTTAAAATAGGATATTGAATTTTATTTTTTTAATTTAAAATTTTGATATTTTATAAATTTAAATTTAATACTTTGTTAAAAGACATTTTTATATAACAATCTATTAATTTTTTATGAATTGATCCAGGAATGACCCGATTTCATTTTAGTAGAAGATTCCCTCGTTTTTAATTCAAGATTAGATGCCAAACGTACTTACAAAGGGAGTTAAATTCTGTCAAAGTAATTTGAGGTATTTTCGCTTAAAGCTTCTAGTGTTTAATATAAAGAATTATTGGAACTGCCAAATCATTCTACGGTAATTTCCAAAGTTAAGATACATAATTAAAATAAACTCAAACAAACCTATAGCATCGCTAATTTTTAAAATTATACGAACGAAATTTTTCCACAACATACGAAAAATACAGCTTAATAAATATAAAATATACAATTTGATAGCATTCTGAAATAAATTAAGTAGAAACATTAAAAAATATAAAAGTTTGTATATTATAATCTTTATTATTTTTATTTACAGAAATAAAAATTAAAATCAAAAACAATCAAATCAAAATAAATTAATATTCTTAAAACATTTAGTTTTATTTTAAAACTAATTAAAATAAAATAACGGTAATAGTTTGGAATTCGCCCCCCCCCTTTTTCAACGCTTCCCTGACTATTTTGAGCTTTCTTGTTTGATACATAATTTATCATTTATCATTCTAAAGAGCTCTTCGAGCCTGGTCGAATGATACCATGTTTGGCTAGATCTGATCATTCTTGCCAAAATTATAAAGCTAAATCCTTTTTGGTAAGTAAACTTTTTGTGCCAATGCAAGTGGATAAAATAAGCGGTCACAACTTTATTCACTTAAGTCAGATTTCATTGATTTTAATGTCATTCGATTCAGCTTGAAGAGCTCTTTCGAATGATATATAATTTGCCATAAAATGAGAAAAAACTACGAAAAAATAGAAAGGAAAAAAAGGGGGGGCGAATTCCAAACTATTACCAAAATAACTAATAAAAAATTGCAAATAAAAACAATTGCCTCTTGATGAATATATTTTGTTTGTGTGGCAATGTCTCTCTGCACACAAAAATTAGCCAGATTGCCTGCGGGCAGAGTAAATTTCTATCTGTCAACAACGCATTTTTTTAACGGTGTAACAACTCTTTTAAATATTTAATCGATTTACTACTTCATTTTTATAAATTAATTAATTTGTAAAATAGGCATTTTGCTGACTTAAATTTTAATTTATAAAACAACAAATAATGAACAGACAACAAAAGAAAGACGTATTGAAAGTGGTCATTTCAGGTTTGAAAAAAGGAAAATTAAAAAAATAAATTTTATGATCAAATGTCACATTTAAAATTGAATTATAGTTAAATTATTTAAAAATTAATTATAGTATATTAACAAAAAAGATCTAAAGGATGAAATTAGGTCCCATGTTTTATAAAAAAATTTAATTTTTAAGGCGATTCTGGAGTTTTTAAGGCGATTCTAAACTGTAAATCTTTTCTTTATTATCGACTTAAAAAAAACTAATAAATTTTATGGATGTTAAAAAAAGTAAACATCAAATACAGTTCATGTAAGTTTTATTAAAGTTTAGTTTTATTTAAAAAAATTTTTTGCCGATTAACGATCAAGTAAAGTACGTTGTTACATACGTGGAACGATCTGATGAGTCTAGGTTATCTTTGAATCAACTGCTTCAACTTTTTGGGAGCGTTGGGACAATACTGAGAGAAATCTAATAAATTAAAATAGCAGAAATACTTATAAACAAAAAATAAATTATTTACTATTTTAAAATTTATAAACGTTTAATTATATTTTATTTAATTAACATTAATTTTTTTCATGAAATTACGGATACCATAAAAATATTAAGAATATTGTTCTGAATGTAAAAGCGTGTTGGAAATTGAGTTTTACAAATTCATATCATGAATATGAATGGCATAAATTAAAACTAAATTGGAAAATATTTTATATAAAAAAATTTATTCATTATATTTAAAACAAAAATGAACTTAAAACCCTTTGTCCAGCACTTTAAGATTAGTCACAATGGAAGACTAGCACATACTAATATGTCAGACTAACACATTATAATACATGAAGTTATTATGAAGGCGTTCTGTTAAATTCAGATTTAGCTAATAGCACTAATAACCAATTGTTTTTAAAATTTTACAGAAGAAATGGATAGAAAATAAAAATACTAATTAAATATAAAATTAATAATATAATTACCCAGATTTCAAGCAATAAAATATAATAGTGATAGAAAGTCAATATAATTAATCAAATAATTTTATAAATTTCTAAATTTACAACTTATTAGAATGCAGAAATAGATATGGGGCGATCCAGTGCCTAAACAATGCATTTAGTACTCTAAAGATTTATAGCTCATGCGTTAACGTTACTTAGACTTGTTAACTTTTAACTTAATTTTAATTAAAATAAGATAAATGCATAATGTCAAAATAAGCATAATTAAACATCCGGTCAGAAATGTAGTTATAGATGTGGATTATCTTTATAGATAATTTATTATTTTAATAAATTTAATAATATTTTATTAGTTAATAAAAAGATTTTTATAAATAAAATTTTAATAAAAATGAATAACACAATAATTCGGAATTATTATTGCTATAAAATGATAATTGAAAAATAATAAAAAAACGATAATAAAAAAGTTAAAATTAAACAATTCACAATAGTTAATTGTCTGGATTTAAGGAACAAAAGTTATATACTTAAATTAAATATCAAAAACATTGAACATGTGATTTAAATTAATATCAGATACCTAAATTAAATGAAGAAAATGATGGTATTAGTATATGTGGATGATGAAAATAAAATATACTTTTAATAATATAGAGTTAAAAAATTTAAAAAACGCTCACTCAACAAAAATTGTTTAATGTAAAATATAAATTTTCAATAGAAACCCGCAAAAATTTATATTAAATTAATTTTGAAGGATTTTTTATTTGATATTATTTATATTATTCAAGAAATAGTTAAGAATTCTTAATATTTTACACGCGGTGGCCTATGTACTCCATATATTCATGGTAGTTCAATTGTCAATCATAGATTCTTAGTATCGAGTTTGAAAATCTTGAAAAATTTAAAATTTTTTAAATAATATTATTTAAAAATGTTACATTATTTAGTTATTGACTGCAATAATTAGACTTTTTAGTATTAAAATTTTTATTTTTCACAATTAATTTGTTATTTTGTGCGGTTAATCCTTTTAAAAGAATTTTTACATCATATTTGATAATATAGAAAATACTGAAATTATTAAGTAATGAAATAAATAAAAAATAATAGCGGTATAATTCTAGGTTAGCCCAACGTAGAGTGCTGTTTCAATGCACATAATTTGCATTGAACCCATAACGTTGGCGAAATAATGCTGCGTTTCGTTTCCTTCTACCCCATATATGGGCATAAAGCCTAAATAAGGGCAACAACATAGTTCAAAAATAATAGATTTCAATTCTAATCAAATTTAATTAACTACTGAATTTCAATTTTATGTAAATTTTAAATAATTATTTATCGCCAATAATGCTCTCAAATCTGAAATAGAGAAAATTTAGGATTACCACAGAGCTAAATCTGATAATCAGAGCTAAATCTGTCTTTCCTAAATTTTTATTCATTAATTTAAATTGGTTTGTTTAAACTTTCACTATTTGGTAGATTATTTTAGAGTTAAAATTTTGAATTTATACACAAGTTTTAAAAACTGGTTTTAAAACTGAATGGATTGTAAATAATTTGACACTGGTGCTCTAAATTTATTTCGAATTACTTTTAAATATAACGATAGATTCAAGGAATCCGTTTTGATATTTTTTAGCATTATTAAATATAAGATTTAACTTAAGCTTATTTTCATTAAAATTAAATTTATTTAAAACTATATTTTATTTATTAAATACATTTTAATTCATAAGCTTTTTTATGTAATGCACGGTATTTTGTTGACACTTTATATAATAAAAAGGACAATTAATCAATAAAAATTAAGAATTTAATAAAATGAATAAATTCAAGAAAATTTTTTTTATTAACTTCAAATGGATATTTAACTCTAATAAGATATTTAACTCTAATAAAAAAATGATGAATATTTAAAATGATGGATATTTAACTCTAATAAAACAACAATAATTATTAGAATTAACTGACATTTAAAATAAATGTTATTTGCCTGAAGATTTTAAAGACTAATTATTCCACAATAATATATTTTTTAGCAAGTAATGGCAGCAAAAATACTAACAGTTAATAATGATTCAAACTTTCTAGATGTATGTACTACTATTTTTAGAACTAAAGTATTGCATTATCTCTGAGCTTTATTTGCTTGAAGATTTTAAAGACTAATTATTCCACAATAATATATTTTTTAGCAAGTAATGGCAGCAAAAATACTAACAGTTAATAATGATTCAAGCTTTCCATTTCCAGCACGCAGGCGAATTTTTTTAAATCATGCAAATAATGAACAAATTCAACAACAGCAAATTCAATCTGTTAAGAAAATAATGGGATTCCACCAGATGTTTTGTCACAAGTAAAAACATTTTTGATCAAATTTTTGTACAAATAATGATATTTATTTATTTTTAAAAAAATTTTGTTAAGTGTTTAATATTCATATTAGTAAAAGCTTTTTAATAGTTTAACCTAAATTTTTCTAAATTTATTATTAAAAATAATAATAAATTTGCGTATAACCTAAATTTTACGTAAACCTAAGTTTAACCTAAATTTTTCTAAAACCTAAATTTTTCTAAATTTATTATTAAAAATAATAATAAATTTGCGTATTTTTTACATATATTAATATATTATATTAATAAAGTCTTCAAATGACTTAAATTTTAATTTAGAAATTAGCGAACATATTATTTATTAAAGCTTTTCAATTTTTGTAGATATCTAGAAGTTTTTCTACAGTGAGACTAGTCATTTATTTTTTGTTTAAAAAGAACACAAAAACTTGGCTCATTAATCATTTTTAATGAGAGATTGTTCTCGCGTATGAAATTGATGACTGTCTTTCGAATTTTGTCATTTCATCAGTGGCGCTTATCAAAAATTTTTCAATTTTCTCAGTTTTTAGGAAAATTCGCTTCCAGCATCTAATGATGTTCCAAAATGTATAATATATGATTTTACAAGGTGTAGGTACTTTAATCCATTTTTGTTCCACCTCACTCCAGCTATTGTTATAATATCTTATATTTGAATTGTTGAAATGTACAACAAAAGAGGTGGAAGATGGAAATAGGAAAATTGGTTCCTAGAAGTTAAGCGATATTAAAGAAGGTACATGTGATCTTTGAATGTTTGATTTAGACATTAAATTTTGTGATGCTAACATTTAGTACTTATTTGTTTGTATTGAGTCTAATTGGTGATTTTTATGAGTAAAGACCTTATTTTTATATTTAATGAAAATATGTAGATATACAACCATTTTTTGAGGTTGTTGTGTGTTTGTTATTGTTGGAATTTGCTTATATTTATGTTGATTTTAATTGTCATGTGTGCTGAAATGTGAATTTTGATTAACTATATACATAGGAAAATTTTAAATCTTGATTTTAAATGATTCCAAAAAGGAAATTTCATAATGGTATTGAAATCTCATATTATGCAAAAAGCTTGTCTAGCTTTTTAACGAATTTGTGGTAATTTTTAATAAATCCTCATTTCAATCTCTTAATATATTTTTAAATATATGATATTAATCTTATAATTAAATTAACAGCTTAATATTAAGAGGGCGTGGCAATCCAGGAAATTGCTGATTTTATAAATACAAATCATCTCACGTTACTATTTATACGTTACTATTTTATCATGTTACTATTTTATATATTATTTTGTTACTATTTCATAATTATAATGATTTTTATCATTATTGGATAAATAAGTTCATAAATCCTTTAAAATAATATTATCTAAGAATTAAATTTGTATATTTTGAAGCGTCAAGCAAGAAATTTTTATTAGGCAGTCAAATTTATAACAAGGTTTTTTACAATAACTGGATACCTACTTTGGCAATATAAACCTTAATTTTTTCTATATAATTTTATATAAATTAAAGTATATGAGAAATAAAATCATTTTAAAATAGTTTTCATCAATATTCATTCGTTTATAAATAGCTTTTTCAATTATAAATATAATCTCATTGTCTATAACTTGTTGTATTTATTAAAGTTAGAAAGTTTTTGTCTTAAAAATTTGAAATTATTTACCATTTTTAGAATAATCATGGAAAGGCATATTTCAATAATTTAGACGAAGGAGGGTTTAAGATGACCATATACACATTTAGAAATGCACTCATTTCGATGAAAGAAAATCATTAATTCGTTTTCTCCACTATGGATGGGTCCATGATGATCTAAATAAAAAATATTCAAATTTATAACAAAATATAAGAGAATAAACAATTTAATATTTGTAATTTATATGTGGTAGTTCCTTGTTTAAAAAAATTAACATCTCTGCCGTATGTGGATTCAGATGTGACCTCGAAGTCTCAGACATTTAATTTTAAAAAATCAATTAATAAAATTAATTTGTCTTGAATGTTTGTTCAAAAGTCACGCTGCTGTCTGTTATTTCCATATATATGATTACAATTTTGCACAAGATTGGGAATTGTTCTTTATGTTGCGACCACCAAAATAAAGGATCACCATTATTATCTCGCATTCGAGCTAACAATAAATATTATATAAATTCGTTTACAAATTTTGTTGCAGTTGAAGATAAAATCGTATTAATTTATTATAAAATTTTTTAAAATTTTAAATATATTATTTTTAAACTTTTTTTAAATTATTTTATATTTAGATGTAATATAGGCGTTCTTTAAAACAGTTTTATTGATATTAACTCAAAAAATATTTAAATAAAAAACAATTAATATAATATAATAAATATTTTTACATTTTATATATAACTATACAAAACTTTAATAAAATTATTGAATGTATTATTTATGTTTCATTTATGTTTTTTACATTGCTGATTGAACTATGCAATAACTGTGTCAGGTGAATTGTGCTGCTTCATATGTTCCTGCACCATATAGAAGATAGGTACATAGAGAAAAGCCAAATTACTAAGCTAAACAAAATTAATCATATTGGAATAACAAAAATGAACTACTTTTTTTTATTTATTTTTTAAATTGTGAAGAAATTAATGTTTTAATCTAATCTAGATATAAATTTTTTAAATTCGATTTATTTTTATAATTAAATAAACGAAATAAATGTGTTTTATAACAGTTAATTATACTTATAATAGGTTGTTTTTTATTTAGACTTATTTTGTTTTAGAGTTGCACTTAAATTTTATAAGGAATTTTACTTATTTTTTAAATTTATTAATAATCAATTTAAATTTATTAATAACAATTTATTAATAATCAATTAATAATCAAGGTTTGTGCAATTTTTTTTCGAATTTTGTTGCAACAATGTTGGTCAAATCAAAACTTAAAAAGTTTTTCTATAATAAAATTCAAAATAATTGAACGCATAGTTGAGTAATTTTATATTTATGTTGTATTTTTGTTTTATAATTTTTGGTATATTTCTGTTTTTAAATTTTAGATGTTATTTTATATATTTAATACAAGTGTAATTATTGAAATATATAGCAACCAAATCTGAGTTAAACTTCATGTAAATAGGGAATCATAAGTTCATGTAAATTAAACTTCATGTAAATAGGGAATCAATGCATGTAATAGGGAATCATAAGAAAAATTTTTTATTTATATTGTTAACTTATTTCAGTGATTATTGAGGTCTATTCGTGATAGCCCATTTATTTTAACTTTAAAATTATTTAATTTACGTTAATTTATATATAGTTTTCGATAAAATTTTATTAAAATAATTTACTAAATTCAATATTGCATTATTTTATCTTGAAATAATTTTACATAATTTTAAATCCAGTATATTTATTATTGTCTTTATAAATATCTTAGTTTAGATTATTCTAAGTGAAACAACCTAAACTAATGATAATCCCCTTTAATTGTTAAATTTTCCATTACTATCCTTTATAATTCTATTAACAAAAATGCACTAAACTATAGTGTATAATTTCCGTTCTAAAATTATATTTTCAAATGTTATTTTTTTAATTTTTAGATTTTTTCTAATTTTTAATTTTTAAAAAAATTTTTTAATTCAAAAAGTTGGAAAAAATAAAAAGTTTTATATAAAATAAACTATACTTTATAAGTGTCGATAATAATGATTTTAATTAGGGTAATTATATAAATAATAAACTTAGCATAAAAAGTTTTTTTAATTACGATATATTGCTTTATTAATAAAAAATCGCTGAAACTAAGCTTTAAATTGTTCAATATTAAAAATTTTTTAAAAAAATCACTGAAAATCGATGAATTAGTATAAATATCAAATAAAATTTTTTATTAACACTCATGATAATAAAATTAATAAAATTTGAATAACTACTTATTTTAAAATTAATTATGTTTAATAATTTAAATTATTAAATTACTCTTTTTTAAGTTCATCAATTTTGCCATCTAATGCAAAAATTCTTTTTCGAAAGCATTGCTGTTTATTTAAATTTATTATGAGACATATTCTAACAGATACAAATTTCTTTTACTCATTTCAAAAAATCTTTTCAATGTTTATATGTAATAATTCAAAATAAAACACACCTCTCCAAAAAGTTTTTTAATTATATTATTAGTTCCATTATTATTATTATTTCTTCGACCACCATTTTGATCCAAAATGTTAAAATTTCCATTTTATTTTTTGCTAACTGAAAATTTAAAATTTTTAAAATTTGAAAAGAAATTTTTCTATAAATAAAAATTATGATTTAAATTTTTAATAACTGATAGATTTTCTATTTTATTTAGAATTATAATATATCATGCTTCTACTTAATTATTATAATGGAGACTGGAAAGTTGAGCAGCAACAATGTACACTATTAACATATTAAATTCATACTTAAATATAAAATAAATTCAATGCTAAATTAAATAATAATGAAAAACAATCGGTTTATTCAATAAAAAATGGTTCACACAATTTAAATTATTTTGTTAGTCATAATTAGATCTAGAATGGAGCCTGAAATATGGGTAGGCTAGCTCTATCAATTTATTTTTCAATATTGCCTTATTTTTTACATTGATTATCATATATAATGTGGATTGTCACAGATCCGCGTTTTAGCTCATTTTCTTTATTAAGCGCATACATTTCGGTTTGTTTAGCAAAATTCCTACCATTTAGATCATGGCCTTTTTG
This sequence comes from Meloidogyne arenaria, assembly GCA_036172955.1. Taxonomy (NCBI): domain Eukaryota; kingdom Metazoa; phylum Nematoda; class Chromadorea; order Rhabditida; family Meloidogynidae; genus Meloidogyne; species Meloidogyne arenaria. Next base: position 786,751 of record JARQAB010000018.1, read on the forward strand.
TAATCTAATTATTATATAGTCAACTTAGACATATCAATATTTTAATAATATCTTAAAGTAAATATTTATAATTCTTAAATTATCATTAATTTTATAAAATTTTATTAATATGATATTTATTTTTTTATGTTTTTTGTTAATAGTACATTACTTTTTTAATTTATTTACGCCCATGACGCTCTTTGGTTAAAGCTTTAGGATTTAAAGCATCTAGGCCCAATCCCCCAATTTTTCTTGAAAACGACGCATAGCTCTTTGTTAAGTTTTAGACATGGCGTAAGAGGATACGGAATTGAAACTTAAAATAAAATTTTCTTTTAATTCTAATTTGTGTGGAGAAATGCAAAGCGCATTAAATTAATTTAATATTTCAGTTCTAATTTTACATCTTGATTTATATTAGCTTCATCTTATATAAACAAAATAAATAAATATAATAATACCTAGGTCCCTTTTAATAAATCATTTCTGATAAACTATGTATACATTTTAATTTATTCGTTTTTATTATTGATTTTATTACTAATTTTTAATTTAAAACAATAACTTTTAAAATAAATATTTAATTTTACTAGTATAAAGAATCATGATATTCAAAAAATATCCTCTATTTCTTATCAAATATTTTTTGCAAATTGACTAAATGGTTAACAAAATATTTAAGCAAATTACTTGTGCTTAATGTATTCGATTTTGTTCAGAACGTCATGAACCAAACACAACTAAATATTAATATATTTTTAAATAAAAAAACAACAAAATTAAAATATAACGAAAATCAAAACAAATATATGAATTAAATAAAAATAACTAGCACTTGATCAATGCTTAAATTGTAACAATTGTGTAGACTTGTAAACAAAAATTTTATAAAACTATTTCAAATCTACTAATGTAAGCATATAAAATTATCATAAATAAACTTCTATTAAAAAGAAGTATATACTAGTGATGTTCGGGTATCCCGATCCTGACTCCCGACTCGGGAAAATTTCCCGAGTTTTTGGCCTCCCGATCCCGACTCCCGGTATCAATTCCCGAGTAAGTCGGGAAATTTTTACACCCCTAAGAATGGATTTTTTTGATAAAATTTTATTTTTGAAAGGGAAAAAATAAAGAGGAAAAAATAAAAAAGGCAAAGGGAGAAAAGAAAAAATATACTATTTAAATTTTTTCCAACAAATCTGTTGTTGAGCGATGGTTGAGTGGTAGATTTAGTGACTTCACTCAATTTGATATTTTGAAGGGGTTTGGTTCGAATCCTGGGCCGGGAAATGCGAGTTAAATTATTTTTCCTCGAAAAATAAATGTTTTTTAACCTCAATTTTAATTTAAAATTGTAAAGTTATTTTTTAATATTAGTAAACGTGAATAAACTGTAGAAAAATTAATTTAGTCACGAATTTTTCTAAATTTTTGCCTGCGGCGCAGAAAATGAAGAATATATGGCTTCTTAGCCTTCAAACCTAAAAAAAGTTCGAGACCCCTGAAATTAGACAAAGGATTTGAGACCCCTGAAATTAGCACGCCTGAAATCAACCCCTTGGCTACGGGCTCCGAGACTTATGATAACATCAAGGGCGTATCCAGGAGGCTAGAGCCCCCCCCTAACTACGAAATTGGGGAAAGGGGGAGGGGAAATATAGAGATCGAAAAGTCGAATTTTTTTGCCTAAGGACTTGCAAATTCTTAAAATTTTGCCTGCGGCGCCGAAGGCGGAAAAATTTGACTTCTTAGACTTTCAAATTAAAAAAATTTTCGCCTGCGGCGCAGAAAAAGCCAATTCTTAAAATTTTCGCCTCCAGCGTTGAAATGGAAGAAATTTTACCGCTTGGCCTTCAAAAATTCTCAAAAATTTAGCTTCGGCGCTAATAAGGAAGATATTACGCTAATAAGGAAGATCACTTGCAATGCAAAAAACCGGAATTTTTTGGCGCCGAAGGCACCAAAATTTTTTATTGTAAATTCCCGACTCCCGACTCCCGAGGTCATTTCCCGACCCGACTCCCGTTTCCCGATTCCCGAGTTTTTTCTTCTCCCGAACATCACTAGTATATACTAAAATATGTAATACTGAAAAAATATTTTTTATAATTTTTTTATTAATTTTTAATTATAATTTAAACAAATTAATCTAATAAAATTAGTAATTCCTTGACTAATATGCAACAAACGAACTTTCTGTTTGTTAATTTTTAAAACACGAAAATGATTAATTTCAGTAAAAATTATGAAATTTCATCTAAATTTGATTAACTTTGAAAGGGATACTTAAAATTAAGTGAAATGGAATATTTGAAAAAATATCTAGTTTAATTAGAAACCCTTTAATATTAACAAATTTGTTATTTGATTAAAATTACTAATTTTTGAGTGTTAATTTTTGTGTTAAAAACCAAAATAATTGATTTGTTACTTCTTTAATTTCGGAATCTTGTTTAAAAACTGATATAGCGGAACTATTTTGTGCGCGTAATTCGTGAAGTATAATTTCATAATTATATCTATTTATTGTTTGTTTTGAACAAAAAATGTTTTACCCTAGTATCATTTTGTAACGTTATCGAAAAAAAGACAAATTACACATTATTCAGAGCCCAATTCTACGTAAAGCCGTCCAAAGTTTTTATCCCACATCAAAAAATTAAAAATCCTAAAAATATTTAAAAAAAAATTAATAATAGATATGTCCGAAGCTTTTTAGGAAAAATTGAAAGTTTGGATTTTTTAAATTAAAACAATATTTTACTCGGCAGTGCCAACATAATATCACATAAAAACTTTATCTTTCACAATGCGTGCATTGTGGATTTACCAACTTTAATTTTTTCCAACGGATTTAATTTTGCTTTTATAGTTGTAATTCCGTTTTTTAAAGCAATTCTTAAGACTCATTTTACTTAATTGTTATTGATTTATTGAATGTAAACTTGTTGAAGTAGAATCGTTTTAATTTTTTGTTTTTTTATTATATTTATAGTATTATACTCTATATAGAGAGAGTATTATATATACTCTATTATTATATATACCAATATCCTTGAAAATAATTTGTAAATTTTAATTAAAAGTATAACAAAGCTTAATTCAATTTTGAAATACAAATTATTCTTATAAGTTATTTTAAAATCCTAGATTTAGCATTTAATAAATATTCGATGATTTATTTTAATAATTATTTGGATTTAATTTGAGGTCCTTGGATTTATTATCTTAATTTAAAATTTTTAAGTAAGATTGGACTTTATCAATGATAAACTGTAGACATTTATTATAATTTTTAAAATATAAATCAGTTCCACATTCAAAAATTTTCCACATCAACTTTTTGTTCTTCACAATTTGGGCCACTCACTTGATCACTTCCACAGGGAATACTCTTCTGGCCTACTAACTGCAGAGTTTCTGTTTTAAGATTAAATTAATTTTCAAATTAAATTAATTATTTGAATTTAATAAAAATACTTATATTACGATTTTATAGTTCTCTAGTGACATGTCCGTAAACATGTCGGATATGATGTATACGAAATTTGATGTGGCAGTTTCTCTCCGGTATAGCTATAAAAACTCACATTAGTAAGAATAATAGTAGAATATTTAATAATTTGCAGCTATTCTTTAAATGGCACTCTTTAATATTCACTATAAATGATTTTCTTTCATTTGCTCTATTATATAGTTCCAGGTCTGGCTAATTTCAGCCCAGGTCTTGCTTAATTTCTGCTATTTCAATTTGATCATTTTCATTAAAATCAATTTTTACGATTTTTATATCGCAAGTCGAAAGCTCCACTTCTATTTCAACAGAATTTTTGAGTTTAACTTCACTTTAAGCACTTTTCTTGATTATTTTCTTAAAATTTATTTGCTCGGGATTATCTCCCTCTTCATATGTACTTATAATTTCAGTTAAAACATAATTGAGTGTAGTAATAAAAATTTTTTAAATTTTTTTTAATAATTATTTATAAATTTATAAAAATTATAAACTTTACAAATTAATTAATTTTACTAAATTACATATATATTAATTAAAATAATATATGTAGGGTTGCCAAAATGGACCGACTCGGACCGAAAGATCGAGTCATGCCTCGATGTCTGGCCCGAAAAAGTCTCGTACCGGCCCGACTCGATAAATTTGGCCCGAAAAAGACTCGTAACGGCCCGACTCGATAAAGTTAGGCCCGAAAAAGACTCGTAACGGCCCGACTCGATAAAAACAGGCCCGAAAAAAATTGCCTCGGAAAAAGTCGGCCCGACTCGAATAAGACTCGATGGTCAAAAATTGGAGAAATCTGGCTCTTTGGCCATCCAAAATTCGAAAAATTTTCGCCTGCGGCGCTGAAAGGAAGAATTTTTAGCTCCATATTTTGCTTCACATCTCGAACTTACTGGCTTTAAGTGGAAAGCTGGATTATTGGGATTTACGGGATTTATCCCGCGGGATCCCGTCCCATTTGAACTTTTGAAACTCAATCTTTGAGAGTCTGGAAGTTGAACTTTGAGAGTCTGGAAGTTTCCGCAGTCAGCAATTCTAACATTAAAATCCACAATCGCAATCTTAAATCTACAAGTCAAAAAATCACGCAATCTTAGGCAACCCGCAGTCCACCATTCCACCATCCGGGATATAAGGGGTAATCTGGGGATATAAGGTGGTTTGAGGGATTAAGTGTGGATTTAAGTGGCACCAGTAATTTGGAGGTATATCAGTGATTTCATCCTTTTTCACCGCCGGAGTCGAAAAGTTTAAGACTTTTGGAAGACTAAGTGGCCAGATTTCTTCCTTTCTACTGTCAATGAAGTGATAAAGAAGCTGTAGTAGTGATAAAGAAGCTGATCCATCGATATACCTTTTAATTCAGAGATATCCCTCCAAATCCACTAATTATTTTTAAATAAATCTTTTAAAAAAAGACTCGAAAATGTCTCGGTGCCCGACTCGATAAAGTCAGGCCCGAAAGTGACTCGTTCCGGCCCGACTCGATAAATTTAGGCCCGAAAAAGACTCGTATCGGCCCGACTCGATAAAGTTAGGCCCGAAAAAGACTCGTACCGGCCCGACTCGATAAAAACAAGCCCGAAAAAAAATGCCTCGACCGTCGGCCCGACTCGAAAACGGCAACCCTAAATATATGTATAAATTTGTATTTATCTATAATAGATTTTTTAATCAATAAACTTATACTTTTTCACACATTTATGTTTAAATACTCACTTGATTATTTAAACTTGAGGCCTTTCTTCACCATTCCGACTCCTTGTTGTTTTAAAGGCATATACAATTAATTAAAATTGTTTGACAGTTTTAATCAATACTGCTCATTTTTGAAATTTTCAATAATAAAAACATCTCTGACGTATTTTAATAATTTTGACTTAATAATTTTGACTCATTTAATAATTATGACTTCATTCTATGTAATTTTATTAATTACATTATAAGTATCTTTTAATCATTTTTAAACTTGTAATATGGAAGGAAGAATCGCATAAAAAATGTTAAACAGTTGAAGCATTGCTACGACATTCAAAATATATATTATTTAATTATAATAGTAAATTACTATAAATTTATTATATCATTCATGGTTTTTTCAAGCTCATGGTTTTTTCAAGCTATAATTATATTAATTTGTGAATTTTTTGAGTCGAATATACTATTCTCTTTAAAAGCTAAATGTTCACTAACAATGGTTATTTTTAAATCCTTTAAAAATAGGATTTAAAATTTTTTATTTGAATTTTTATTTGAAAACCGCTTTAAAGCATATTAGATAAAAGTGATTAGACTTAATTTCTAATAATAAATTAAAAATAATGCATCATTATTTTAATAATCTAATTTTTAATAAGATTTAATTATTATCCCCGCTATAATAGAATTTTTTTAATAGTGAAATTTTTCAAATATGAATGATATTCAATCCAACACTATTTTTAATTTATTGGATATACATTAGCCGGTGGCCGGTTCGAAACCGATTCGAAATATATACCATTGTATTCCTCTCGGCGAGCTGAGTCGAATGGTACCACTCCCAGGGTGCGGAAACGCCTGTGGACTGAGATATAAGTCCCCGAAAATCGAAAAACCATAGGGGGGAGTAAGCACAATCTTAGAGTGAAAAATTCGATTTTTCGAGTGATAGCTCATTCGAAAGAGCTCCTCGAGCTGAGTCGAATGACACCAAAATCAACGAAATCCGACTTGATTGGACCGAGATGTAGACCCCTAAAAATCGAAGAACCAAAGGGGCGATTTTTGAAATCAAAAATTTTTTATACAAATAATAGAAAGAGCTCCTCGAGCTGAGTCGAATGGCACCAAAATCACCGTGATTGAACAAGATTAGACAAAGTTACAACACAAAAAACAAAAAACCTAAACCTATGGGTCGTCGGCGAGGCGCTTGTGCAAAACCCTGCGCTTCGCGCAGGGTTTTGCGGCACGCGCCTCGCGGGGAGTCTACGAGCGCTGGGTCTGGGCTCGTAACATAAACCTATTCCTATCTCCCTTGCTCTGGACGTATTTGGGGCCTCCGTAGCAGCAAAAATCTCCACAGATGCCATAGGTAAGGAGCTAAAAGAAAAGATCATAACTTTGTCAAATCAAGTCGGATTTCGCTGATTTTGGTCTCATTCGACTCAGCTCGAGGAGCTCTTTCGAATGAGCTATAATTCAAAAAATCGAATTTTTCACTCCAAAATTGTGCTTACTTCCCCCTATGGTTTTTCGATTTTCGGGTGCCTGTATTTCGGTCCATAGGCGTTTCCGCACCCTGGGAGTGGTACCATTCGACTCAGCTCGCCGAGACGAATCGAATGGTATATATTTTGAATCGGTTTCGAACCGGCCACCGGCTAAAGTACAGCCAATTTATTTTTCTTATTTTTCTTGATATTTGAATATTATTGAAAATTATTACTGAAATTTTAAAGTATTTACGAATAATTTCGAGAACTTAGATTCGGAATATATTACGATAAAATACATTATAAAAATACATTTACAAAAGTACATTATTGGAAATATTTGCTTTTGCACTATTTTAAAATACATATCTATTGATTAATTAATTTAAATTGTAAAGTCAATTATATTCAGATATTTTTTAATTTTATGATGATATTATCGATTACCGTCGATATTATTTAAGATTAATTTTAGATACTTGAAGTAATTTAACAGTAATGTTTTTAATAATTAAGTTGAAATAATAATTTGATATTTAATTGTTTTCTTTAAAACCAGATATATCAACACCTTTAAAAAACAAAAAATTGTAAAGTCCTTCAAAAGTAAAACATATCCCATTCTTTGTTAATTATCGTATAAACATATTGTTGCTCTAGAATGCCTAATAAAAAAGTTTTATATAAGTCAAAAAATCAAAATAATAATTATTTCAAGTAGAGATCGGATCGATACGATATATCGATGGAAAATATCGATATCGATATTATCGATAATCGATATCGATATTATCGAACGATAAATTTTTTGATTTTTGATAATCGATATTTTTCGATATCGATATTATCGAACGATAAATTGTTCGATATTTTTCGATATTAATTTCTTTTAAATTTTAATATATTGGCCTAAAGTTTTATTTCTCTTTTACATTAAATAGTATTAACCGGCGCCAAACCGGACTCCGGCCGGTTTTCCGGAGTCCGTGTCCCAAATCCGGGATCAGGTCCGGCTCTAGTTGCCTGAGTCTGCTCGGTTCAGTCTCCCTTGTATATCAATTCCCACAGTTTAATGGGATTTAAAATTAGTAAGAGGGATATAAGGTAAGAGGGATATAATTTAGTGTTTCCGAAAGGGCCACCCTGGATTAAGGTGAAGATCAAGGAACTTTTACCTGGCATCGAGGGATATTGGTGGATTAGAGGGATATCGAGGGCTATAAAGGGATTACTGGAGATGTAGTGAGATTTCAGTTTATTTAGGTGGATCCCGTCATTGGAAACTTATTATTTCTCAAAAAATTTATATGAATATAAAAGATGTTTGGATGAGAGTTTTTGAATGGATAATTCTGAAATTAGTATTCAAAAAAGTTACTTATTTAATAAATTTGTATAGGCCACCCAATACTAGCATAACTAATACCAAGAAACTACTTAAGTTTGTTACTGATTTTAGTTGTAAAGAGATTATCTTAACTGGCAGTTTTAACGTTCCTGGTATTAACTGGCAGGAAAATAAATGTGATAGTACTAGCTTATCTAGGACTCTTATTGAATGGGTAGATAAAAATCAACTAGAACAGCATGTTGTTGAACCAACAAGAGAAGATAAAGTTCTTGACCTAGTTCTTTCTCATCCCTTTAAAATAATATATGATTTGGTGACTATAGAACAATTTTCATCATCAGATCATAAAGCAATCAAATTTAATATAAGAACGTCATTCCAAAAACAAAATAAGTCTGTGAATTTAATAAGGCAAATAACATCTAAAGGGTTTATATTAAATAAAGTAAGATCAATTATTTAAAGCCTGATCCTTATAAAAAGTTTACAGTATAAGATAATCAGTATTATTTTTACAATGGATTTTATAATGTAATATGTTGCATATTTAACCTTTATTGAGATGTTTTGCGAAAGAATTTGCATATAATTATTTAATAGCCTTATTAATTTGCAATGGCTTTATTCAGGGTTAAATAATTTTTACGTTTTTAAAAGAATATCAATTGTCGAAATAATATTACTATAAACACTAATATTACTTGAAATGTGAAAATGAATTTAATTAATTTTAGAGAAGTTTATTTGAAAGACAGTTTGGATAAAGTTTCTTTTTAGCCTAATTTTTTCAAAATAATATTTTGAGAAAAACTAATTCAATAGCAATTTAGTTGATAAACAATTGAATGTATTAATCAAATGTCGATTTTATACTTTAATAGACTCTAGATTATCAATAATAACATTTATTAGATATGGAGTTTTGTAGTTTGTGCTGCTGAAAAAAATCGGGCTCGTATTTGGACGAGCATGCTCATAATTTTCGTATCGAGAAAATACCGAGCTATAATAATTTGATGAGTTTTGATTATGATGAAGATCTTATAAAAAGATTTTAATAATTTCAATTAAAATAAAAGTATATCCAAAGGATAAGTACCATCAAATTATCTTAATTCTAAAAATTAAAAATACCTATCTCTTCCAACTCGTCAATTACAATTTCATTATTCCAATAATTTGCCATTGTTAATAAATTTTTAGATTGATGTTGAGCGTCATTGATATTGAGCGTTAAATTAATTTGTCAACAATTAAATTTAATAAATATTTTTACAATTAATTTTATAAATTTTTATTTAATAATATATTAAAAATTTGAATTTTTGATAAATTAAAATAATATTTTAACATAGTAATTTATAATTCAAAAAATATTTATAAAAATCAAATAATACATATAAAATTTTAGTTAAAAATATTATTAGGTTAGCATTTAATAACAAAATTCATATTTTATTCCAAATCTTATGTACAATCATGGTAATAAATATTTATTGAAATTATGGATTCCAACGATCTAAAATTTATTCACACTTTAGTTAATTGATAATCCGTTTCAAGGGCTCATCGAAAATTTAAAATTCTGTAAATCTAATTTAACAAGCAGGAACTTAATAAAAAGATCAAAGAATTTTGAAAGAAAGCTAATTTAATATGCAAATTGTCCGAATCATAAAAATAACTTAAATTGAGATAAATTATTTCAAGATTAAATTGAGATAATTTACATCAAAATTGTGATAAATAAAAATTTTCTTAAATTTCTGATATAAAATCATACATTTTAAAAAATTTAATATATATATATTGAATGAAATCAGTCTTATGAACAACATTAATGTATTAACACAAAACAAAATAAGTCTAATGTTAATTAACATTGACGAAAGCTAAGTTTTTTTGGTGTCTCGTTTATTTTATTTTTAATACATTTAATCTCATTGGACGAATAGATTTGTTCAGAGATTTATTGTTGTCAGTAGAAGCATTCCTTTTAACAGAAGATTCAATGGATTATTATTCAAAAGAATTCAATGTGTCTCAAAACAAATGATGTTCTTATGGCCTTTCAAGAATATTTTTTGTACTTCTAATTTATTTTCTTTTGAAATAAAAATGTTATTATTTTTTCAATTTGTTTTTTAAAAAATTTCTTATTGTTGTACAATATATATAAATTTCTTAAATAAATTTCTCGAATTTTTGTAAAAAGATTAATATAATTAATAAAATTAATCAATTTTGGACAACATATTAATAACGATAATAAATATTTAAACAACATAGTAATAATAAGGATAATTAATACTTTATCAACATATTTCTTAGAATAATAATTTTATGAAAGCGTTTTATATCCGTAAAAAATCAAGAAAACCACAAGTAGAATTTACACTGTTTCACCTTGAGAACCAGAAAAGTAGCTCTTTATTCTTAACCCCTTGATCCCATTACAAACTAGAATCTGGATCGTTAGTTGGCGTCGTGTGCAAGACACTGCCCATAGGATCAATCATTTATAAAGAGTATGTCTTACTACAATCCTTTCCTATTTCAGATTCACAAGCCAAGAGAGCTGGCCGGCAACTGACATAATTCTGAATACCAGCAGTTGACAAAACGGACAAAATTCAACAAGAAAGTTCAAATTTTAAAATATATTAATCATATTTTAAAATGTTAAATGACAAAATGAAAAAATTACATTTTATCATTTAAACTCACGATTTAATTTCAGATTCCTTGATGAGTATCAATAATAATCTAAAAATTCATACATATAAAGTATTAGCAAAATAATAGTATAAACAACAAAAATATGATTAATTAGAAGTAAAGTATAATATAATTATCTATCGAGGAGGAACACGTGCTCAATAAGTGAGCAACACTTGAAAAAAATGCCAAAAAAATGTCGCAATAATACACTGCTATTTATCAGCCAAACAATTTATAAAATAAATGAGCATCAATCAATTTCCCCTACACACTTAATATCTACTGAAAATTTTTAGATCACTCCACCAAATTAGATGTCTCAAATAAATGGCGGAATAGAAAACCATAATTAAAACTAAAAACATGACCTACAAATATATAAAATTTATGAATATAACGATTGAAAAATGTTCAAAGATTATTGAGCTAATTTGAGATTAATAAACCCAAACCTTTTAATAATAAAAAACACAAATAAGCCAAAAATTTATAAAATTATGTTTAAAACCCAATTATATTAAACAAATTTAGTAATAAAAAGCTGATTATACACAATAAATTATTTACTAAAAGTTTCAGTAATTGTAAAAATAAGTAAATTTTTATTCTAGGCACTAAATCAAACATAGCAATATAGAAATTTAATCAGTGTTTAATTAGTGTTATTTTCTCTTTCAATTTTTACTATTTTGTCAAATTAAATGTATTTATCTCTTAATTAAACTTATAAATGTGGAAGATATGTTGCAAATTTATTGATTGGAAAGCTCGATGTACAAAAAAGTTAATATAAAATTATTTCTGAGAATGGAGACACTAACTATAAAAGTAAAGTAATAATTTAGAAATAAACTAGTTTAATATTAAATCAAAGATAATGCTAATGATTATACATTATTATAGAAAGCTACAAGAAATAAATGCATTCATTAATAATAAATTTTAATAAATATGCAACTGTAATGGCTGTCTGCTTTATTTCATAATAAAAAAACAAAAATATTTGGTGAAATCGAAGGTATATGTTTTATTAGGATCGGTGTCAGTTGAGTTTTTTCAGCCGGTTAATCGTTTTTATGTGGAACAAAAAGGATGAGGACGATATTCTGAATAGATCATTTGGAAAGATCAGCTATTGAAAAATAATTCAGACGGATAATACAAATATTATAATGTTAAAATTAATATTTTATTAGGTGGTTTTTTGTACTGCTTTTAAGACAACGCAAAGTCAATTGTCGGTGTCATAAAAGTGTAGATATATTACTTATAGTTTATAAAACTCAATTAAATTATACAAACTAAAAAAATTAATTAGAAATTAAATATTAAATATGTATGCATCAAAAATATTAAAGGTAATATTCAATTTCGTACCCCCCCCCCTTTTTTTAATTTCTCAAGGTGTTAAAAATGGTCAGTCTTGGGAAGAATGTAGAGCCCATCGAGCTGTGTTGAATGACACCAAAATCAACAAAATCCGACTTGATTGGACCGAGATACAGACCCCTGAAAATTGGAAAACCATAGGGGCGATTTTTTGAAATGAAAAAAGTTTATACAAATGATAGCTCATTCGAAAGAGCCCGTCGAGCTGAGTCGAATGACACCAAAACAACGTAATCGGACGAGTTTTGACAAAGTTATGACATTATCTAGACCTACCGGAGTCGGCAACTTTATGTCATAATTTTGTCAAATCTGGTCCAATCACGTTGATTTTGGTGTCATTCGATACAGCTCGTTGGGCTCTACATTCTTCCCAAGACTGACCATTTTTAACACCTTGAGAAATTAATAAAAAAGGGGGGGGGTACGAAATTGAATATTACCATATTAAATAAGTAAACAAAATATTATATAAGTATACATTAAATTATTGATCATAGTTTAAATACATAAAATGCTGGAGAATTTTGTTAATTATAAGTAGCAAGTTACGCAAAGTTCTAATCATAAAAATTCGAAAAATTTCGTAAATTTGTTGATGCAAATGCAAAAACTGTATTAAGAAATAGAGGATTTGCTAAAATGGATATGAAGGTGTCAACGCATAATTAATGTGCTGTAACAATACTAAAATAATAATACTAAAACTCTTATATAATTTGTCTATTTTTCAAAATTATTCAAATAAATTTTTTTAAATCAACGCTTTTTGTGACAAATTTTTTATTAATAAAAGGAGATTCTTATCCGAAAGTGAGGCTCATTATAAAAATATTAATTTTTCATAATCTAATTAAGTCGAATTATTTTATTAAAACACATTTATAATTTTTAACATTTTTATAAATTGACCCAATAAGCAACACGTTACTTATATTTTGTTTCATTTGTTGTTGTCTCAATTTTAATAATAATAATAATTTATCTGCCATATAGGCGTAAAATTCAACCAAAGCAATAAAAATAAATAAAGTCAGTGAGTAAATGAATAATGATAAATCTTGTTTAATAAATAAATTTGTTTTAACAAGGTTTTTCTTGGGATTTTAGAGTTAGCATGGTTAAATCAATTGTCTCTAAAAGATTATTAATTTTATTAAATACCATAATATTAAAAAATCTAGGAAAACGATCCGCTTCCTTATCTCGATCTATTATTTTCAATATGGAAAAGAAAAGTGTATTGAGGTGAATTAAATTTAAAATAAATTTTAATAGATTTTTTATATAAAAAATTTGTAGAAGATTTAAACATCTATGTTGAAATAAAATTATTTATTTAATGAATAAAAATTAAAATTAAGCTAAAATATGTTCTGATGTGGTAAACATAATTCTAATTTAGTTAAAATTTAACTTATAGGATAAAGTTAAAAAAATTAGAATTTTGAAAAAACTTAGGTTGGCGTCATCTTTATTAGAGTGAGGGCAAATTATTAATTTACAAAAATTGTTTTATTTGTGATATATGCTCCTAAGCGAAGAGTAGTGAAGAGAAAGGTATAGTCGAAATAATTTAATACTACTGTAAAAATTAATGATTCCAGATAAAACTTTAGATTAAGATAATATAGGACTAATTCTTAAGAAATTTATAATGTGAATAACATTATTTATTATTACATTTTAGTTTATTATTTATTAAAGTTCAAATAAAATCTTGGAATATATATTTTCAGTATTTCGATCTTTTTCGAAGAAAATTAATGAATAATTTATGCGAATATAATAAAATCTAAAAATACGACTAATTATTGTGTATCTTATTGACTTATTGATAAAATATACTTTTAACGTTTAATTAATGATTTTTCACTAAAAATGTTTGTTTAATTCGTAATTTTGCGAATAATATGAAAAAGGCATGCGCATAATTAAAATAATTTAATTCGGATGATTTTTAGTTTAATTATATAAGAATAAATCATGAGAAATTAATATTGTGAAAATAAATAAGTTTAAATAAATTATTTTATATTCCTTTAATCGTTATTATTATAAATCAGAAGCGCCAACAAAGAATATATCAAAGGAAATTTAATGAAAAACGTTACTAAAAATAAAAAAGAGAAATCCCAAATAGTGAACTCTGGCTCATTAAAAATTAAAATCTGAAGTACGCGGCATATTTTTCTAGATTACGAAAAATTTAATTCTAAATTAATTAAAATAAAAAATTTTAGATAATTAAAATAAGTAACAATAATAATAAAATGTAAGTAAATAATTTGTTCTAGATCTTTGTTTAACTCGAATGTATCGAATTAAACTATTTAAATAAATATAATAATTAAATATTTTTATAAAAATAAAAATGAAAAAAATTAAATACTTTTATTACAAATATACTAAAAAAAATTATGAATGAATTATGAATGCTTTGGTATTTGAAAATAACAAAAGCAAATTGGTCAACAATTTGCCGTGACTTTCGAAACATGCTAAATAGGTGCTTATTTTTCGAGTTTTATCATAATAATCATTATATCAGATTTCAAGAAAATCTATTCCCTATGTTTTTAAAATAATAATAGAAAATTAATATGATAAATGAAAAATTTACAATAAATATTTTTATGTAAAAATTCATATAAATTTAGATATTATGAAATAAATGGTATAATAATAAGTTTTATTAATAAAGCTCAAACAATAATTGCAAATAAATAGCAATTTAGTTCAAGAAATTTCCTTGCAAAATGCATGCGAAAATATGCAATGAAGTAATAAGTATTAAAGAACAAGAAGTCTTAATTTAGGTCATGCGTATTGCGAACTGGTTTCACGTACGGCCAAAATTTTCGCCTGCGGCGCTGAAAAAGTGATATTATGTACTATTATTGACTACAGTGCCGTTGACTTCCGATAATTATTCGATAGAATGGCGACCAGCCCTTATTTGAAAGTCGCCCTCCCCCAAATTTCTCAATTAACAAAAACTCGGAATAAGTAACTGAACAAAAATCCCCATAAAGGCCGTCCCAAATTGTTGTTCCGCCTTCAAATGTCCCACTGATCAAAACCCTCAAAATGACATATTGAGCAAAACCCAAAAGGTAACAACATACTTTGCCAATCTCAAAATGTCTGAGAGTGTAAAAATACTCATTTGTGTCGAACTATAAAGCTGATGTGCAATTTTAAGAATGAGATAAATTTTTTTGTTAAATTTTAACTTTTTTTTGGGGTTTTGCTAGTGAATAAACGATAACTTATTTCAATATTTCGCTTATTTCTGCCATTTTTTGTCAATATTTTGCCATTTTATTTCAATATTTTCCGATTTTATTTCAATATAAATTCGATCCCTACTAATCAGTCACTAACTCTAAAGTCTATAATAATTTTCATGTCATTATAACAAAATCTGATATGGAGTCTGGACTAGATCAATTAATGAATGGCTAGTAGAATAATAAAAAATATTTACAGATGTTAATACTATTGTAAATTTAATTAAGATACATAATAATTTCAACGATTTAAGACCCGTCCATATATCCGATATTATATACGGGTTTAGAAAGAAGAAAATTTAAAAAATTTAAATTTATAAATTAAATTTATAAAATTTAAAAAAATTATTAAATAACATTTATAATAAAATAATTAAAAATTAAGTAAAATTTAGGCAAAAATTGGTAATTAAAAATAAAACGTGAGATAAATATATGAAAAAATAAAAAATTGAGCTAAATATCCACATTTAGATTAAATTAATAATGAATTCAATTATAAGTCTAGAATATAATTAAATCCTACTAATTAAATGAAAATTTTTATTAGAAATGAACCTTGTTTTAGAATTTAATTATCTTAGAGCTATGGCTTATAGAATGCCCAATCCAGTTTGACAGAATTAAGTATTTCTGGAGAAACAGTAAAACATAAAAAAGTTATTAGAAATGATGCTTATATTATTGGTTTTATTTGTTAATTATCGTGGTATTTAAAATTTAAATAACGTACCTATATTAATTTATGTAGTTGAAATATATCTTTGCAGTTAATTATTTTACAAAGAATGTTTTATAAAATTTTAATCTAAAACTTGTTGTTCTGTCTAACCAACAAAAAGACACTTATTCCAAATTAAAAAAAGTTATAATTTATCTAAATTATTTCACAATAATCGCAGTTATTTATTTCACAATATCTTAAATAATATAAAAAAATTTTATTAAAACATTAAATTATATTTACTTCAGGAATGCATATTACATTAATATACAATTAAGTAAACTCTTTTAAAGTAAGGTACAGTAAATTAATTTTGTTTTATTGTTGATAACACAATCAGGCACAATTAAAAGATGAATTAATAAAAATTTTAAAATAAATAATCTCACTCTGGCCAAACCGCACCAAAGGCTCGAGATTAAAAAGATTAATAATTTAATAAACAAAAATGTAAAAAAGAATATAATACTCAAACTAACTTGCGCAAAAGGCGCTAATTAGCTGAACGTCAGTTCTAATTTTTTCTATTCTCTTTTTATATTTTAAATCTATTTTAATATTTAGACATATTTTTAATTTAAACCAACCTCTTTTTAAACCAACCAACAGTTGAATTATAACTTCTAATGATGCAAGAGTCACAAATATTAGCTGTTTCCAATGAAAAATTGGGCGGTTTTTTGTAAGACCTCTTTCAATGAAAGGGTACCAGCATAAAATCAAGCTTTAGCTAAAAATAAAGAAAATAATTAAAAGATTATATAAAGAAAACCATTTGTGGTAGAAAACCATTCGTGGTAGAAAATAAAAAATTTTTAATATAAAATATAAAAAAACCATTCGTTGTAGAAAATACGGAGCCTGTAGAGGTTAGAAAGGAGGAAAAATCTTACATCTTAATACCTATAAAAATAAAAATGAGTTTAAAAATATCTTTAAAAATATCTTGTTAAAATAGCGAATAATATTTGGAATTAAGCGAATTTTTAAATAGCATGCTTCAATTTCAAGATGCTAATATTTTCCCATTAGCCAAACCATTTATAACTAATGAAATTGGCCTTACAAATGGTCAAAAGAAAAATTAACCAAATCTCTCTTGATAGAAAAATTTATTTTGAAATTATATTTTAGTAAAAATAAATAATGAGAATTAAATTATGTTAAAAAAACTATGCATTTTAGTAAAAGTCTGAGAATTTACTACATTGTGGGGGCTCAGCTTAAAAAGAAAAGTAACCTTAAAAATAATTATTATTTATTTAAAAAGTTTTATTATAATTATATAAAACATTTACTAATTAAAAAATTATAAATAAATTATTAGTTTAAAGTGTTGCTTATTGTAGCAATATGACCCTAAGTTGGTATACGTATGCTAGACATTGATTTAATTATAAAAAATCTTAGCCAAAATGATGGAATATAAGTATATTTATTTACAAATGTATAAGTCGCAAAATAAAGTAAATTTATAAAAAAAGAAAAAATTTTTTCAATAAATTTATATTTCAATAGATTGTAGATAAATACTCTTTAGTTGAAATAAATTAAATTTAAAAATAGAAGTATTATACTAACTTATAAATACAAGTATTACAAATTAATAATGAACATAATTAGAAAAATGGTTCTAAATAAAGAATTATGTTTAGTTATATACAGCACTATGAAATTGTTAAAAAATTATCATGACGATAATAAAAATAAATAATTATAAAATAAAAATTTATGTGTATTTCGACTAATAAAAGTTATACTTCCTGCCCGTACCTTTCAATATTATGATTTCGTATTTATTTTGCGTGTTCAAAATTCATAATATATTTTTTATTAAAGAGAGAAAAAGGCAAAGGACGAAGCGAAATGTTAAAATTCTAACTGAATATTATCATCAAAATTAAAAAATCCATCAAATTTTATCTAAATATTTTTGATTTATTTTATGTGACGGTTTTAGAAGTAATAAATGTAATATATACTTAATAAATATAAAGTTATTTTAAAATTAATTATATAAATATACTACAACAATTATATTATTATACATATCATATATTTTATGAAAATATGTGTATCACAATAATTCAAATTACAATTTATGTATCATAATTACAAGATAAAATATACTGGAGCTAAGAACAGATATTTAAGATACTATAATTAGCAGATTAATAATAAAAATATCTAACGACGAATAAATAATCATCCACTGAAAGCGTAATCAAAGTTAAAAATTCTGTACAACAATCTATTATAGGACATTATAGTATATAATAAAATGAAATTGAAAGTAAAAATAAAGAACATTAACTCCACTAAAGTAGAATTGTAATAAATTCTACTTAAGTGGAGTTTTAACTCCACTTAAGTAGTAATATAATAAACCATAAAATTGAAAATTAATATTAATAAATTTTCATTATATTTTAGTGCCAATATTTGATTTATTATTTCTTCCTATTTTGTATTTTTTATTTCCTATTTTAATAATGTATGTATAATTTAGATTATAAAATTTTATTTTAATTTAATATATTTTAATCAATGTTTTAAATTTAAAAAGAAAATGACATCATAATAAAATTATAGTTATTCACATAAGTGTATTATAATGTGTTTTGATTGATAAAATGATTAATTTAAATACAGATATAAACTCACGTCACGAAAAAAATTCAAGAATACTAAACAACAATTTTTATAAATCTGATGTGCATTTTCATAAAAAAATTGTTATGGATTTCAAAAAATTTAAAATTGTACAAGAAAAAAGATTCTATACAAAAACGGTCATGATAATATTTTAAAATTCTGTTCTATTTTTTACAAATGCATTTATATTCAAAATTTTTATAATAGTCAACAACCAAAATATTAAAAAAGTGATCTTTAGCGAAATTAATTTAATCAAAACTGTTGTGGCAAGGAAAAATAGAGTACTAATTGAGGAGAACGTTAACAAATTGGAGTAATCTTACTAAAATAAAGCGATAAATATTAAAATTTTAAATTTGATTGAACATACTTATCAGATTAATTGTTAATATAATGAGAATTAGTAGAAATATAATGCTAATTATTGGGCAATATTAGCTTTGTTTTTATACATTGTAAATTATACATTCTTTATACATTACACAATCACAATGTTAAAGGAAGTTCTGAACCTATTCTGAATTAGAGAATATAATAATAATTAGAATTTAATTACATTCGAATAAAAAATCTACATAATATATGTTTAAATTAAAATATTCAAACAATTTTTAGAAAATATAATAATACAAAAATATATATGTTTCTAGTTATTCTTCATTTATGTCTGGCAAACGGAAAAGCATAATTAACTAAAGAAAAATTGAATCTATACTAAAACAGGCCCCGGAAAACAACACTATGAAGAGCCGCCGAAGCAAAAATTTTGTCAGCATCAGTTGTAAAAAATAAAATTAAAAAATTTTAAATTAAACTTCGATTAATTTCATGTTAAGTCCCAGAGGGAAAATAACGAACTAAAATAATATTTTTTTTATCTATTTTATGTTTTAATTTAGCACTTCTAATAAAATTAAATTTAGCTTAAGTTGTTGTAATAGGTGAAACAATCGATCTCAGTTAAATACTTGAATATACTTAATTACTTCAATACGATACTTTTAAATTTTATATTTGATTTATCGGTAATTCCAAGGTTTGTCCCCACCTTTTTTTCATTTTTTCCTTCCTTATGAATGACATAATGATCAATTTTTCTTCCTTCCTCAATTTCACTCTAGTTCCCTGTGGCAAGTTCAAATCAGACATTCTTTTCAAAATAAGAGTCATTAACAAAGAACGATTAATTTCTTCATCGATTAAAGTTGGTATATAACATTAGAATGTTATGAAAACATCACATTCTTATTTAAATTTAAATATATGTAACAACTTAAAAATTTTAAATCTTCGCGTCTTCATGAAAAACTACGATTAAGCGACATTCGTGGATTTCAAAAAAAGCATTTCGCAATCTTATTAATGTGATAATGGAAAATTTCATATTTTTACCAAGATTTTGTTGGAGCGTTTAGCATTAAAATTAATTATTATAATTAAAATTTAAATAATTTTATTCAACTTAAGAAAGAAGTTCACTACTTCTTTTACATATAATTTGTGCTAATTTTTGATTAATTGTTACTGGTACAACTAATATAAATAATAAAAAATAGAAATATAATAAAATAATTTAATTCAGCTGAATTTTTTAGTTTGTAATAATATAAGAATAAATCATAAGAAATAAATAATGTAAAAATAAATATTTTAAAAAAATTTTTATTCCATTTTACTTTAATCGTTATTATTAGAAACAGACAGCCCCCTGCATATCATGATATATTCGCACATACTTCCCATTTGGAAAATCAAGAGAATAAGGTGCAGCTGGGAAGGTAACTCCCCCGGCATTTATGGAAATATCTCTTAAATTAAAATGTTGAAAATTAAAAGGATGAGTCTCTTGTGATCCAACAAAATCGGCATTCTTAACCATTCCAAGGACCACTCTCCTCGGTACTTGGTACATCCATAGATTAGCATTAAATTCTGTTCTGTTCTCGCTTATTAATAACGCTTATTAATAATATCGAGGTTGATTGCAAATGTCTACGTCTAATTTTGCCATGAATTGAGCTGATTTTTGAGTACCATCAGCTGATTGTGCAAATAAGAGTCTTCTATTCTCAAAACCAACACAATTAAGCCCCAAATCACCATCGTTGTAATACCCTGCGGCGGATAAGTATGAGTTTTTTACTGTTTGTGGATAAGTAAGCTCATAGTCAAAAATACTTTTATATGCCATAAGCGAATTTCCTTCAAAGATTTGGGTTCCATTTATACTTAAAATGTTTTTGTATTTAATAAATAAAAATTTATTTGTTGTTCAGATGGCATTGATAATGTTGATAAAGTTACTATTGGAAAAGTAGTTGAAGTATTATTTTGTTGTTTTCGGGGAATACTCGGTAAAATGGGTAATTTATTATACGATGACGGCGCATTTGCAATTATTTATAACAAATTGTTCTTATAATTAACATTTTAATATAAAAAAGGAAATTATAAAATTAAATTATAGAAATAAAAATATCTGTGGTAAATTTGGGTTTTAGCAGAGTTATTTCTTTTATCGGAAAGTTATTTCTTTTTCTAAGTTAATTCTATTATCGGAAAAATTTTTTGTTTAGGAGATAAAGAATTAATATGTGTAATTACGTGGTAAATAAATATATATATTTTCTTTTTAGGAAGAAAATTATTTATATTCTATAAGAGATTGAAGTGAAAATTTTAGTGGATATGCGTAATTTTATTATAAATAAAAAACTATATTAAATTTAATAATTAACAAATTATTTTGATATATTGAGAAATTATAATCAACAAGCTTTTAAATGGAATATACTCAAACCTAAAAATAAATTAAATGCCATATATAATAAGTTTAAAATACTAAATATTTTACTTTTATATAGTTATAAAAAACTGTGACTATAATCTAACACTTTTACGATAAACACACCTTTTATTTATGATAGATTTATGACTTTCAATGTTTTAACAGTATCACTAAACGACCGGAACTATTAATCGGGGCTGAATATTATTTTGATCTTCTGGACTTCCCTAAAACTAAATCTGGCTTTAAACTAATAAATACTAAGATTGTATGTCATTAGCAGGGAAAGGTTATATAGAAACCTCTAACTTTATGGACACTACTGATGAAAGCGAAGATGATTCGCCCTTTACAGCAAGAGGACATTTCTGAAATAACTTAGAGAGCTCTCATCCTGACCCGAACCCACTCAAAGATTTTTCAACAAACATAGAGATAATTGAGTCACAGTAGTGTTTCTGTAAGTGCTACAAAGACCAGAACATTAAATTCAACTGTAAAAGCAAATACCCATGTATCTGCACTCATGTCCCAGTGGAGCCTAAAAATGCAAAGAAAATTAATATTGAGTGAATGTATACGGTTAGACTCCGCACTTTAAAAGACCAAATAAAAATTAGAAAAAAGAATAAATCAATTGCAAAAACAGCAAAAATATACAAATGAATATGCTATTTTCGGACTAAATTGGTAATAACATTGAGAAGAATTGGAAATAACATTGAGAATAGAGAAGTCTATTTAGAAAGTTTCAATCATTTACATTTTGTTAATAATTTTAGTGTATTTTAAATCTTAAATTAGGAATTTAAAGTAATTTTCAAAATCTTTAATTTCTTTAACATCCTAGACATTTCAATAATTAACTAGTTGAACTATTTTTTAATTTTAATAGTCTCCGCCTTAAAATTTTTAATATTAAATCAATTTGAATTATCTATTAAAAACTTCATTTTTATAATTGAATTTTCATCATAAATATATGCCAATTTCCCAAATTGTACGTATATATTTAAACAAAAATTGAAACATTTTTTAAAAATTGAATTAAAACATAACTTATTTAATAGTGATTAGGTATTTTGCATGATATAATTTTGAATAAATTTTGAATAAATTTTTGAATAAATTTTGAATAAATTTTTGAGGATAATAATATTTTTATCCTCAAAAATTTTAGAAAATATTTTTTAAAAACTTGTAAAAATTTTTTAAACAATAATTTTCACAAAAATTTTTGATAAATTTTAATAAAAATAAATAAGTTTATGATCCGGATTATAGTTTTTATTTATATTTTTAGAAATTATTAAATTATGAGTACTATTGGGCAAAATTTGGAGAGGAAATAAAATTTTAAAAAGAAGGAAGGAATTTTAAAAAGAACATAAAAATTTATGAAATTTGAATAAAACGAGGAAAATAAGAAAAAACTGCCTTTAAATACTATAAAATTAGATATTATGAAAACAAAAGCCGCCAATTTTTACATAACGACATTTGCTGAACGGCCGTTTGAGTGCGAAACGGAAGATGATTATTAAAAATAAGTAAACTTTAAATTAGAATCTTAAAAGTTAAAAACAGAAAATAAAATTAAAATACTAAATTAGAATTAGAATTTTAGAAATTCTTAATAAGTTCTTAATATGTGGCCACCTGGTCTATTGTCGAATCTTCTAAGATTGGCGATGGATACTTGCGTCGGCAGAAATCAGATGTACACTATGTTGTCATAGAAGTCGATTATTTTCAAACCATTAAATTGATTACTCTGACTCAATTATATATATATTCCAGAGGAATTAAAATTTTAATGCATTTTTGAGGTTTATCTCATGTAGGGTTTACGTATAAACTTAAGCATTTAAATTAATAATTAAATTTAATTAAACCAGCATAATTTGTGAATAAACTTCAAGAAATTATATTAATATCACTCAAAAAAAATAGCAAAAGTTGAACAATAAAGAATATTAATTAAAAATAATTTTTGTTTATCAGTATTAAATAAACTAGTTTTATGAGTTTTTCCTTTCATCTCAAACAATTTTATTAGTGTTGGAGAGTCTTTAGTCCCTGTTGACTTCTTGATTATAGAATTTGAAATTAATAAGAAATAGTGATAAATTTAAAATAAAACCTATTATAAAATATATTGAAAAACATACTAAATGAAGACAATTCGGTGTAGTACTATTTGTTAAAGGAAAAATAAATTAAATCAAAAAATTTAATCATAAATAAAATTTTACTATAATTTATCTTGATATAACTTGTAGAAATTATTAAAACTTGAAGAAATAATAATAATTTATATTAAGAAGTTATCTTTCTTCAATTTTTCATCTAGGTAATTAAAAGATAAAAGTAAATAATATATAAATAAAATATGTACCTAATAAATTAAGTACCTAAAAAATAAGTACCTAATAAATTCCGTAAATTTTCAAAAATTTTAGAAATTTTTTATTAAATATCCTTTTCTCTAAGAATATTATCATCTTGAAAAATATTTTTAAATCGTTTAGAGTTACTCCCTCCAGTAGGCATTTTAATATGATAAATATTATGACATCTGAGGATGACAATTTAATTCTCTTTTGCGAAAGAGAATTAAAAATAGAAATTTCAGATTAATTAAGTAATAAACATTCTTTTCTCCGCATTACAGTATCAATTTAAAAAAATAAAAAATAAAAAAGCATTAAAAAATATTAATGGTAATCATCAATATTAATGGAAATCATCATACATTAGTAAATTCATCAATATTCATTTAATGATTTTATTAAAAATTTATTCATTAAAATTAAATAGTGTAAAAGAAGTATCTGTGTTAACTACTGGACATGACAAGATTAACAAATATGTATTTTTTAATTAACGTATGGCGTAAATAATTATAATGCTAAACTTAAATATCTTCATTATACTTATAAATTGGCTATAAATATCTAATAATTGTTTACTATGTTAAGAATAACTATAATAAATATTCATCAATATTGCTTGCATTACTTTGTTAAATAATCAATATGAGATGCATTTTAAAATTTGTACATACATATAACTAAAATGTAAGTTTAATTCAGTCCTATTAAAAAGCTTTACAATTTATGTAGTAGAATATTCTAAAGATGCAACGATTTAGTTGATTATAATTAATGCAAAGATTTTTAATATTAAGTAATAATCAGTTGATAATAAAAAGTTAAGCCTATATGAGTCGCAAATAAAAACTCAATGTGTAGTATAGATATAACTCGACAGTAATTACAGAATTTGAACTAGTAGGCCAACTATACTACGTCCCAATAAAGCAGAAGAAAAAGTACATACACATTCAGTTGCGAATACATGAATAATTAATTTACAACTAAAATTAAAACTATAGTATATCAATCAATTTAAAAGTTTAATTTATATTTAAATTAATTTTTTTTAATTTTAAAAATTTATTAAAATTCTATTGATTGAAGAAATAATGATAGTATTTAAAATAGCTGATTTGACAAAGAATTTTTATTTCTATTTATTAATAATTTTATTAATTAAAATTTTAAATATTATAATAATTTATATATTAAATATACTAATATATATTAATATTTATAAATCAAGGTTAGATAATATGATGTTTATCTTTTATTATAATTCACTTAATATTTAAGAATTTTAAATTGAGAGTAACTTTCTTCCTAGACAAGAAGTTTATAATACGTTTTGGATTATTTGAATATAATTATAGATTATTCGAAGATATCAAATTGTGTTTTATATTCTAATTGAAAAATCAAACCTATTTGCCGTGTTACAACTATTTTGCGTGATAAGTTAAAAATTTCTAAATCTATATAATTTAAAAATATCACGTAATTTAATAAAAATTTATCATATAATCGTACGCGAGCGAAAAGCGATTGGAACCAAAATGATACTAAAATTGTGGCCATCTGTCAAGGTAATGTAATTCGTGGAGGGTGGCAGAGGAACAAAAAAATTTATTTTAGGCTTTCTTTAAATTAAAAATCCACACAAAGATATTCGGAAATAAGATAAGTTTATAATAATTATTCGAATGTAATGGTTTTATTGTATAGTTTTGTATATATTAAGGCTGAAATTAAAAACTCAAATAACTATGATAAAATTTAATTCCAAATGAAAGGTTTTTAATTCAGAGAATTTAGTACAAATTAAATGTATTACTATCCAATTAAAAAACAACTATTTAGGTTTTTGATGAGGTATTTCTTTAGTAATTCATATTAATTGAAATAAGCTAATTTTTTTTTTATTGTAAAAAATTATTTTAATTTTAAAGCCTAAAAATTCAAAGCTAAGATAATTAAATAATGAATAAATTAAAAGCGAATTATTTAAACTTTATGAACTACTTGATTATTTTTATATAACGCTGATTAAAATTTTTGATAAATTTTAATAAATATTCGACAAATTTTAATCTGATAGAAAAATTATTGATGTAAAAATTAACAAATCATTTTTAATTTTAACGTACCATTGAAAGATAATTATAAAAATTTTGGCATTCAATTTGGCATTTTAAAAGATGATTTTAATAATGATATGAAATATTTTAAAGCATGATAATTAAATGAGTGACACGAAAGATTAAGTAAAAATATAAATTAATTGAAAATATACTGTTATGTTATATTTTCATGAAAAACTAATGCATTAAATCAAAATACAAGGATCATTTCAAAACAATATAAAGCCTATAGGCGGACATACTACCGATTGCGCCACTGAGAAACTTTATTAAACTAAGTTATTAATTCAATTATTTTAACTTAAAACATTTGCGTAGTAGCGATAAGGACAGTTTAGTCCTTGGGTTAAATTCCGGTATGTTTGGTACGACGATTTTATCGTAAATATTGGAAGTAAATATTGAAAAGTGTTTTTAATTTTTATTCTTAAAAATTATGCCAAAATTCTTTTTAAAAAATATACATTATGTATATTCAATTTGAAAACAACGCAAACAAATTTTTTATTAGTTTCTGAATTATGAATTTATATTTATCATATCTGTAAATATACATATTATTAAAATTTACAATGATTTAAACACATCGAACTAATACAGGATTGATATTTTATAATTCTAAATCGATTCAATTTAGCAAAGCTAAAAACCACGAAAGGAAAAAATTAAGATATAAAAATAGAAAAAGTATATCTCGATTATATAGTGGAACGCGTAAACTTTTAGCAACTAAAACTTATTTTAAATAATCAAAAATTATTGAATTCAATCATTAAACATTAATACAAATGTTGTTGACATACTCTCTGAAAATTAAATTCAGCCGATTTAGAAAATCGTGTTTATAAATATTAAAAAACGAAAACAATTTAGAATTAGAAAGTAAATATCATTAGAAATTGTTTTAAATTTGACATAATTTTTGATTTGGCAGCAATGGGAAAAAAATAAAATTATAAATTTATTTGACATTTTTGAAACTAGCGTTGTTTACGTTAATTATTTCATTATAAATAATATTAATTATTTAATTATTTCATTATAATCCCATCTATAAATAATTTCTATCAGAAATATAAAAATGAAGTGGACATCAAGTCTTCTGGAATTAAAGCAATCTAATAAATATATTATATAATATATACACTCCTCCACAAAATTATAGCCCCACCTATATTTTCCTCGGTTTCAATACTGTAACCGATGTTTTTATTTTCAGACTTTTTTGTAATAATAAATAGTGGCCTAAAATTAGGTTTGTAAAAAATTTTTGTTTTCAAATCAATTTTTTTGAGAGTTATAGCAAATCCCCAATTTTAGGGTTCCACAAAATTATAGCCCCACTTTGAAATTTCGATTTTCTAACATTAGGAAAGATCTACAAAAATTTGAGCAATCATATCCATTGATACTAAGAAAAAATAAAAAAGAATTAGACCCGTATCTCACTTCAGTGTCGAGATCCAGATACCTCGAAAATCAACGTAAATGGGGGGTAAGGCTGTTTAAAAAATATTTTCGACCCCTTATGGTTCGTTTTAAAATTTCATTTTGGGCTCATTCGAAAGCCCTTAAAATTTGCTATAAGATAGCATAAGTTTTATTTTCTAGAAAAATTATTTCAGTAAGCCCCAAATAATAATTTCAGTAAGCCCCCTAATGCCCCATAAAATTAGCTCCGGAGGATTAACGTCCTGCATATCTCTATTGAATTTTTTCTGGGATATATGAGTAATAATATCTTATAGCAAATTTTAAGGGCTTTCGAATGAGTCCAAAATGAAATTTTAAAACGAACCATAAGGGGTCGAAAATATTTTTTAAACAGCCTTACCCCCCATTTACGTTGATTTTCGAGGTATCTGGATCTCGACACTGAAGTGAGATACGGGTCTAATTCTTTTTTATTTTTTCTTAGTATCAATGGATATGCTTGCTCAAATTTTTGTAGATTTTTTCTAATGTTAGAAACTCGAAATTTCAAAGTGGGGCTATAATTTTGTGGAACCCTAAAATTGGGGATTTGCTATAACTCTCGAAAAAATGGATTTGAAAACAAAATTTTTTTACAAGCCTATTTTTGACCACTATTTATTATTACAAAAAAGTCTGAAAATAAAAACATCGGTTACAGTATTGAAACCGAGGAAAATATAGGTGGGGCTATAATTTTGTGGAGGAGTGTATATTGTATCTTTAGAAACTTCGAACAGAATCGAAAAACAAATTTTAAGATCTAAATGCTTATTTGACAAAAGTAGAAATATTTTAATGTATTTATTAAAATTAGAAGCGATCCTGGCATAGTGAATAACATCTCGGACACTAAATGATATCTAAATCAAAATAATTATTCAAATAAATAATTAAAATATGTTATTTTATAAAAAATTTTGCTTTATATAAAATTATATGAAAATCAATATTTAAAAAATTTATATAACTAAAAACAATTGTTTGTTTAATTTATTATTATTTGAATTATAAAATAAAAATGTCAATTAAATCCAAAATATTTAACTATATCAATAAACTAATATTAAGTGGGCTAACCCTGAAAAGGATTTAGAGGTAATGATTTTTTAATACTACAATTTCTGATTCTGTGAAATTAAAACATTTCTGTA
This sequence comes from Meloidogyne arenaria, assembly GCA_036172955.1. Classification (NCBI taxonomy): domain Eukaryota; kingdom Metazoa; phylum Nematoda; class Chromadorea; order Rhabditida; family Meloidogynidae; genus Meloidogyne; species Meloidogyne arenaria. The sequence continues at coordinate 815,526 of JARQAB010000018.1, forward strand.
TGATAATAAAATAAATAATAAAAAAATCAATCTCATAGCTGCAAGTAATCAATTACAAATTGATCAATTTTGTTTAAGAATGATTAAACGTTAGATATATCATATTTTAATTTTTAAATTTTAATTATTATTTTTTAATTATAAACTAAGATTAAGTTGGCTAACCGTAAAAGGAGATTTTGTTACAGATAAACAAAATCATCCTTTTAAACAAAATTAACAAAATCAGCCTTTTATAGATAAATGATTTCGTCATATATAAATACTCCAACATTCTTTCTATAAAATATAATATTAAAATATTGAAACCTGATCAATTACTATATATGCGAAACAAACAAGAAGATGTTTTAGATATTAATCTGAACTTAAGAATAATAATATAATTGAAAGTATTAAATTTTCTTATTGAAATAAATTCCTAACTAAATAAAACTTGATTTTTGTTTAAGCATGATTAAAGTTAATATTAAAATATAAAAAAATATAAAAAAATAAAAATATTCATTAATCACAGAATATTAAAATAGGAATATAATTTAGTTGGATAAAAATTTGTATAGAAAATCTTGATAATCTGAATTTAAACACCTTGAATCTGAATTAAAACCACATAGGTGTAATTATGTATTTATGTATGGATGGACAACATTTGCACTAAACTGGATGAAAAAACTAACTGAAAAAAAACTAAAAAAAAACTAAAAAAAAACTAACTAAACTAACTGACGCGCTAACGAGGCGCACTAAGCGCTTGTTAAGTATTGTAATTAAAATTAAATTGTAAAAAAATAAATTGTAATTATTATTAAACTTAAATTGTAATTATTAAATCGTAAGTATTGTAATTTAAATTAAATGAAATCTAGAATAAATGCTTAATATGAATATAATTGAAAATTTTTAGCTATTATTATAAAATTGCTATTGTTCGGTAAAGTTTATTTAAAATAAATTTATAACATAATTTGTTTTTAAACAAAATAGAGAAGATTTATTAATCCTCGCCAGAAAAATGGCGAGGATTAAATATCTTGATGCGTGTACTCACAACGTATAAATAATTTAAGAAGACAGTTACAAATTTAACATTAATAAAAATTCATAGGATAATTTAATATTTTAAAAGTCAGAAATCTAAAATACAATATCTAACTTTATAAATACAAAATAGATTTTAATATCTAACAAATATATTTAGTAATGGAAAAACAAACGCTTTATTTACACAGCAATGTAGAATTTCCGCTTTTGGGCAGCAATTTCTAATCTGCAAAAAATTATTTTTATAAATTTTTAAATATGTAGTTTTAAATATAATATTATATTTTATAAAATTTTCCTACTTTAATTAATTATAAATATTTTATTTATTTAAATATTGTAAATAATTATAAAAAAATATGATTAATTTTAGGAAAATGAAGCTACTTTGGCATGAATGGTTCTATTAATGTACGTGTTGATTTTAATAAGTTAAATAGAATTAGATCATTTATTAGCTAGTTTTTGTAATAATATGATTAATGTATTTAAAAATAAAATATATAGATGATTTGGAGAAAATTATGTGCTTAACAATTAAGATTATATAACTTTTAATCATAATAATTTTAATTGCGCAACAAATTCTAAATTCTGATGAGAATCGATAATTTAATGCATACACTTTTAAAAGACTGGAGTTTTACTACATAGAATGTTAAATTCAATATATATATTTCTTCAAATTTAATATTCTTAATTAAAAAAACAATATTCATAATCAAGCTGAAGGATTTTGTGAGAAAGTGAAACAAACTCAACTACTAACTGTCCATTATTAAATTATCGATTGATTAATAGCTAATTTAATAGTGGAACAGCAGGGGAGGGGTCCGCCCTCCAACCCAACCCACCGCCCCCAACCCAACCCAAAAACAAAAGACTAGTTTCCGCGGCGGTAGACAAAAGATCACCATTTCAAAACGACAACTGTCAAAATGTCAACTTTTCGGAAATACCAAATTTAAAATGGTAAAATTTGAAAATGTCCATATTTAAAATGGTCAGTTGACAAAATGGTAAATGGGCAAATCTAAACTTATTTAGTCTTTTGTTAGCTTGAAAAATTATTTTACCGGTATAGGTATCGAACACACAATATTTTTTCCTAGGCGAAACCTTACCAACTTAACCAACGAGGACGCTACTAAATAGTCGGAAAAATTGAATATATTGCAGTTCCTTTTGTTACCCTCCCACTCTCACCTGTCAGCGACAGAGTAAAAGTGAAAAAAAAGGTCAATCGGAAAAACGTTCAATTAAAAAATGGTCAAGTTTTTTAAATCCTAGCAATTTGGGTAAATCGTTGAATATCGCTAAGTGGGGTCTGAGCAAGTTCATCGGCTTGCACTTGGGTAATATAACCATGTCTTCGTAAAAAGCGAAGCATAAAAACCCAACAAACAATAATTATGGGTAATAAAAGTGTATATTGTATTAATTGTCGCAGACAGAGCCGCGTAAAAATATATCTATTAACAATAATTTACATTCCCACGATCTTATCTCCTTCCTAAAAGCTTTATTTCCTTCTTCCCACTTAAATACACATTAGTTATTATTATTTACTTCTCTTTCATTCACTTTAAGTTTTTATTGGACTTTTGCTACTTATATTTTTTATATAAAAAATTGTTTGTGATTTAAAAAATCAATAAATTATTTTTTTCTGTTAACTTAAATTAAAAGTATAAATTTTTAATATTTGTGGGACTAAATCGAATAGCTCCTACAAAAGTGGTGCAACGGCAAAATATATAACCGTGATATATTATATATCATTATTTTCTTTGCATTATAATTTTTAATTCAATCCTGAAAAAATAGCATAAAAAATGCAAGTAATATTATTTTGTTTTTAATGAGAAAATAATTTTTAGATGTTTATAAACATCTTATATACATACATTTAGAAGACTACAGAAACTACAGAAAAATAATTTTTCGATGCAAAAATAATTCAAATATTCAAGTTGACAATCTTAAAAACAAATAAATTTTATTGAAGATAGTGGCTAGAAGATGTCTTATTAAATTCCACCCAGATAAGGCGAGGGCTGGTGGTTTAGAGGCATGTCAACTAGCATATACGGCTTTTAGCTATCATATTCAAGAAAGACAGCCAGGAGCACAGGCTTACATAGAAGGTTTGATTATTATAATATATTCTTGGGCTGAATCAGGGAAAAATTAGCTATCTATAGATTAACAAATATATTTAGCAATGAACCAATTTGTTACCGACGGGTAACGCCTTTGGGACTTGAGCGCAGACCCGGCAGAACATGAAAAACATCTAAGTCTTGCTGAAGACATCAGACATTACGGCGAGAGGGAACCCGTCGTAAATGATGCAAGCGTGGGCAAGTGTTTACATTGTGGGAGTGAGGGTCATCAGGTTCTTTTATTAACGAAACGAAACTTTTTTATAGACAAGAGTGCAGCAATAGCGGGGGCTCTGGTCGCAAAGACAGTGAGGGCAACTTCTGGTTGGTTGGTTCTAGGCTGAGATATTTTTCCTGCGGGCAGTGGACTAAAACCCATAGCGCTAACACATGTTCTCTTACTTATCCACATGCAAAAGGAACTGCTAAGCTGAGGCAGCCGAGCAAATGTTGGAACTTTGGTAAAACTGTAAGTAGTCTTTAAATAAATATAATATAAGTTGTTTAGGGAAACAAAGCAAACTTTTGTAATGCTCCACGCTATATGGATGTTCAGAACGTTAATCTTCATACTCGTCAGGACGTTGAGAATAAAGGCAACGCGGGGGAGTTCACCATTTTGTTGGGATTGCGCGTTATTTATTTGAACAACTTTTTACTTGCTCTTGTACATTTTTTGATTTCGATTCAATTATATTTAATCCAAGATGATTGAACTATTATTTGATGAAAATAAAACCGAAATTCCATTACAAATTCACGCCCATGTATTATATCTTAGTGGTGAGTGTAAGTAAATTAAAAACAAGGGAGAAAGGGGAGGAAAAATAAAAAAAAAGGAAAGAAAAAATGGGGTATACGAACCGAAGAATTACCGAGTCGAAGGATACTTGGGGACCAAACTTAATTGTTGACGACTACATAAACCATAAAAATGATAAAATGAAGCAGGATGAGTATAAACAAAATAACAGGCTTAAAGTGTTCAATAATGTAAATATAAATAATAAGAGGGATTCCTTTTTTCGCCTCTGTTTCTCCTTCCTAAAAACAGAAAAAATGAGAAAACAAAATCAGAATTCCATTTAGAAAGAAATTGGAAAAAAGGGAGAACACTAAAAATTGCCAATGAAAAACTGACAAGAAAGAACAAGAAAAGACCTTTTTAGATTGTTAATGTTCAAAGATATAGGGCAGGATTAAAAACGAACTTGCAGACTTTTTAAAGCATTTTCGTGAAGAACGGAACAAAAAAGTAATTTTTCTTTATTTGAGAAGAATATGGTTTTAGAACCTTAATTAAAGAATTGCCCAACCGGCTAGAGGAGACAGAGAAGGGATATAAGGCCAACGACTAGCAACAATAAATTAATTGATGACATTTATTCATTGCATTTAGTCCTTGCAAAAGCAGTTGACAAACCACATTTTGGAAAAAAATTAAATTTATTAAATAAAAATTAAAAAATTAATTAAAAATTAAAACCTTTATAAAAATTAAAAAACTTTATTAAATAAAAAAATTAAAAACACTAAAGGTCCCAAGAGTCTCTCTAATAACATTATTTAATTTATTATTTATTTTACTTTCATCATCAGTTGGTTGGATTAAATAGCATAAACGATCATGAAATAAATAAAAATATGTTCTCCAAATTGATTTTTAAAAAATAACAAATTTCTTAAAATTAATTTCTTAAAATTTTTTAATTTTTATTTAATAAATTTAATTTTTTATGAAATTTATTAAAAATCAAGTTTAAATCATAATTTGAGTTTAAATATTAATTCTAATAAAATTTTTATTATAATGTTTAATCCTGTTATTGGATTATTATTAATTTACCTAATTTTGTTTTTGCTTAGTTTTAAAAAACAATTAAATTAAAAAGATTAAATAATCTCAATTAAAATTGAAAAGAAAATGGAAAAAGTTAAGATAGTGTTTGATGATAAGTTTTCAGATTGCCTAAATCAAAGTGAAAATTGCAATAACTTATAATACAAATCAATTCAGGATATTATTATAGGCAAACCATTTCACCATTTCAAAATACATAATAATTTTTGATAACATCCTGCTTAATAATGTAACTATTTATTAAATAATATAATTGTTATAATATGTTTTTTATTAATTTACAAAAATACGTAAAAATAAAGTTGTAAATGATTTATTTACATTTTTAAATTAAAAGATCTTTCTAATTTAAATGAGGAAGATATTGGCTAAAAGTCCAATTGAATAAAAATGAAAAAATATAAAAAAATAAAAGTTCATTGGGGACAGTTAAAAATATAACAATTATAAAAAACTTTAGAATTAAAAAAATTTGTAATTAGTTTAATTTAGAATAAATACAAATAAATGTAGAAATAAATTTTTAAAATGTACATCTTAATTAAGCGTCTTCTAGTTTCTAGTTTAAATGAGGATTAATTAATAATGTTTTGAGCTTTCTTTCTTACAAGATATAAGAAGATTTTAAACTTAAACACTATGACTATGAATGCTGATATTCTTACTGCTCTATTATGCCGGTATTTTTGGATTTTAAAAAAGTTTTAAAAGGCAACAATTAATAACATTTAATTCACTATTTCAAATTAAAAATTGCAAAATGAAAATTGAAACCAAAACATTTAAACCTATTAAAATTTAATATAAAGTGTTATTTTATATTTTTCCAGTACTCAATACTACTCGGATTGCAGTTATATAAAAAGCGTTCCTCTCGAAAAGTCACCTTACCACTCGAAATCGGAAAACAATACACAATCTCCGAGCAAATATTTTATTGGTCGCTAAAAATAATCGAGCCGTCGACAATGCTATTTCAAGTATGTTGTCCGATAATGAATGATATTAATATTCATTATCGGACTTGTGATATATTTTATTTAAAATATATAAAAAATACAGTGTATACTATATTTATATTTACCTGTTTAATTAAAATAAATAAATTATTAATAATTTATAAGCAAATTTAAAAGAAAAATATCATTAGTTGCAAGGAAATATTATTAGTTACAATGAAAAATATTATTAGTTTACCTGCAAAGATTCTCTTGATTAATGATAAAAATTGCAAAATAATAACATAATATTGCTTAATATCTGTCTAAAAACTTATTGAATTCTTAGATAGTTTACTGGATGAATCTTGAATTTATTGGATGAATTCTGAAGAGTAACATGACTAGTTATTAATAATATAAACATTACTTTTTGAAAAATATACATGAATATTTTTAACAATTGATTTAAATCAAATGACAGAAAAATTATTTAATTTAATAAACATACTATAATACTAATTATAAAAATAAGTAAAAAGTATATTTAACTAATTCGTAATATTCATTTTTTTATAATAAGCACGCTTCTGTTCGAAATGAAGTAAATTTAGTGCATCTGTAAACTCCAATAATGATGATTGATTTATATGAAAATAAAATTTTGAAATAAAATTTTATAAAGCTTTTGAAATAAAGCTTTTGAAAATAAAATTTTATAAGCATTGTTATTAATTAAAGTTTGCACACATAACTAAATAAATAAAACAGAATAGAATTTAAATGTCAAAGAAAAAACACCAAAAAGAGCAGAGGCTGAATTATTATCAGCAATGATCAAGGTGATACATTTTAAAAATAATAAAGCCTGAAATTTACTAAAATCTTTAGCGTTTTTTAATTATAATATTTTTATTTTAAATAAGCACCCGTTTGAATGTTAGATTATTTCTACTTTCTTTTAGATTGCTTGTTAATACACGAACATCAAATCCGGAAAGTCATACAATCTAATAAATAATTTACAATTTAAAAAATATTTTACTTATAAAAATTTAAAATAATAATTTAACTTTGGATATCTATAAAAATCTTTTGTCTATTACCTATTTTATAAGGGTTTTATATTACTAGATAAAAATCATTACTGTTGTAAAATTGTACTACATATTAATGTTAAATAATATAAATAGATGTTTTTCAACATTAGAAAACATATGAAAAAATATGTATCTTAATTATCGATGACATACATAAGACTATATATGTAGATAAAAAAGTTTGCTGAGTCAAAAATTAAAGAAGAAAATTTAAAATAAAAAGAAGAAATTTAATAATTAAAATTAAATTTAATTCCTTGCGGCACATTTATCTGGGTGCTCAGCCGGTTTAAATATTAAATTTAAATTTTATTAAAATTACAACAAGCGGCACAGTCATCATTGATAAAAATTCGCTATCTTGGATTAATATTTACATAAGTTTATTTAGTTTTATGTAAAATCATTGTATCAAATTGATTGGAAGATAAAATAGTCCATCCGTTGCCATTATTTTATCGAATTCTTCCTCTGTCATAATAAAGTGATAAAGAGAATTCAAAAAATCAAAATCCTATAAATAAAATCAAATACAAGATCTTAAATATATTTTTGAAATTAATATTTCTTGTTACGTTGAGAAACTATAAATAAAAATAAAATCTATTGAAAAAAATCACAACATATCGTGCATATTTAAAAATTGCATTTTATTGACAATATAGCATCATCAAAATTGTTATTTTAATCATAAACTATTTTAATAACTAAACTAATTAAGTCTATTAAAATAATTTTAAAATATTTTTACAAAGTTTGTAAACAGTCAATCAATCTAAAAGTATCACCAAACCAAATTAAGTTTTGTAATTCCCGAGGGATTTGCTAATTGCAGATGAAGAATCTGAAAAACAATATGTTAAATTAATAATTTAAATTTTTCTCTGGCTTAGAAAACTGTTTTTAGTTAAAAAATGCATTTTCGTTTAAAGTTTATTAAAATACTATCTAATTCAAAGTCAAAGAACAGAGAGATCAAATACCAATATTCCCCAAATATATTTATATTTTGTGAAGAATGAAGAGTAAAGCAATTTTACATTTAAATTAAGTATTTAATCTTAAAAAATAAATTTTCAAGATCATTAAAAGGATTAAAGAATTTTTGTATTGTTTTGAAAAATTTTTGTATGAATTCTTATGAAAATTAATCTTTGTGAGGAATTATTCGTTTTCAAATTTATCTAAATTTTAATAATATTTAATTATTAAAATCCCTTATGGTAATATTTATGGTTTTTAGTAAAATTATCTCATATAAAATTGTCTTCGTTTTCCATCTAGCTATTTATCTTAGAAATATAGATAAATAGTAATTTTATATTATCAAAGGGCCACGTCATGGCGAGGCGAATACGGGCCCCTTTATAGCGGGACTCCGTACTAAATTGAAAGTTATTAAATTTTAATAAAATTGATTATGTAAAGATTTAAAGAAATATCAAATTATGATAATGGATAAAAATAATTTTATTGTATAAAATTCAAATTAAATGAAAAAATTTTAATTTATACATAAGTGTATATAATTATGAGTATATTTCAGGTGCTTATGGCGTTTGGTTCGCGTAATGATCTAGATTATTTATAATCTAAATTTAAATACCGTTAAATCAAAATACCGTTATAATTTAATATATAATTTTAATCCCCGTTTCTCTAGATCCGCTCCTGATTTGACGAAAGCTTAATTTTGAAAAAGACTTCCTTGGTGTTGAAGCTGTTGTTTGTCTTATTTTTGTAATTAATTCATAATTAATTCATAATCATTTCATAATTTATCATTTTCCATTTTTAAATTTTTAACTTTGGTTTTCGAGTATGCAATTTTGCTATAATTAGTTAATTAAATTTTAAAAATCTTGTAGCAAAAGCATTTGCATCAATTGTTTGGATTGATTGATTAAAATTTTTTACGAAGGTTTCAGGACATCATTTACATAACAATTTGGAATTATATATTATCGAGTATATATGACTTAATATTCGGTGAACATATTTTGTAAGTGATTTGTAACTTTTTTATAAAAATATATTATTGGTGTTTTTAATAAGTGGACTTAGCGCTATCTTATAAAGATAAGCAAAACATTATTAACTAATAATTTAGTGAAATATACTTTTACAATGATTGGATAAAATTAAATCTAAGTTAAAACCTAATAAATAAATATTAAAATTAGTAATTTTGTATATTATAAGAATTTGTAATTTGCAAATTATATGATAAATTTTGAAAATCTAAATACAAAATAATATCTTTATAATATAATATTAGGCAAATTAGCAATTGAAAAAATAATAATTATAAAAAGTTGAAGAAATAAAATACGTGTCATATAAATAGTAATTTGTTTATTTATGATTCTCAATTTTGTGATCTTTCGACCCCACGAGGATGAGGATAATTATTTTAGCATTTACAATATTTTATTTTAAAAATCATTTTTCTAGTAAATTCAATTTATTCAGACTACATAATAATTATAGCTATTTGAAACTTCTGCACGCTTCATCAACAGAAAATAAATTAATTATTTATAAATAATGAGTAAAAATGAGTAAAAAAATAATATTTTTGAATTAATTTTAAACAAAAAAAACATAGTTAAATCTTTTATTTAAAAAAATTTATTTTTTAATCCAAAATTTTAAATCTAACTCATTTCTAATATCAAAGCCTTCGCGATTTACAACTCTTACTTTTTTGGTGTAAATTTTGGATTGTTTGGCTGTTTTACTTATTGTAGAAGGTAAGTCAAATAAAATATAATATAATAAAATACTTTTTTTTAAATATTTTATCAAAATTTTTAAGGAAAAATAATTTTACGTTAAATAAAAATAATTGAAGATTAAATGAAACGAATATATTAAATGAATTAAAGTATAATGGAAAATGAAATAATATTATTTATTTAATTTTTTGAGTTTTGGAGAGCTAATGTATGTAATAAATACATGCATAATTTTTGTATAACAAGCTTTTAGTGATATTGTTTAATAATTGAAAATTGAAAAATTTGTCCTGCAAGATTCTCTTTATCAATAATAAGAATTGCAAAATAATAATATAATATTTCATAATATCAGCCTATTAATTTATTAAATTTTGAGATAGTTTATTGGATCAAAATTAAAGTTATTGATAAATTTTGAAGAGTAGACAAGATATTAATATAAACATTACTTAATGTAAACTATACATATTTTAATAGTTGATTTAATTTAATAGCTGAATCATATTTTTAATAATCGATTTTATAGTTATATAATTGAATAATGAAGGATTTTTCCTGCAAAGATTCTCTTTAAAGAATTATTATTATTAAATAGAATTATAATATAAAATATTTATAATATTTTTAACAATTAAAAGCAAAAACAAGATCAGCAAATTCTAACCATCACAAACCATCAACATCCACAAAAATTAACACACATATCCCCTTATAGACCCTCTCAATTCGATTAATTAATTACCCCATATTTTTCAGAAAATTATATAAATACTGTAGCATCAATCCTGTAGCATCAAAAAATATAATGTCCAATATAACATTCAAAGATCACATGTACATTCTTTAATATCGCCTAACTTGCAAAAATCAAATTATCCATTTCCATCTTCCTCATATTTATTGTACCTCTCAACAATTCAAATATAAGATACTATTTTAACAAAAGCTATTGACATTGGAGTGAGGATTAACAAAAATGGATCAAAGTACTTACACCTTGTAAAATCATTATTTATACATCTTGGAGCATTATTACATGCTGCAGCGAATTTTTCAAAAAATATAATGCGTTGAATAAAAATAAAGATAAAAATGAAGATGAGAATATTTAAAATTTTTTGATAAGCAACAATAAATGAAAAAACTAAAAATCCGGTATACAAACCACAGCCTTTTAAAATCTCCTCCTACATTCATGCAGGCCTTTCTTTACATCTTACTCGTACCTGCCAATTTTGAGCATTTGGAGTCCAAGGAATAATGTTTCCTCCAAAGAAGGATTTCCTCCAATATTTCCTCCAAGGATCCTCTTAATCATTCCTTGCGCCGCATGCAATAATGTTGAGAATTTTAATGATCCTTAAGACAGATTTCTTCTATTTAATTCGCCGCAGGCGAAAATTTTAAAAATTTTGAAAACCATTAAGCCAGATTTCTTCCATTTTTCACCGACGGAGGCAAAAATTTCGTTAATTTTGTAAGGTCATAGGAGAGAATATTCAACTGTCAGAGCCGCAGGCAAATATTTTTCTTAAGTTTAGACTGCCATGAAGCCAGAACTCTTCAATTTTCTGCGCCGCTGGCGATGTTGCCTGTTATTAATGTAATAACAACAAAGTTGAGCTATCTTATCAAGTGGATTTTTTTAACTTTGTAATTTAAAACAATTCAAATAAATTTTAAATTAATAATTTAATAGATAAAAAACATAAACGAAAGTTAATTTAAATTCAGGATTGTTCAAAGGCGATTGTATTATTTTTTTCTTATTTATTTTTTTATTACCTGATATAATTAAATACTGCGAGTAAAATCTTGAACTTCTTTTAAACAATATTTTTAAATATTATTATTTTATTATAAATGATTAATTAAATTATCATATCGCTTAATTATAAAATTAATTCTTGGATTCAAATTTAATTTTTGATAAAGAAAATATTTTAAGTATCTGAGATAAATACTGTTGAATTCTCAAAGAAGATTTGATTCTCAAAGCAATTAGGTAATAGCTTTTAATAGATGATCAATATTTTATGCTGTATATAAAATATAAAGAATTATCTTATTAAAAATTACATAAAACAAAGGATAATTATGTTAAGCAACGAAAAATTACCTATTTATTCATGCCTAATAATTATAATATAATAATGTAAAAAAGCGTAGCTGATAATAGCTGATAATCAAATTAATAAGTATAATTGAAGATAATTTAAGGGCAAGAATTAGTATTAAAATGGTTAGTCCGTTATGGCTTGATAGCTAACAGTTTATATTTTCTGAGTGCTAACAACAGAACGATGTAATAGTCTTGCAAAGAAGTTCAGCTGGACTTATATTATGTTAATTATGAAAAAATTTGCAAACTATGAAAACTTTTTATATAGTTAAATATTTATTATCGTAGAATCTTGAATAAATTTAAATAGTTATATAAATAAGACAGCCATTTCACTCATGGTTTGCTTCTGGTCTTTAAGGAGCTGGTTTTTCGGCCATATGGAAAATAATAAAATTATATACAAATAAAGTCGGAACAAGTAAAGCCGGAATAATAAAAAAAATCTAATAAAACTTTATTCGTGGGCTGAATAAAGTTCTAGAAAAAAATGAGTTTAGGCAAAGCGGCAAAAAGTTTTAAGAGTATTATAAAAAATCTTTTTTACATTTTTATTATTAAAAGTTTTAAGAGTCGAGAAAACATTATCGAGAAAACTTATTAATTAAAAGAATAAATTCGATATAAATTCGATATAAACTTTTTTGTTCTAATGTGTATGCTATTGAAGGGAATTTTTATAATTGAAATTATTAATTTGATATTTAAATTAGCTTTGGCTACGCGAATACCAGCCATACAAGTAAATTTTTAATAAATCAAATTTGTTATTAATGATATAATAGTGTAATTTTGGAAAATTATTATCAAAAAAAATATTAGAAATAATTGAACATTTAAAATCTAAAGTAATTTTTTATCAAGTCTAATTTCAATAAATTATTTTTTAAGCAATAATTGAGTTTTCATAAAATTAAAAATACTTATTTGATAGATATGCATGCCGTATTTTTTATAAATATAGTTCAATATTTTTATATAATCTAAATAAAATTACAAATTTATTCTCTGAACTCAAATTTTATAATCAATTGGATATAGATAAATAAATCGAACTAAAATAAAAAATGTGAAAGCTTAGAAAATTAAAATCAAGTTGATTTGAACCGTATGAATACAAAACTTGATATAGCAGTAAATAGCAATTGTTAAACAAAAAATGTTTCAACCTTTTAAATAAAATTCTCATATAAATTTATCTAATTTGATAAAAGTTAAAATAATAAATCATAAAAACATAAGTTGAATTTAACTAATCATGGATTAATTATAATTTACTGAACTCGCGATTGTGATCTAAAAAGTTTGTCTATATTATTAGTTAATTTTTAGGTTTGTCGAGTCGAAAAAAAGAAAAAGCTGTATATTGACAAAAATTAAAATGATACAAGAATCAAAAAGCTTAGTATTAAAAAATATACTATAAAGAAATAGTTTATATCAGTACAACAATATATTGCAATATAATATAAAAATTCAAATAAATGACCTTCATGAAGCATTAAGCTATTGTAGACAATGAGTGTAGAAAACATGGAAAAAACTGACATTAGGAATTAGCATTTAAAACTAAAACTTAACATTAATACAATAATATCAACATTATAAAAATAATAAAACGAAACAGGAAAAAACATCATATTTTATTTTATATTTAGGTTTATAAAAATCCATATTATAAATTAAAATATATCTAAAATGTAAACAAAAATATGCCAGCACGAATTCGCAGATATACGAATGAATAGCAACACTGAAGGAGTCATGGAAAGACATTAAAAAAGAATAAGATGAAAATATAAAATATACAAGATAATGATATAAGATAAACAATCATATATTATATCAAAATAATTTACATTAATTAAAAAAATAGATTTTATAAAAAGTTGAAGGTTTTTAATAAAGTTGGGTATCAAAGCGTTACATGTTCCTGTCTGGAAAGCAATAAATAACCAGCAAACCTTGTTAGACAAAGTATGAAGCACGTCTTGAATTAAAAACAACCTAAAGAAGCTAGACTTGAGTAGGAGAGATTCGGAAGTTAATTTAAATCTAAATAACTAAAAAATCAAGATTATTTTGATAAATAATCTAATTCATCTAATTTCATTTTTTGGGTGGACGCTATGTATATCCATTTGCTTTCATATAAAAATTAAATTGTCATTTTAATTGTTATTTATTGTCATTTAAAATTAAAAGGCAAATATTTTCTAAAATAAAGTACAAAATTTATCTGTATTTTTCTGTTTTGGAATGTTTCTTAATGGTTTTGTGTCTTTCTACACCTCTTAACAACCACACTTCTTTTTTCGCTTGCACTCTACCTCTACATTTTTTAATTAATTATATAATTATAAATAATTTTTTAGCTCATAATTTAACAAAAATAGTATTTTAAGTATCTAAGAATTTATTGGCCACTTAACTAATTTGCGTTCCGTCAATGATAGTAGTTTCCCTCGGAATGCGTGATGGAATCGAACTCAACAATGCAATCAATCTGAGGAAGAAGAATAACTAGAGGAGCCGATGATCAAAAAGACATTTGTGATTATTTCATACTCTTAGTTTTCTCCTCTCTTTCCTCTTTTTTCTCGCCGAGGGGAATGTGCCGAACAGGCACAATTTTGCCTCAAAATTTAATTTATTTTATTTATTTTCAATTTTATTTATCGATTCCGCCCATTCTATTTATCTCTCATTTTCACCTAACTTTGTTTTTGTACCGCCCAATTTCTCCTCTATTTAACTGTTTGGCTTTTAAGAGAAAAGCCAGTTTTGAACTGTCACTTATTGAACTAACTACCAGCCATTAAATGCAAAAAAGATCATCGGAATAGAAATTTAAAAAATTTTTAAATAATTATCTTCTTGAACTTAAGGATTTGATTGAAGATTATAAATGCACAGACATTGTTAAGAGCTCTTTAAAAATATAATTTGAAAAATTTTAATTCTTGTTGTTTCATATTGACAATAAAATCTATGTACTTCGGTATAAGATTTAAATAAATAATAAGGGTACTTTTCCGTTATCTCCCCCCATTTTCCTTTCCTTTTCCATTTCTTCTCCTTTTCCTTTTTCTCGTCTTAAAATGGTCAAAGGAATGAATTTACAAAATGAATTTATTCAAGTATTCTAATTTTTGTGAATCAATTCTTGCGGGAATTTATGTGGGCAGACTGGTAAAATTCAAGTTCGTCCCCCTCCTTTTTCCTTCCTCAAAGCAAAAAATGGTCAGTCAGACTTAGATTATGGAACTCGTCGAGCTGTGTCGAAGGACAGCAAAATCAACCCCCGGTCTTAACTTTATTCCTCTTGCCTGGCTATTATTTGCCTTTGACCATTATGAGATGACAAAATGGAAATGGAGAAGGAAAGGAAAGGAAAATGGGGGGAGATAACGGAAAAGTACCATAATAAGTAAATAGAAGATGAAACCATAACGAAAAGAAAATTAATATCAACATAAAATAATGTTAATGAGATAAATTGAGGGTGATTCAATTATATTTTATTTAAACGTATTTCACGTATTTGAATTAATATACAAAAGTGTGCATTAAAAGAGCATTGTGTATCAAACGTTAAAAAATTATTTAGAAAAATTGCTGCAAAATTTAAAAAAACATGCTTTACATGAAACAGTTTAAATAAAGAGTAGTGATATAGTAAAGTATCATATAATGTTCTTAAATTGTGAAAAATACAAGTTATATACTAAATCAGGGTTTCGATATCTGCGGATTTTTCCTCATTTTGTGGTTTTTTGATAGGGCGATGAGGATTATTTTTAAAAATGCGGATTTGCGGACTTTTGTGGTCTTTTGAAGATTATGAGGATTTTTTATATTTTCCTGTGGTTTTTACCAAAAATATCATTATTTTTCCGCTAAGACCTTCTAAAATCCTCAAAATTTTCGCCTGCGGCGCTGAAAATGGAAGAAATCGGGCTTCATGGCCTTCCAAAATTCTCAAAATTTTTGCCTGCGGCGCAAAAAAGGAAGCAATCTGTGTCCTTGATCTTCCAAAATCCTCAAAATTTTTTGCCTGGCCTAAAAATGAACGATTTTTGGCTTAAGGATCTTCCAAAATTAAAAAATTTTCGCCTGCGGTGCTGAAAATGAAAGAAATAAAATTTGCGACATCTTCCGCGACAAAAATGCAAGTGTGATTTTTCAGATAGTTGTTGGATTTCCATAAGATATCATTAGTAATAAAAAAAATTGCTTAATTCAATTGTAGAAGACGAAAAATACCATGCATAAAGTGATTTTAATTCAATTTTTGGGTTTGATAATTTTTTGCGGATTTTTGATATAAAATGCGGATTTTTTCGATCAATTTTGCGGATTTTTAAAAATTCGAGATCGAAACCCTGTACTAAATTCCAAAATAAATTTAAAAACTTTATTAAATATAAATTCTAATATAAATTCAGAAAAAAAATTAAAACTAAATATTAAATTTGTGGCAGCAAAATAATTTAATAAACTAAAATTTAAATTTTTTTCGAATATAAAAATGGTACAAAATAAAAAATTAAAGTAACAGTAATTTTAATTAAAAAATCTAGAGAAATGAATAAGTAGGTATACTAAAAATTTTTATATTGAGAAATATAAAAATTATATTAATTATTAAAATATAAAATTTATCTAACAAATTTTATCTTAAACATAGATATTGTTCTTATCACCGAAACATGGCTATAGAATCATGACTATTATCTATATTTAATAAAAAAATATAATTGAAATTTGAAAAAATTTGCAAATGAATATTTAAGTATTTGAGTTAGTTATCAAAAATATTTTTTGTAAAAAAATGCAGAAAATTTGGTAACAATTTTAGAAATATCAACAATTAGTTAAAACTTTTACAAATTTTAGTTAACATTTACTCAAACAATTAGTTAAAATTATTTTAAAAAATTATTTTGATAATTTTAGAAAACTATTTGCAGGTAAAAAATCAAAGTTAATTATAGTGATTTGTCTAAAAAGATTTATATTAGTCCAAGATGACAAAATTATATCCTTATATTTAACTAGATTATAAAAATAAAAATCAGGAAAGTCTTTAACTACCTATTTATTATATTAATAAAAAGAAATAAATTAAACGTTGGATTGTAAAAAATAAACAAAATGCAAAATTAAACTTTTATCACACAGATAAAACTAAACGAATGTTCAAAAAACACTGAAAATTAAAAATTTTTCACTGACTTTTATAGTCAGTAAAAAATGATGCAATAAATAAACTTCCCACACAAAAATTCAACAAAATCGAAAGTGAATCGCAAAATATCAAAAATCATAGAAAATTCTTATTTAATTTCGTCAACGCCAATTAATATGAGGCTATAAACTAATCAAATGTTTAATATATAAAAATTTGAAAACAAATCTATCTTTAGTAGTATCAAAAAATAGCTATCAACAAGAGCATGGATATAATTTTAAATTAATAAAAAGTAAATAATGTTAATAGTCTAAACCTTTTAAATGAAAATGGATACAATGCTTATTATTTTGGATAATATTTATATCTGTATGACTTTCCTTTTATAATACATTTGATGTCTATATTTTATTTGTGAACTATAATGTCAAAATAGAAAGTAAAGAAAAAATTCTTTTAAAGTTGTGAAAATTTTAAGTTTTTTCTAAATTTTTTAGGTTCATACAGACTATGTAAACGACTTAATAATGGAGTAAATGACAGTAATCAACAAAATTCTTCTCGTTATAATATTTATTCTTCCTCATCGTCAACTGTTGCTGCTAAAAATTATCTATAATACATATAAAGTTTAAATCAAAATCATTTTTTCTTTTTAAAAAGATAGATATTATAAATACAGTAGTTCAAATAAAAAATACCTTGCATTACTTAAGACGTCCTATTGGACCGATTTCGTATTTCATTATACGTTTTATTTTATGAAATATTGTAACAGAAAAGATAAACATTGTAAACTAGCGTAAAATATCAAATAAATATAAAATATCAAGTAAAATATCAAATAACTAAGCATAAAATATCAAATTATATTAATACTATTTTGTTAAATTATGAGCTAAAAAATTATTTATAATTATATAATTAATTAAAAAATGTAGAGGTAGAGTGCAAGCGAAAAAAGAAGTGTGGTTGTTAAGAGGTATAGAAAGACACAAAACCATTAAGAAACATTCCAAAACAGAAAAATACAGATAAATTTTGTACAGGGTGCGGCAATTTTTCCGCCACTTTTGTTTTGGCCATATCTGGCTTCAAAGTTAACAAAAATTGATAATTCTTTTTTTATGTTAACCCCAAGACTTCGAGAAATTTTTTGATACTAAAATATCCTTAAAATTTTATAATTTAGTCCACTAAATTTTTTCTCAAAGTTTGAGCAAGATTTTTTAGTAAAAATTGGCATAGATTCAAGACTAAGATTTCGATATGGGAAATCTTTATATCATTCGAATCAGCTCTGAAATCCGATTCGAATGATTTAAAAATCCATTCTATAATCAGTTGATACTAATTCGGCGATACTGAATTGGCGATACTGAATCGGCGATACTGAATCGTCCCCTACCCAGATTACTATATTTAACAATGTCATATTGTTTTTATTTTATAAATTTCATATATCTTATTTTTAACTAATTTCAAAACATATCAAAAATCCTAATGCACTTTAAGTCCTCTAAGAATTTAATGATTTAATCTCACATGTTTATGACACGCGGATTCATTCCGTTACTTTGACAATTTTGAGAGAAGCTAGGGAAAATATTTTAAGATATTTAAAGAGATGGGTGATCTGGATTGGACATAATGGTATTTAAATTATAAGTTAAAATTATATTTATAGATTTTTATCTTTCAATATTTTTTATCTTTCTTTTGGTAATTCCGGCATTTCAGGTAAGGTAAATTTAGGAACATTGATTTTTGACACTTTTTACAAACTCTTATGCACTTTATGACTTCTCTTCTAGCAGATGGCATCCAAAATTTGCCCAGAAAATTTCCTAAAATTGAGACAACCCCGAAGAAAATTATTTTTTTTAATACATACAATGAAAATATTTATTTTTGAATGTTTGTTTTGTATTTTTGCACAGTATTTAACGTTAAAATTTTTTTAATAATTTCATTATTCATTAAAATTGTAATAAACGAATATGTAATATGTTTTGGCCAAAACTTCCAGAACTTGTCAAAACGTTTGAACAACTCTTATTTATTAATTTCATTATTAATTAGAATTAATAAATACATTAAAATTTTAATTTATGCTTTTAAATATTAAATTTATCTTAAAATTATTAATAGTGCTTAAGCTGTGAGCTTCTATATTAGATTATTCCTTCTATATTAGATTATATGATTTAAGCAAATGTCTTTAAAGAACAGGGCAATCGAACTTATTAATAAATTATTCGGTATTAATAATAAATTATTTAATTTTAGAAATTTTTTTTAGTTATACATAATAATTTTATACATAATAATTAATAGCTTATAATGTTCTTGTTTTATGTTTTAATATAAGTTTAATTAATTTTTTATTCTTATGAAGTATGAGTAATATTTCCAAAAAAAACTAGTTTAATAAATAAGAATTTTTTCCCGCTCGCAAAATTAAGTTGATTGATGGTTAGAAGAAATAATTTTTAAATAAAATACTTTTGGAATATTTTTAGAAATAATTTTTTGGGAAGTGTAGGTTCCGTTTTTTTCCGTTTTTTTTCACATTTCGTTTTTTATTTTTTCCTTTCTAACAGATTTAGTCCTGCAGTTTGTTTTTATAACACAATTATTTGTACTAACTATTCAAGCTAAATCAAAAATTTTAATTTATATAATTTTTATATCAGAATATTCTTATACAAAAATTTATCCATAACTTTAGTTATTGCGCACTGGCGAAGTGACAAATTTTAGTATGACTTAAATTCAACAACACTTAAACAAAATATAGATTTATAAATTTATTAACATAAAATAAATATCTTTTTATAGAAATAAAATATTTTATATGATTAGACATTTTTGAATATTTTTTATATTATAGCAATAATTTTACATGTATAATTAGTTTCATACAATTTACAAAAAATGGTATTTTATTAGATTTTTTATAAAAATAAAAAGATTAACTACAAAATTTCTCAACTTTGTAATTTATTTATTTCTTATTATTTTAACAAATATGTATTTTTACATTATTAAACTATGATGGGAGCAACTTTGTGTATAAACTTTGGTAATTATCAAAATAATAAATTTATATTTAGTAAATTCATTCTAATAAATGCATTTATATTTAGTTACGTTGTTTATTTTTATATTGTGTAAAATTATGTTTTATTGATTTTCATTTCAATTAGGTTTAGTTTTAATATAATGATTAAAATATAATTTATAGTTTTAAATAATTGTAATTTATTAATATTTTTTGTTGAAAATTTTTTAATATTATATTTTATGATCTGATAATTATTTTATTAACTAAGAAATAATAGTAAACAACTAAATTAAAAAGAGATACTGCTCTTTTATTTTTTATCCATCAAAAACACACACATTTTCTGTTTATTTTTATAAAAACGGAAAATCATTATTTTCATGAATTCGCATTTACTGCAATAAGATTTAAAAATTCTTTCAATTAATTTTTTAAATTTTTTAGTGATTTTATTTGGCTTTTATATTTTTTTCTTTTCTAAATCAGTTTCAAATAATTTAAGTCGAAATGTTTACAAAAAATTTTTAATTCTTTTTTTTCTGTTTATCTTTTTCTATAAATTTAGATGCAGTAACTGATGCTGAAACTGACACACTTTCTGAGGTTTTTTCCTTTTAATTTTAACCGAAAAAAAGTAATTTAAGTTTATGGTCAAAAAACAATTCTGCTCGAATATTGACATGTAAATTTACTTCTCCTTGGTACTCTCTCTTAATTATTTAAAAATATTATTTTTTTAGTATGCAGTCGAAAATATGGAATTTGTAATAGAAATAATTAGATATGCATAAAAAGATTTTTTATTATAAATATAGGTATGTTTGATACTTAGTTAAAAGACAAGCAAGCATTTGTAACTATAAATACTAATATTACAAAAAAACTTGTAAACCCATCAAGTTTCATCGAACTAGCTCAGAAAAATAGAAAATGTTACTGTCTTCTTGCATAAAATGTATTCTTGTAGGTTTAAGGTCTTATTAAAAAAATTATGTAAAATATTATTAAATATTTATAATTTGGATCAATTTGTGTATGTTGATGAAAATAATGTTTATGCGGCATATTTAAAATTTTTTCAAATTAATTTAATTATAATTATTTGCATATTATATTTTTTCAATTTGTCAACTTTTAACTGTGTCAATTTGCCCATATTTAAACAATTTTATTTTCGATTTACTCATTTTTCACAATTTTTTAAAAATTAATTTTTTTATTAATTTCCTCAATTTTTAATTTTTTCCCAATTTTCGATTTTATTTTTGATTTTCGTTTTCTTTTTTTTCCCACGCCATCGATGAATTTCTAATATATTTAGTTTATTAATTAAAATATTTTTTAATTAATGAAATTTAATATTATAATTTAATAAAATATTTTATTTTTAAAAGTTATGAATGCTAATATAATATGTCGAATGATTTGGAGGCTTGTGTATCATATTATATGAAAAATATTCAGATTTATTGTGCGTATTAATTAATAATTATAATTAATATTTAATACATTATTAAAAATTATTTGTATTTACAATATTCTATAATCAGTTGATTTTCGGATGATCGTTGTACGTAAATAAACTCCCAAAAATTTAGTCTACGGTTAATTTTTAATCGATATATATGTATTTAATTTCTTATTTAAAAATTAGATATAAGATTAACTATATTTAACAATGTCATATAGTTTTTATTTTGTAAATTTCATATATCTTATTTTTAACTAATTTCAAAACATATTAAAAATCCTAATGCCCTTTAAGTCCTCTAAGAATTTAAGGATTTTATCTAACATGTTGATGGCACACGGATTCATTCCGTTACTTTGACAATTTTGAGAGAAGCTAGGGAAAATATTTTAAGATATTTAAAGAGATGGGTGATCTGGATTGGACATAATGGTATTTAAATTATAAGTTAAAATTATATTTATAGATTTTTATCTTTCAATATTTTTTATCTTTCTTTTGGTAATTCCGGCATTTCAGGTAAGGTAAATTTAGGAACATTGATTTTTGACACTTTTTACAAACTCTTATGCACTTTATGACTTCTCTTCTAGCAGATGGCATCCAAAATTTGCCCAGAAAATTTCCTAAAACTGAGACAACCCCGAAGAAAATTATTTTTTTTAATACATACAATGAAAATATTTATTTTTGAATGTTTGTTTTGTATTTTTGCACAGTATTTAACGTTAAAATTTTTTTAATAATTTCATTATTCATTAAAATTGTAATAAACGAATATGTAATATGTTTTGGCCAAAACTTCCAGAACTTGTCAAAACGTTTGAACAACTCTTATTTATTAATTTCATTATTAATTAGAATTAATAAATACATTAAAATTTTAATTTATGCTTTTAAATATTAAATTTATCTTAAAATTATTAATAGTGCTTAAGCTGTGAGCTTCTATATTAGATTATTCCTTCTATATTAGATTATATGATTTAAGCAAATGTCTTTAAAGAACAGGGCAATCGAACTTATTAATAAATTATTCGGTATTAATAATAAATTATTTAATTTTAGAAATTTTTTTAGTTATACATAATAATTTTATACATAATAATTAATAGCTTATAATGTTCTTGTTTTATGTTTTAATATAAGTTTAATTAATTTTTTATTCTTATGAAGTATGAGTAATATTTCCAAAAAAAAACTAGTTTAATAAATAAGAATTTTTTCCCGCTCGCAAAATTAAGTTGATTGATGGTTAGAAGAAATAATTTTTAAATAAAATACTTTTGGAATATTTTTAGAAATAATTTTTTGGGAAGTGTAGGTTCCGTTTTTTTCCGTTTTTTTTCACATTTCGTTTTTTATTTTTTCCTTTCTAACAGATTTAGTCCTGCAGTTTGTTTTTATAACACAATTATTTGTACTAACTATTCAAGCTAAATCAAAAATTTTAATTTATATAATTTTTATATCAGAATATTCTTATACAAAAATTTATCCATAACTTTAGTTATTGCGCACTGGCGAAGTGACAAATTTTAGTATGACTTAAATTCAACAACACTTAAACAAA
The DNA here is from genome assembly GCA_036172955.1 of Meloidogyne arenaria. NCBI lineage: Eukaryota > Metazoa > Nematoda > Chromadorea > Rhabditida > Meloidogynidae > Meloidogyne > Meloidogyne arenaria. The sequence continues at coordinate 838,802 of JARQAB010000018.1, forward strand.
ATATAGATTTATAAATTTATTAACATAAAATAAATATCTTTTTATAGAAATAAAATATTTTATATGATTAGACATTTTTGAATATTTTTTATATTATAGCAATAATTTTACATGTATAATTAGTTTCATACAATTTACAAAAAATGGTATTTTATTAGATTTTTTATAAAAATAAAAAGATTAACTACAAAATTTCTCAACTTTGTAATTTATTTATTTCTTATTATTTTAACAAATATGTATTTTTACATTATTAAACTATGATGGGAGCAACTTTGTGTATAAACTTTGGTAATTATCAAAATAATAAATTTATATTTAGTAAATTCATTCTAATAAATGCATTTATATTTAGTTACGTTGTTTATTTTTATATTGTGTAAAATTATGTTTTATTGATTTTCATTTCAATTAGGTTTAGTTTTAATATAATGATTAAAATATAATTTATAGTTTTAAATAATTGTAATTTATTAATATTTTTTGTTGAAAATTTTTTAATATTATATTTTATGATCTGATAATTATTTTATTAACTAAGAAATAATAGTAAACAACTAAATTAAAAAGAGATACTGCTCTTTTATTTTTTATCCATCAAAAACACACACATTTTCTGTTTATTTTTATAAAAACGGAAAATCATTATTTTCATGAATTCGCATTTACTGCAATAAGATTTAAAAATTCTTTCAATTAATTTTTTAAATTTTTTAGTGATTTTATTTGGCTTTTATATTTTTTTCTTTTCTAAATCAGTTTCAAATAATTTAAGTCGAAATGTTTACAAAAAATTTTTAATTCTTTTTTTTCTGTTTATCTTTTTCTATAAATTTAGATGCAGTAACTGATGCTGAAACTGACACACTTTCTGAGGTTTTTTCCTTTTAATTTTAACCGAAAAAAAGTAATTTAAGTTTATGGTCAAAAAACAATTCTGCTCGAATATTGACATGTAAATTTACTTCTCCTTGGTACTCTCTCTTAATTATTTAAAAATATTATTTTTTTAGTATGCAGTCGAAAATATGGAATTTGTAATAGAAATAATTAGATATGCATAAAAAGATTTTTTATTATAAATATAGGTATGTTTGATACTTAGTTAAAAGACAAGCAAGCATTTGTAACTATAAATACTAATATTACAAAAAAACTTGTAAACCCATCAAGTTTCATCGAACTAGCTCAGAAAAATAGAAAATGTTACTGTCTTCTTGCATAAAATGTATTCTTGTAGGTTTAAGGTCTTATTAAAAAAATTATGTAAAATATTATTAAATATTTATAATTTGGATCAATTTGTGTATGTTGATGAAAATAATGTTTATGCGGCATATTTAAAATTTTTTCAAATTAATTTAATTATAATTATTTGCATATTATATTTTTTCAATTTGTCAACTTTTAACTGTGTCAATTTGCCCATATTTAAACAATTTTATTTTCGATTTACTCATTTTTCACAATTTTTTAAAAATTAATTTTTTTATTAATTTCCTCAATTTTTAATTTTTTCCCAATTTTCGATTTTATTTTTGATTTTCGTTTTCTTTTTTTTCCCACGCCATCGATGAATTTCTAATATATTTAGTTTATTAATTAAAATATTTTTTAATTAATGAAATTTAATATTATAATTTAATAAAATATTTTATTTTTAAAAGTTATGAATGCTAATATAATATGTCGAATGATTTGGAGGCTTGTGTTCATACCTCAGATAAATTTTATATTCGTATGGATTTATTTTACCGTAAATATGTCACAGATTTATTTTTTGTAAAAACTACGAACTAATTAAGATTTAAAATTATATATTTTTAAGGAATTATTTTTAAAAGATTTTTAATAATATAATACAAAGTGGAATGATATGGAAAATTGAGAATGAAATTATCTCGAAGGCAAAAAGAGAAATATTTTAGATTATTTGAATATTTATTTTTTCTAATTCCTGTTATTTTATAATGTAGAAAATTGTTCAATCTCGAAGTGTGGGGTTTTTATTAGGTGTTTGGATCTTATTCTAAAGTTTACCGCTTAAATAATCTCGAAGTTGGGGTTTTTATTAGGTGTTTGGATCTTATTCTAAAGTTTAGCACTTAAATAATCTCGAAGTTGGGGTTTTTATTAGGTGTTTGGATCTTATTCTAAAGTTTAGCGCTTAAATAATCTCGAAGTGTGTGGTTTTTATTAGGTGTTTGGATCTTATTCTAAAGTTTACCGCTTAAATAATCTCGAAGTTGGGGTTTTTATTAGGTGTTTGGATCTTATTCTAAAGTTTAGCGCTTAAATAATCTCGAAGTGTGGGGTTTTTATTAGGTGTTTGGATCTTATTCTAAAGTTTAGCGCTTAAGTAATCTCGAAGTGTGGGGTTTTTATTAGGTGTTTGGATCTTATTCTAAAGTTTAGTGCTTAAATAATCTGGAAGTGTTAATCTCGAAGTGGCTTTTATTATTTATATTTTAATGCTTTCATCACATTTTTTAGAGATATTTTAGTGAAATAAACCACCCGAATAGAAATCAATTTTAGATTTCTCAGAATATTTAATGCTTTCATCACATTTTTTAGTGATATTTTAGTGAAATAAACCACCCGAATAGAAATCAATTTTAGATTTCTCAGAATATTTAATGTTTCCATCACATTTTTTAGAGATATTTTAGTGAAATAAACCACCCGAATAGAAATCAATTTTAGATTTCTCAGAATATTTAATGCTTTCATCACATTTTTTAGAGATATTTTAGTGAAATAAACCACCCGAATAGAAATCAATTTTAGATTTCTCAGAATATTTAATGTTTCCATCACATTTTTTTAGAGATATTTTAGTGAAATAAACCACCCGAATAGAAATCAATTTTAGATTTCTCAGAATATTTAATGCTTTCATCACATTTTTTAGAGATATTTTAGTGAAATAAACCACCCGAATAGAAATCAATTTTAGATTTCTCAGAATATTTAATGCTTTCATCACATTTTTTAGAGATATTTTAGTGAAATAAACCACCCGAATAGAAATCAATTTTAGATTTCTCAGAATATTTAATGCTTTCATCACATTTTTTAGTGATATTTTAGTGAAATAAACCACCCGAATAGAAATCAATTTTAAATTTCTCAGAATATTTAATGCTTTCATCACATTTTTTAGTGATATTTTAGTGAAATAAACCACCCGAATAGAAATCAATTTTAGATTTCTCAGAATATTTAATGCTTTCATCACATTTTTTAGTGATATTTTAGTGAAATAAACCACCCGAATAGAAATCAATTTTAGATTTCTCAGAATATTTAATGCTTTCATCACATTTTTTAGTGATATTTTAGTGAAATAAACCACCCGAATAGAAATCAATTTTAGATTTCTCAGAATATTTAATGTTTCCATCACATTTTTTAGAGATATTTTAGTGAAATAAACCACCCGAATAGAAATCAATTTTAGATTTCTCAGAATATTTAATGCTTTCATCACATTTTTTAGAGATATTTTAGTGAAATAAACCACCCGAATAGAAATCAATTTTAGATTTCTCAGAATATTTAATGTTTCCATCACATTTTTTTAGAGATATTTTAGTGAAATAAACCACCCGAATAGAAATCAATTTTAGATTTCTCAGAATATTTAATGCTTTCATCACATTTTTTAGAGATATTTTAGTGAAATAAACCACCCGAATAGAAATCAATTTTAGATTTCTCAATTTTAGATTTCATCACATTTTTTAGAGATATTTTAGTGAAATAAACCACCCGAATAGAAATCAATTTTAGATTTCTCAGAATATTTAATGCTTTCATCACATTTTTTAGAGATATTTTAGTGAAATAAACCACCCGAATAGAAATCAATTTTAGATTGCTCAGATATTTAATGTTTCCATCACATTTTTTAGAGATATTTTAGTGAAATAAACCACCCGAATAGAAATCAATTTTAGATTGCTCAGATATTTAATGTTTCCATCACATTTTTTAGAGATATTTTAGTGAAATAAACCACCCGAATAGAAATCAATTTTAGATTGCTCAGATATTTAATGTTTCCATCACATTTTTTAGAGATATTTTAGTGAAATAAACCACCATAAGCATATTCAGCTAGATGTATTTTCCGTGTCACGACACTTGCAGATATGACATTTGCAGACCCGACACTTGCAGACCCGACTTTTGCAGACCCGACATTTGCAGATCCCGACACTTGCAGATATGACACTTGCAGATCAGACATTTGCAGATCCGACTTTTGCAGATTAGACCCATTTCGCTCTCTTCTTTACCTTAACTATACACCGTGGAGTGTTTGCTGCTGTGGAGGAATCCTGGGATGCCCATCTCATCGATGTTAGGGATAGGATTATGTTACAAGCCCAGATCCCAGCGACCGTTGACTCCCCGCAAGGCGCGCGCCTCGCCGACGCTCCATAGGTATACGTTGAACATTTTGAACCTCCGGAAAAAAGAGAATCTCCGGAAAAAGAGTGGTGCCGTTCGACTCAGCTCGTCGAGACTCAGCTCGCCTTTGATTTTTTAAGATTTTTAAATTTTTTTAAAAATTAATATCTGCAAAAGTCGGATCTGCAAATGTCTGGTCTGCAAGTGTCATATCTGCAAGTGTCGATATCTGCAAATGTCGATCTGCAAAAGTCGTCTGCAAATGTCGGGTCTGCAAATGTCATATCTGCAAGTGTCGTATGACCGTATTTTCTTAGGCTCCGAATCATTTAACTCTTCAGATTCTTTTTGTTGATGAACATTATTTTGTTGTGGAAGTTCTTTGTCTTTAGTTTTATCTTCAACATGCCTACCTCCACCAAAGAAGCTTTTCCAAAAGGAAGGACGTTCAGGAGGGTCAGCAATTAACATTTCAGGACGCGGGAGCTCAGGCAGCGAGCTTAGATCCTCAGGTTGAATTTCTTCTTGCTCTGATTCTTCTACAATTGTGGGCAATAATTAATAAGCAATAATTAATAAGGATTAATTATTGCTTATTATGAAATTAATATATTTATACAAAACGTGCTGTTATGAGCCGAGGTGACGAAATTGTCACACCAGAAGAAGATACCGCAAATAAAACCTCAGGGAGCACTTTTTCTAAGAGCTGGCAATTATTTTCAATTACTGACATTTTTTAAATAATTTTATAAATGAATTCAAATTTTGAATGGAAATACGATCCAGGGGAATATTTCAGTATTTTACTTTGAAAATGGGCGTGGCTTCCAAAAATGAAATTTGAATTTTATAAATTTAAAAATTTCCTAAGTTAACTAATAATAGATTAAATTCCAAATTTTTTTATTTCAAATTAAACTATTACATTTAGTGAAATTATTAATAAAAATAACAATGTTAAGAAAAAATATTTTTTAATTTTTTACTCATTTTTTCAATTTTTCTATATTCTTCTCATCCCAGTCAGCAACAAAATCCTTGAATTGCATATTTAATTTAGCGCAGCTTTCACAAATTTCAAAGCATATTCCAATATTTCCGTTTTCCTTCTGAGTAAATTTATTCTTATCATTATAAAGAGCATTGGCACATTTTTTGCAAATTCTTATTTCAATCCTTGGTGTATCTTTCAAGCGCATAATTTTCCACAGTACACGCGGATTTAGCTTATTATTATTTTTCTCGATTTTTCCGTTGTTTATTTTTGAAGTAGGGGATTTTGCTTTGTTGATTATTTCAGTATCCTTTTCTAACTCTACTTCAATTATCTCTTCCTCATTCTCCTCAATTTTTGGGATTTTTTCTTTTTTCAATCCGCTCATTTTTTATTTTATTTTCAAATTTTATTTTAAATGAATGAAGAAATGAATGCGAGTTGGGAAATCTATTGTCTTATATACTCGCTTAAGCCCCGCCCCTTTTCCCAAGATTTCGTAATATTTGCCAATTCTCAAAGAAAAATTTTCGTATAAAAAGGGACAATTTCTATAATCTTAAAAGTTTATAAAATCATTTGATCATTTACTTAAAGTATAAATTAATAAAAATGAATTCTGTTTTGGATGATATTTCTAAAAAATTAAATTGCCCTTGTTATTTGGTGAGATATAGACTAATGTATCAAGAAAATGCCGATTTGATCGCAAAATTTATACAAGAAAAGGGAGAGCTAGAGACAAATTATTATGATAGGAATGGAATGAAAAGAAAAATTAGGTGTGATGGTATTACAACAACAGGAGCTCATTTAATCAAAGCCTTCGGCAATTTAAGTTATCCATTTAATATATCGATTGCGGCATATTTCTTTGCTCATCACAAATTAAAACTTCAATACCCATTTCATCAATGTATTATTGAAAGAACATGTACAGAGAACGGAATTTGCGAGAGATACTACCCTCTTGAACTTTTATGTTTTGCTCCTACATCGCCTCCGTCTACAATAAGTGGGTTAACATTTAAAGCACGACGTACGCATGCAACTTCGTCAACATCAACAATTAGTCTCAACAGTCTTACAATATCCGACGGAAGCATACTATCTACACCGACTACAGAGAAATCTAGACCTGGAATATAATGGATTAAAATAGAAGGTAAACCTAACCAATGGGAAAAACGCAATATTATGATTAATTAATTCGAGAATTTGTTTTTAAATATTTATTAAATAATTATAATTTACAATAAAATATAATTTGTTAAAAATTTTTACAAATTTTTGAAAAAATCGATAATATTTGAAATAGGAGGTTCATATAAAAATCGCCATCTTGAATACATTAAGTAATCTGTTCTATTATATTTTCCAAATTTGAACTTTTTGTCGTAAAGGTCCCAACGTAGAATCCAACGTCCCATATTTTTTATTTCTGCTTGTCTGTTTAAATCTTTCTTGTTCGGGTAATAGATATCCTTTACAATCCATTTCATTGATAATTTGTTCCCGTCATCAGTTTTATACAATGATTTATTACTTAATTTATCACCTCGTTGAAGTTCCTCTGAATTATTAATATTTCTGTTAGGAAATATTAGTGGTGGTGTTCTCCGCCATATTGGTAGAGGTGTCATCCGATATAATGTTGTCACTAATTCTTCTCTCATCTCGGTTTTGGCGTCCATTGGTGATGGTGTTCTCCTCCATATTGATATTTCCACTGAAGTATTTTTATCTCTGCTAGGAAATACAGGGTGGGGCAAAAGTTCGGCGACAAATGTTTTTAATAAAATCTTTGGTAAAAAAAATTTATTTAACATAAAAAAATGATAAAATATAATCAATAGGATATAATAATCATTTATTTAAAGTAATTGCTCAAAAGGACCGCCCTTGACTGAAATACACGCATGCAAACGCCTACGGATGCTACTCACAATGGTCGCGCATTGTTCATCGGTTATTTCGTTCCAGCCCGCTCCAAAACAATTTTCAGTTCCTCCGATGTGGCGTATCGGATTCGGCACACTTTTTGCTCCAGAAATGCCCAAATAGAATAATTCACTGATTTAAATCCGTCGAGTTTGAAGGCCTGATTTCTTACTCCCAAAAACCAGGAAACAGCTCCCCACAGAGCTGGATTGTCGTTTTGGCTCCATGCGAGGGTGCTCAATCCTGCTGAAGCGAGAATTGGTTTTCTCCGTAAAGCTATAATGGTCATGGATGCTCAATCCCCCTCAGAATGTCATTTTTAGACTTGCATAAATTTTTACATTTCACCACTCTGTTATGGCGACCAGGCGTTTAATGCTTCGACATTTCTGAAGCTTCTGATGCTTCATTCGATAGATAAGGAAATATGCGCGGCTGATCGGCTGAGGAAATATGCGCGGCTGACTTTATGAGATAGAAAAAAATTTTCAAGATTGAATTTGTAGAGCACGAATCATAGAATATGGGAAAAATAAACAAAAAGCAAAATTTAAAATAAAATTTTAAGAAAGGACAAAATAAAATTTGTCGCCGAACTTTTGCCCCACCCTGTATTGGTGGTGGTGTCCTCCGCCATATTGTTAGTTCAACTGAATTATTTTTATCTCTGATTGGAAATATTGGTGGCGGTGTTCTCCGGCATATTGGTAGCTCCACTGACTTATTGTTATCTCTGCTAGGTATTATTGGTGGCGGTGTTCTCCGCCATATTGGTAGAGGCGTCCTTTGATATAATTCTGTCACTAATTCTTCTCTCTTTAATTGTTTGGCATCCCAGTCTTCAGCCAATAAGGATGTTATAGTTATTAATATGATCAAAAACTTTAACATTTTTCCAATAATTCTTTATTATAAATTGTTGTTATCTCTTGTTGACAGTTAAGTAGCAAATAAAGTAATAGCTTTTTAAAGATTTATATTTATGAAAATAATAAATTAATTTTTAAATAATTTATATTCTATTAATAATGATAATTTATCTTAATTGTTAATTTGATATTAACTATTACAATTTATATTTTATTCTAACAATTGTCAAGATTATTACTTTCTCAAAAATCAATATTTGTATAATTTTAATCTTATTTTGAAAAAGTTTTACTCCCCATCAAATATATCAAGTGCTACACCCAAAACATAATTTTACCGCAAATTTATCATATAAAACTTAACTTTACTCCAAAATGGTGTTTACGCATATGAGCAAATTGTGGACACACACATACCCATATGCATCCCATACCATCCGTGATCAAATATACCCACATGCACGCGTTGCATAGTTTTACTCAAAATGTGTCTTATTTCTCTTAACTTTACACAAATTTTATCTTCTATCTCTTAACTTTGCATCAATTTTGTCTTCTATCCCTTAACTTTGCATCAATTCTATCTTCTGATGCTTAACTTTGCAGCAATTGTGTCTTCTAACGCTTAACTTTGCAATTTTACCCTCAAAATTTGTATATTCCAATGCTTAACTTTGCAGAAATTGTATCTTCTATCCCTTAACTTTTCATTAACTGTACCTTCTGGTCATTAACTTTTTATTAACTTTATCTTATATTCCTTAACTTTGTTTTATATTCTAAGTCTTAACTTTACAAAAATTTACATCAATACATTATGTGCACGTTTAGTAACGTGTGCTATGCTAAGTAAATTAATATAGTGAGCTTACAAAGGTTGAGAGCGTGCGTGACTTTTGAACATTCTGTAATTCTATCTAGAATCACCACCAATCAGTTTCAGTCCCAGACTCAACTTCACATTCCAAAATAGTTTAAAATTCCCGCCAATTGGTATTTTAAAGTTGACATTGACATTTCGAAGTTACCATTTTGTCGTTTTGACATTTTAAATAATTGCTTTATTCCCCTTATATTTGAAATTCCGGTCATTTTTTAAAAGCATTTTATTTTTTTCTATAATTTTTGACAAATTATTTCTCCTCATTTTTATTTAATTAATCTAAATTTTATTTAAAGTAATTTTTAAATTTTGAAATCCGCGCCAATTTTTAAAATTTTGAAATAACCGCCAATTTTTAAAATTTTGAATTCCCGCCAATTTTTAAAATTTTGAAATCGCCGCCAATTTTTAAATTTTGAATCCTCAACCTTCCCACCAAAATGCACAGAGAAATTAATTTATATAATAAATTATTAAATTAAATTTAAGTACATCCCTATGACCGAATGGATAAGGTTCCCGCATATGAAAAAAAATACGAAGGTGAAGGTTCGATTCCGCTTGGGGGATTTTATTTTTTAAAATTTTATAAAATTTTTATTATTAATCAAAATATTACCCATTAAACTTTTTCATATTCCAATTATCACACCAGTCACTCATCAATCACATACTTATACTTATCACTGTACCTAATCACTTCTGAATCAATCAAAACACTTCAGTTTAATTTTTCCTTAAATCTACTCAATATATAATTGAAAAGCCGAAAAATTCATTTCTTTATAACTCTTTTATTTTACCGCATTTTTACCCAACCAAAACCTTTTAACTACTCTTTTATTTTACCGCACTTTTAAATATTACTTTAAAATTTTTATTTTAACCCCCAAATGTTACAACAGACCACCCAGACACCACAAACATCAAACCTGTCAATTCCCGCAAATTTTCAATCAAAAAGCAATTAATCATCAATGATTAATTACCCTAATTAATCATGATTAATTACCCTCAAACCCTTCCAAAAGCAATCAAAAGAAAATACCCCCTATAGCCTCAGGTTTGACTGACAGGTGATCAAATGGGTGTAACGTTTGTAACGTTTGGGGGGTGGTTACTACTAAATCGGGGCAGGTGGGTGTGGGAGAAATTTACCCATAAAATATTTTACCTCACAACTAGGATATGTTGTGGGACATTTTGGAAACTTAATTATCAACTGGGACATTTGGGTGTGGGACAATTCACCAAATAAAATTTTCAACTGAGACAAAAGGGTGGTGCGGGAAAATTAAGTGAGACAAAAGGGTGGCCTTTGATTTGCCGACACACAGGGGTGAGACAAAAGGGTTGGTCTTTGATTTAGGTTATACTAGATTGGGGCAACTGGTATTGGGGGAAAATACGCCCATAAAATTTCCACTTCACAACTGGGACATGATGAAAATTTACTTCTCAATTGGGGCATGTTGGTGGTAGGGTAAATACCCCGTCCGAAATGTCCCACCTCACAACTGGGACATTTTGGTGGGGGTTACTACTCCCCCGTCCTTGGTACAACTTCCCCCGTCATTGGTACAACTTCCCCAGTCATTGGTACAACTTCCCCCATTTGGAAAAAATATCGAAAAATATTGTCGATATTTATCGAACGAACGATAAATTTTTTGATTTTTTCGATATTTTTCGATAATCGATATTTTTCGATATCGATATTATCGAACGATCACTCGAGTCCGATCTCTAGTTTTTATAAGCATTTAAGATAATATTGGATATGAAAAAGCAATTTTATGATTTTGTGTGCAATTTTCACATTGATAAGTCAAATAAAAAACGGAATAGAGAGGAAATACAAATCAAAAAATGCCTAAACTACCCCCAAATAGTATTATTCCCATATAGATCGAGTCCATCGAAAAATCTGGTCGCCTGGCCTCACTGGGCATTTTCGCGCGAGGGTTATCTTAAAACAGCATAATGCTAGACACCATTTCACAAATGCGACCCTCTAAAAAATCAGCCAGTTGTTTTCCAGGGGAATTTCTTACATCATTTATTCATCAGATTCTTCTCTATCAGAATCTATTGAAATTTTCATTCATACTCATCAATTTTGCAGAGAAAAATCAAAAAGAATTTGCCTTGTTTCAAAAATACAAGTTTTAGTATTTCACCTCTAACTAATGTCAACGTAATCCTAGGATTCTAATTTTTTGCCAGAAAATAGGCAACTCTCTTAGGATTATAGAAAAATATTATTCGAAGTCTGAAAACATTTAGCTGAATTTTAATAATTATTTAATCAGTCTAGCATAAGGGGGGCTAATTATTTATGACACAACCTAAGTAAATTGCGTACATGAAATAAGTGATTGAAAGATAAAATAAAATTAATAATTGAAAATATTAATTTAGCATAATTAGTAATTAATAATTTAGATATTATTGATAGAGCAAAAATCATTATTTAATTTTAAAATTTTAAATATAGATATATTAAATTTAAAAAAAATATAATTCGATTGTAAATTTTTTAAATTATTGTATAAGGAAATTTCAATTAAAATTATTTAGGTATAACTCTTAATAAATAAATGAATTATAATAAAATTTATATCATTGATATTTTTGTATATTATTATTATATTATATTTAAATGATTTTTTAATTATTTAGATTTTTTATTCATGTTTTTCTATAAAATACAAAAATCGCTACTTTGGGTGTGTCTATAGTTATGGTTGTTTTGCTTTCTCTATACATATACCTATGTATGTTATCATGAGTAGGATTTCATACAAAAGGGAAGAAAAAAACCAATTTCGACCTTTTTGGACCCAAAACCTTTTGCAACCTATTTCGTCATTTTTTGAACTTATTTTAGTTTTTTGATAAAAATCTTCAAAATCATCCTTATTTTTGAAAATTGGCAAAAAATTTTAGAAAAATAGTGAATTCTAGCGCGTTTAAGTTCATATTCACTCTAATACCGTGCTTCTATTCTTGCCAAAAGGGGCAAAAAGCATTATTGCCAAACCATATCTTGCCAAAAATAGTAAAAAACTCATATTTGCCTACAAAGGCAGAATCCTTAAATTCTGCAGAAAAATTATATTTTTTTCTTTGCTTCTGAAGACATTGACCTAGAAGATTGTCACTGCATATTTCTCTCCATAAAACTGGGTACTTAAACTCTTAATCACTATAAATTCCTCAAATTCGCTTTCAAAAGTTGTAGTTTCATTGTCAATAGTCATTGAGAGCAGTGCTGGGTATGGCTCCGGGAGCTAGTTCCAGAGCCCGGCTCCGGAGCCGGCTCCGGCGGAGCCGGAGCCGGAGCTAAGATTTTGAAAACCCCGGAGCCGGAGCTGGAGCCGGAGCCAAGAATTTGAAGTGCCCGGAGCCGGAGCCAAGGTTTTCCAATTCCCCACGGCTCCGGCTATACACCCCCTAAAGATGGGTTAGAGAAAAAGAAGTAAGCAAAGATAGTAGGCGTGAAAAGAAAAGGAAAAGAAAATTGAGAAAGGAAAAGAAAATTGAGAAAATTTATCGTCCAATCAACAAATAATTTTATTTTTCATGGTGTTGCAAAGTAGGGGTATGGTTCCAAAGCATTGCTTCATGTTCGGGACCAGGGATGAGCGCAAGAGACAATCTCAAAAACGCAAAATGCAGCGCAAGGCAAAATTTAACGCAAATAACGCAAAACGCAGGAACGAAAAATTGGGGAAAATTTTTTATCAAGTTTTAGCCTTTTTTAGCTAAAAATCGATGACGGGGAATCGGGATTTTGAGGGATAAAAATTGATGCTGGGGAATCAGTGGATTTGGAGGGATAAATATTGATGCTGGGATAAAAATTGATGCCGGGGAATCAGGGGATTTGGAGGGATAACGTGAGATCTGAGTTCCAGATACTGAACCAATATTTTTCTTACCCTCGGATTAAAAAGATAACAGGGATTTTAGCTATAGTAAGGCATCGGGGGTTGAAGAGATATAATAGGATTTTTTGACCCTATAGAGGAACTAAAGGGTAATTTTGGTGTAAAAAATTCGAATATGCAAATACTAACTCATTCGAAAGAGCCCGACGAGCTGAGGCGAATGACAGCAAAATCACCGTGATTGAACAAGTTTAGACAAAGCTACGATACAAAAATGAACCAAGTAAACCTCCATGCGTGTTCATTTTTGTATCGTAACTTTGTCCAATCTTGCACAATCACGGTGATTTTGGTGTCATTTGACTCAGCTCATCGTGCTAATTCGATTTAGCTATTGTCTTTACAAACTTTTTTATAAATTTAATTGAATAAACGTTTTATGATAATCATTTTTTTACATCTTTTCAGATATTTTATTAATTTACAAATATATTTATATTATTTTTTAAATATATTTTCACTAGTTATTTCAAAAGATCTTTATTTACGTTTAGCAAAATTCCGTGAATTGTTTTTTAGAGATAAATGAAATATAAAAAGTACTCATTGTTTATGTAGTGTATTTAAATCTAAAAAATTATGTTTAAAAATTAAATTATTATTATTGGCCAAAAAACGAGTTTAATAAATCATAAACACGTTCGAAGAAGATGAAGATGATGAAGTGCGCTTAATAATTTTTATCGTTTATTGATTAATTTCAGAAAAATCACTTGATCTACAAGTTGCTTTATTTATATTAATTTAAATTTTATCATAGTAAAATTTATGCTTAAAATTTTAGTTTATTATATTCAGATATCCAGATACACAGCTGAGTTTGATAAGAATAAAACTTAAACGAAATTGTATTAAAAAGAAGCTAATTTACTTTCTACATTTTTCTTTGCATGTTTATTAGTAACTAGTTCTAAGACTGGTGTTGGCACGTTCTGAAGAGTATTTGCACGAAGAACAACGGTTGGCTACCAACGTATATTAATAAAATTATACAATTTTATATTTTAATTCATAATTTTAAATACTATCCAAATTAAATTTTATTTTTTGTAGTTTATTAATTTATTAAACTCGTTATTTTTTGCTTGAAATATATTGCGCTAAGAACTGTATAGTTGATTATATTAATAAGTCTGGATTATCTATTATTGCTCATTGCATCTGAAACGCTTGAAATTTCTCTTTTGAAAAATATTACTATAAATTAATTTCCATATATTTTTATTCTTTCATTAATCGATTGAATTTGTAATTCATTATAATATAAATATGTACATATGAATTTTTAATTTCATTTTTAGTTTATATCCTTTATTCGTAATTAGTAATTAGCAATATTCGTAATTATTCATTTCCAATAGAAAAATTAATATAATTTTTAACAAATTTTATAAATGGTTATAATAAATACTTGAAGAAGAAGATGATGAAGTATCATTATTCTTTTAATTTGGAAATGTAAATTTTAAATATTTGAATTATACTCAATTATTTATTTTTAATATTAGAAAATTATAAAAAATATAAACAATTAGAATACAAATACCAGAAGAGTAAGATATAGAAGAAGTTATAACATTTTTAGACATAACAGTAGATCCAGTAACAGCTATATAAATAATTTTTTAAAATATAAGTTAACAGAATTTACTTGATGGAGAGACAGAAGAACCGACAATCCCACCATTGCCTAAGGAAGAAGAAGATGAAGAACCGGGATCTAAGACTAGATAATAATAAATTTTCCTCCATACTTGGAAAGGTTTTTTTTTCCTCCATACTTGGAAAGGTTTTTTGAATTTCAAACCTTCTAAAAACTTAGCCACTTGAAAATCAGTTTAAAATATAAAACTCTAATTTTGTAATAAGCCATGAAATGTATGCCATCTTATATTATATTTATCTCTAAATACTTTCACGGCTCACAGGTTGATTCTTCCTAAGAAAAACCTTCCACTGCACCAACATTTAGTTCACTGTTCTTATCCAAAATTTTTTTAACGTTCCAAAAAGCAACGCCTTTCGAACGTGGCTGAGAAGAATATCTTCCTTTAAATTTATTATTAAATATTGTTATTATTATAAATTATTTTACTAATTTAAAAATTTTATTTCTATTAAAATAGTATATTATTAATGTAAAATACTTTATTTGAGCTAAATTTTATTTTTATTATTTTTTAAAATAACAATTATTAGCAAAATATATTTGTTATATAAGCCCTAGTAATTAAACGATAAAAGCTTTTTATTTCTTTTTAATTCTGTAACATAAAGCTAAAATTTTTTAATTTTAATGTATGTTAACAAATTTATTTTGACAACATATTTGTTCAGCTATACAAGAGTTAGTTCCTCAAAAATATATTCAAAAAAATCTCCGTAGTTTTAATATTATCATTTTCACATTATTTTAAAAATTGAATATTTTTTATTAACTTTATCAAGGTTATATTTACGAACATATTCGTAATATTTTTAATAAATAATTTAAAATTTCTTTTTAATTCTGTAACATAAAGCTAAAATTTTTTAATTTTAATGTATGTTAACAAATTTATTTTGACAACATATTTGTTCAGCTATACAAGAGTTAGTTCCTCAAAAATATATTCAAAAAAATCTCCGTAGTTTTAATATTATCATTTTCACATTATTTTAAAAATTGAATATTTTTTATTAACTTTATCAAGGTTATATTTACGAACATATTCGTAATATTGTCGTTGCATATCGAGCACCGCTTTATATTTTCCTAATTTTTTTAAAAAATTTTACTATAAAAATTAATATTTTTACCTTTATTTGATTACAAAATCTACACCTCGAGTCTATTGGCGCAATTTTTTTCCGTTTTTGCCAACTTCTATTGATGTAATTGCTATTAATTTAAAATTGGTTTTAATTTTATTTAATTTTTTAGTTTTTTTCTACAATAAAGTTGCGAGTTTTTGTGTAAAAAATAATTTTCGTACATTATTTCATTCCAATAAATTATTTTATTTTTATTTGTTTAAAAAATTTGCTCACAATTTTTAGTTATTTTTTAAATTATTTTTTAAACTTTACATTTTTTACGACCTTTTAAATTTTTTAGTGAATATTTGATTTTTTTCGTCTTTTACAATGATTATGGTGCGCAGTATTTATTTTTCAACTATACGATATTTTTTAGTTTTACACTCAGGTCCATTTTTCAAAAAAATTTTCCTATTTTTTAATCACTTTCACTTATTTTTTTTAAATTTTTTAAAATTATTCTTATCTATAATTATTTTACTCTATTTATATTTATTTTTCACATTTTAAAGTTTTACAATATTTTCAAAATATGTTATAAATTTATATTTAGATTTATTTATGTTAATAAATTCTAAATATTATTAAAAAATTATTATTATCTGAAATGGTATTTTATTTTACTACTAAAAAATTTTCTAAATTGATATGTATTATATGTTAATGCAAATTTTTACTTTGATCAACACAACATCATTCTCTAATTTATAATATTTTACATTTCCTTTTCAATTTAAATCGTTTTTTATTTTATAAAAATAAAATTTCGTTATACTTGTTTTATGTATAAAAATTTAAAAAGAAATAAAAATAATTTAAAAAGTATCAAGATGACACAAAAAATATACAAATTAAAAAACATAATTTTTTGATAGTATCTATTTATAACTAATTTTAAAAAATATCCACAAACACACTCATTCTTTTGCATATACTGAGTTAATTAAATGATTGGCGGATTTTTTTATCCGGATACATTTATAATACCGATTTTTTCAATAACTAGTTGCTTTTTAAATCGTAATTTGAATTTTTCCTCTTTTCTAAAATTATATTGATTTAATCAGTTTTTATAAATTAATTTACTTCGTTTCATCTAATATTTCGAAGTACGTTTCATCTAATATTTCGAAGTACTTATACTTTTTCTTTTATTCTTACTTCTCATAGTTAATATGTAATTAAAGCACATTTTTTCATTCTATAACTTTAAAATAAATCGTGAATTAGATTACATCTATATGATTCCTTGACTGAAGAAAATATATTATAAAAGTAGACCTATTATTAAAATTTTATTGTGTTACTATCAGAATAGAATGTTAGGCGTTACTTAAAGCTATTGAAGTCAGAGCGAAAGGATTTTTAATTGATGGATATACTAGAGATGATTATTTTTGAAGATTAGTTTTTTTTATTTCTAAACATTGTTGGGGTTTCCAAAACCATTTCTGAATTTTTTAGAAACTTCATTTTTTAGATGTTGGGGAGCAACAAAAGATACCTCTGAGGTTTCCTAACTTTATGATCAACTGATTGTTACTTGATTACAATACATTTTAAATTTGTGTGTAATTATAAATTTATTATATTCAAATTTATTATATTAGTTTTAGATTTAAATATAAAAAATGTTTTAATTTAATGTTGTATAATTAAGATTATGTTTAAGTTATCATTTTCATTAAGTTTTAGCTTGCCAAACAAGCAGAATGAGTTATAGCATGCCTAGCATATCTTTACTTTGCAAATTTTTATAAATGTTTATTTAATTTTAAAAATTATATTTTATAAAACTAGTTTTTAACTAAAAAATTTTAAAACACTTTTTAAGATAGCATCTGTAATTTGTTAGAATTAAATGTATAGATAATTTTGAAATCAATATAATCAGTTTGAACCTCTTACAATAAGATTTTTCACAAAGGATTTTTTCAATATAAATGTCAAAGTTATTTTTCTTCTTCTCAATCTCGTTCTCTTCATTATTTAACATCAGTAAACTTTAAATAAATGATCTTGGTATTTTCGAATGTTGAGATTTATTGGAATGAAAGGACAGTGAGAATTTGATATACTAACAATATTCTTAATATTAGTGGTTACATTTTATTATTGAATGAAAATCAAAAAATTTTATATTTAACTTAAATATTTTAAGACACTTATTGAACAAAATAATATTTGTTAAGTTATATTGAAGTGTCCGATGTTCATGCTGTGGAAAAATGTGTGGATGGGAGATGGAATTGAACCATCACGGAAAGGGTCCAAACCGAAAGCACAACCGACTGTGCCACCATCCAACCCAATGCTGGGTTGCTTATTTTCATTTATGTTCTTTCTGCAAGTGCGGACACAACACTCCTTCCGCCTTGCGAAACCAAGCGTCCTCGCTTGTTGCTTGTCTTCAATAACTATCATCTGTTTCGAATTTTGGAGAGCATTACACTTCAACGCGACTGCGCCATTGAAGTGTAATTAATTTATAAATACATATTTTTCTATAAAAAATTTATTTTTCATATTTATCAACTAATTTATTGGATATATTATGAATAAATTATTGAACTCATTAACGATGTTGTCTCAAAGAAAATATAATTATGATATATATAGTAAAAAATAAGCCGTCTCCAGCAATGCCATCTCCAGCATCATTATTTCTCAAGCACATCTTGCTTTGACTTAAGCAGTTGCCTTGACTTTCATACAAATTGATCAAACTCATTTGATAATTTATTAAGATTAATTGTATTTTATTAATTGTAAGATCAATTGTATTTAAGATCTTGATAGAAAAACGAGAAAAATAAACGGATTTAACTATTGTAGAAGTTAAAAAAGTTAAAATGTTCTAGTTTTGTAAGGTTGGACTAAATGTCATTTTTGTGTTTTTTATTTGATTGTTAATTTACTTATTGAAAATACAAATTTATTTTTTAATTAAAATGCTTATTAGTCTGAAATTAAAAATATTGCAACAAAGTATTCAATAAAGTTAGATTTCAATTTTTTACTTTATATCTAAATTCGATCTTTTTCTGCGGTAAGAATTGCAAAAGTTTTGCAGTGATCTACAGTAGAATAGAAACTTTTATGCATAATAGACTTTTTGTTTAAATTAATGCTTAAACGTAATTTTTTAACTAAAGTTTTCTCAAGTCAATATTAAACAGAAATGTATATTATTAAATTTTAATAAATATGCAGTTATATATAATTATAATATTTATTACTTTATCTGAGATAGATTTTATAAAAATGTTTACAGATGAATTGATATTAATATTATTTAATTGTAGCTTTTTAGATAAAAATTGTTTACTGGTGAACAATTTTTGATTTTCGAAAATCATCTTTTTTTCTTTAATCTACATATTAAAATAAATTTTTGACTACTAAAAGATTTTATTCCTGTAGATCCATTTGTTTTTAACTGTCGAAATTATTAGTTTTAGTATAAATTTAGAAATTTTTTAAATTATGTTTACCAATACCGAATGTGAGCATTGAAACCTGTGCCAGTGATATAGCTACAGGGCAACACTTAAATTTAAAATTTTTTAAATTTATTTTTTTAATTTATTTTCGTTTGCAAAATTTAGACCTTCATAATATTTCCGAACTATTATTTTCGGTTAATTTAATTTGTCCTAAGTTTCGATGCCAAAATAAGAAATCCTTCTAAAAAAAGTTTTTATTAAAACTTTTTTAATTGATTATATTATTATAATATATTATCTGTTTTTTTATATTTTTTGTAAACAAATTAATTTGTGACCATTTAATTTTTTTAAAAAAACATTTTTATATTTATTCATTAAATTCAATGGATTCATATTGATATTCTATAATAATAAACAATCAATTTTGTAAAATATTAATAGTTATAAAGATTTAAACAAGTTATATGAAATTTTCGAACAGTTATATGAAATTTCGAACAAGTAATATTAAATTTTTTATTATTTATACATAATCTGAAATTGCTAAGTTATTTTATTATCTGTTTCTTGCATCTTTTATGAAATTAATATATTTTATTTGAAATTAATATATTTTTTCTAAGCTAAACATCGCCACTAACTTATCCTTGGGAAAGCAATAGGGAAGTAAGCTGGTGCTTATAAGCTTTAATGGAGTAGGCAAAGGCAAATCACTTCTTCATTCATTCAACAGAGTTGCCGGCCGGCCAATCCATCCTTGTAGGGAAGAGCGCTCTCCCTATATTCCCCCACTGCGATTCACCTATTTCTATACAATGCGGAGTTCACACATGATTGCAAGCATGCGCGACTCTGCTAATATATCAGCAATACAACAAGGCACTGGGAAACGGGACCAACCGCTTTACTGGTAGCACCGGATGGTTCCTCACCTTTTGCCTTAAAATTTGAGTTAGGAATAGGTTGGGGAATTTTTAAAAAAAGATGGATTTTAGATTTATTACTTGGCCTCAAAATCCGCGGTTCGATTTTATTAAATAATTATTTTTTGAATGAATAAATTTTGCGCTCAAAATCCTAGGTCCCCCATTTTACATTAAATTATTTAATCTTTGAATGAAGATTTTAGAAAATATTAGGGGTAATTTTAAAAGTGATCTATCCTCTGCGGAGGCCAATTATATTAAATTTATTTTTAAAAGAAAAACCATATAGTATAAATAAGAAAATTATAATAATGAAATAGAAAATATAGACTTTAGCAAATTATTTTTTTATCATTAGTAACCCCCACCTTGAATAAATTAATTTTTGAATGAAGAATTTTAGGTGGTTAATATAAGGGGGTTAATTTATGTTAATTAAACCTCTGAGGAGGCCATTCATATAAAATAAAAAATTTTTTAAATGAAACCTTATAATAAAGGTCTAGTTTTTATCGAAAATATATAATTCGTTGTGCGATATATTTATATGCTAAAAAATATGATTAAAAAAAATAATAAGCGCCGCGGCGTTTATATACTTTTCTCTATGATTTTGTCAATCTCTATTTTTTTTTCAACTTTATTATTCTTCATCACATTTTACTACAAACAACACCGTCAATATGAAACACACACTCCGTCAATTAATTAATTATAAAACCTGCAGCAAAGACGTGTTTTTTTTAAAGTAAAATTTATGTTATTTTATGGAAAAATTAATTTTTGACTGTAATTAGAAACTAATTCGTATCTGGGTAAAAAATATTTTTAGTGAAAATGTATAGTAAAATTTAGTTTTTCTAAAAAACTAAAATAGTGTAAAATAATTTTTTTCAGTGGGAAAAGATTTTCACATCTCTTTTCAAAAAATTTTTTTTCTATTATTACAAGCCTTTTTCCTTTAAAATCTTTCTCATATTTATTTTCATTTCCTTAAAAAAAATAACTTTAAAAATAATTAAACTCTGAGGGTTCATTCAAGATAAATTGCAGATTATGAAACAAAAATATAGAAATCGCTTCATTTCCTTAAACATTTTCTTATGTTATTTGTCATGAAAACTCATTTTACAAAAATTTGAGGTCAAAAAACAATGAAATTAATCTCAAATTCCTATCAAGTTTAAAAAAACATTAATATTTTTTTATTAAAAATTGAAAAAAACTAACTTCCTGGAAAGAAATTTTTTTATCTTATGATTTTTTTCCCATTCTAGCAAAAAAATGTTTTTTTCATTTTTACAAATAAACAATTGCACTTAATCAGTTGATGTAAAGTAGCGATTTCTCAATGTCACTTTTTATGAATTATTTATTACGAGCTATTTTATATTTATTTCCTTTTCTTTTACTTCATCCCCGCGGGGTACAAAAATATGATTCATTATTCATTATAAACGTGCTAAAAATATTAAGTTCAAAATTTTTATTGTTTTATCTAAAAATTCTTCAAACATAAAATGATAGGAAATAAAAAATATAGATCATAAATTGATTTGTCATAGATTTATCATACAATTTTAATTAATATCTAACATAAATTATTGATGACTTCTTACACATTTTTTCGATTATAGTACTTAAATTTTTGGCTCTAAATGTTTTAAAAATTTTAAAATTTTTAAATGTTTTGGAGTTAAATGTTTTTTATCAACTATTTCCAGAAAAATTAAATAAATCTTATTAGTATTAGATCATATAATTCAATATAATTACCGAGAATAAATCTTATTTATTAGTATAAAATTATTTCAATTTATAAATTTATATACAGGGTGCGGCAATTTTTCCGCCACTTTTGTTTTGGCCATATCTGGCTTCAAGCTTAACAAAAATTCATAATTCTTTTTTTGTTTTAATCCCAAGACTTTGAGAAACTTTTTGATAACAAAATATCATTAAAATTCTAAAATTTAGTCCACTAAATTTTTTCTCAAAGTTTGAGCAAAATTTTTTGGATAAAAATTGGCTTAAATTCAAGACTAAGATTTTTATATGGGAAATCTTCATATCATTCGAATCAGCTCTGCAATCCGATTCGAATGGCGTAAAAATCAAGCAGCTACGACGAAAATGAACCGAGATATGGAGCTTTGAATGATAATCTAAAATTATTTTGGCAAATATAAATTTTTTGAGTAAAATTTTCAAAAATGAAATTATAAGCTATTTCGATGCGCCTGAATGATATGAGTCGATTGGTACCAAAATCTTTTGGATTTGATGATTTTGAACAAAGTTATGATCAATTAAACTTTGGGATTAAAAATGTTTTTTTGACGCGTTTGGATGTTACGAGGCGTTTATTAGAAGCGTCTTTGAACTAAATTTCAATTGTTTGGTATCAAAAAGTTTCTCAAAGTCTTGGGGTTAAAATAAAAAAAGAATTATGAATTTTTGTTAAGTTTGAAGCCAGATATGGCCAAAACAAAAGTGGCGGAAAAATTGCCGCACCCTGTACATAAATGTTTTAAAGTCTTATGTTTGAACATTGTTGACGTTTTACCAAAATCTAAGTAAGAAGTAATTAGATAAAATATGAAAAATGTACAAATTTACAATAGAGTATTATAAATTTAATTAGAAAAATTAATTTAATAAATCAAGCAAAGAATGTAATATTTCATGGCGGAATTTAAAATCACTTTTTTAATTTTTAGTTCTGAAAAAATGATTATTATAAACATTATGTGTCAAGTATATATTTATCAAGTTATTATACCAAATTTAAATGAATAGAATAAAAATAAGATAGAATATGAAATTTATACACAAATATTTATGTGAAAAGAAAAGTTTTATAAAAACGCGTAAAATCGTAAGGCTGAAGAGAAAATGGGAGATGCAGGCCTTAATGTTTTAAATTCATACGAAATAATTATTCCACAGTATCTTGAATAAAAATCTTGAATAAATTTTGGACAATCTTGAATAAAATGTGCAGCAAACAATATAGAACATGTACTTTATAATTAAAAAATATTAATTAGCGAAAAATATTAATAATTTAAATCAGAACGTGGACACAACACAACAAGAGTAAAAAGGATATCAATACCTGAGGTTTTTCTCAATTTTTTTTGGTCCGGAATGTCGCTATCTAGCGATTTAATTTTAAAAAATTTTTATTTTTCAATTTTAAATTCAGCCAATCACAGACTTCCTCCCAAGCCAACAACAAAAAGAACGCCCATCAAAAAAGAATAAAAAATATCCCTTCTTGTCCTCTCATCACTTTTTTTATATATTTCTCTTTAAAAAGTAAATATTTTTTGTGTTTAGCACTTCTCCTCTTTTTTGTGTTTCAACTAGGGAAAACTGCAGTAAAGACTTAAATAGTTTTTAGGGGTTTTTCAAAATTTCAATAATAAAATAGATTCATATAAGATACTGTTATTTTTGAAACTGGAGGAAAATAATAATTTATACATATTTAAAATAGTACACTTTTTTAAAAACATTAGAAGGATTTATCCTTTTTTTAAAAATAAATTCTGATTGATATTGATATATTTTACCATATTTAAAATAAGCAAAATTAATTTAATTTACGTTTTAATGTAAATAAAAATAAAAAAATAAAATCAAAAATAACATCAATAACTAGGGATTATCTGTGCTCACCATAGAATTATGTGCCGATGATCTTGACAAAAACATTTCGTAGAAAAAATACTAGAACTTTTACTTTGGTAAGTTCCTATGTTAATATTTTAAAAAATTTTAAAGGCATTGGTATAGTTTTAGATGGCACTCAATCGTAAATATATATCAGAGTTGACAAATTAAATATCAGAGATGACAAATTTATATTCTAAATAAGAATTTATTTGTATCGACCCCTCATTATTTTTTCTAAAGCATTAATTTTTTGGCGGAGGATGCTAATGGGACCCTGTCCCTAAAAAATTTAAAAAATTAACAAAACGACGTTTAAGAGCATCCTCTTTCGAATATATACATATATAATTTGCCATAAAATGAGAAAAAATATAAAAAATAAAAAAGCAAAAATGTGGGCGACTTCCAAACTATTACCAAAAATGATTAAAATAAAATTAAATTTAAAAATTCTAAAAGTAAAAAACAATTAAAAAATAATAAAAAGAACAGAAACTTTGAGTCTTATCATGAGGTTTTACTAAATAAACGAAAACAAAACAATTAAAATTATTTAAAAAGATGCTTTGAAAGGAACACTTTACGGCATAATTTTTTACGAATCTATTGGAAAGAAAACTTTTTTTACCTGATTTTTATATTCTTTACTTTTCAAGCAAAATAATTGCTTTGTTTATAAAAAATATTATGGTACATACATTAAACATTTGTCTTTGAAAAAAGTAAATTAAATTAAAAACCTAGCCTATTGTTGATTAAATTCTGGTATTTTTGTGATGAGTGCCAATACCAGACAATTATCACTGCTGAAAGTAAATATAATTAATCAATAAAATTATAAGTGTTAAACTTTAATATAAAACACTATCTGAACAAAATAATCTTGCCAAACATAAAATTTGGGTCAATTAAGTCAATTACGTAAAATAATCTAATTATCTTATACATGATTATTAAAAACAAGTTAAATTAACAATTGAAAATACGAATTAATAAAAATATTTTCCAAATCGTGCGTAATATTTTTAAATTTAGATTGATTTAATGATATAAAATATTGTTAAAATAATTTTAAAAAAGTAAGTTTTTTTAGTCTTTCAGCCACAGCATATTCTTACATAAAATTGTTCTATATATATTTCACTATTAACGAATTTCAAAAATATAACATCATAGGGTATGTTTTGACTCTGAGACTACAATTGGCGAATATTGGTGACGCAAAGGGGTTTCCGAAAAAAATATTAATTTGAAATCCATTTAAAGCTTCATCTTAAGTTAATTAAAAATAATATTTTGTAAATGATTTGATTGAAAGTATGGTTACAATTTAATTTTATAATAATTTTTAAATAAAATTTATATACTGTATGATTTTTTAATTTATGAATCAATATGTGAAAAGGCTAGTATGATTTTTAAAATATAATAAGTGATAAAACAAATTTTTTATCTTTAAATGATACTGAAATTCTGAAATAGTTCTAGAGAAATTTACATTGAATGATCAAAATTATGTTGAAACGAATATCGATTTTATTTTAATATATTTTTAATTGAAATTTAATCATTAAACTGATGAGAATATTATTATTTTTAAAATTTTTAAAAAGATAAATTATTTTAACAGCAAGAGATATATTCAAATAATATTTAATTAATGTTGCAAAAAAATTTTGAAAGTCTATATTAACAGGTAAGGTATAAATAGTATGATTATCAGATGAAATTATAATTACTTTAGTTATCATAACATAATCGACGAAAATTTAATACAACAAAAAATTCCTAATCCTGATTCAATTTCTGATGATATCGAATCAGCGATACACAACGTAATAAAATCAGTATTACAGAAAAAATTATACGAGCCGTTATTCACATGTTAAGAACTAGAAGAAGCATCATTCTGGTGAAAAACTGACAATCATTACATATATAAAATAAAACTATAAAAGATTAGATACATATTTTAATTAAACTTTTATGAATGAAAACTATTGTCATATAGAATAAAACTTTGCTACTTAAAAATTTTTATATACAGTTAAATTATTTATGTAGTTAAAATATTTATTCTAGTAAAATCTTCAATAAATTAAAATAAGTATATAAATTATATAAATATGTATAATATTTAATAATATACATATGATTTAATAATATAGTGCTGATGTATCTTGGAAAATGAATAATATTTTAGAGTGATATTTTTCTTGCTTAAATCTTTAAGAAATAAATATTCAGGGAATTAAATGGTTTGGTCGTTTTTTTGAAACGTGGTTTGACTATAAGGTTAGGTATATATATATATTAGAAAAGATTATTAAAAATTTTATCAAAATAAAGAAAATTATTCAGAATAATAAATAATAGTAATCAAACGAATAAACATTCATTTGTTTTTAGAATAAGAAATCTATGTCATTATATAGACCCCAAAGATCATTTGAAGCTTCCAAGTTTTTCATTAAATAATATTTTATGATGTAATTTTTAATTTTTATTTCGTTTAATAATCGTAATAATGAAGCAATATTCATAGTTTGTAGTGATCGAATGTGTTGGCTTCATTTTTAATTGTTCATTTTTAAATGATGTTGTGTAGGAAGATATTTTTATCTTTTTTGGACTTCTTTAACTTTAAACAATGTACATTTAAAAATTAAATAATTTTTAATAAAAATATAAAAAATTGCATTTATAAAAATCTGTTCATAAATTTGAAAAACTATGCATTTGGTTTTGATTTTAAAAGAATTTGTAATTTTCTGTGAATTAACTTAATTTGAATTGCTGGCTTATTTGAAAAAAAAGTTTGTTTATTTAAGGAGTAGATAAAAAATTTTCAGAAATAAAAACTCTATTTAACAAATATAACTAACAATTCCCAAAAGAAGTAAAGGATTTCTCGTGGGCTGAGCTTTGGCGCTCTCAATGTACTTTCCAATGAAATGGGAGTGAAAAATTTTGTATATTGGAAAACATTCGACATCAACAAGTTTACTCAGACAAGAAAAGTAAAGCGGCATAAGTGATTCAAATTATTTTTGATAAAATATTGCACATTACTTATATATTTATGATAGATTATTAATTATTTAAATAAAATAATTTATAGTTAAAATGAATATTAATTTAATGTATTCAAATTTCTAAGTTCAACTAAGAATTAAATATATTAACTTATATGAAGTAAAGGATTTCTCGTGGGCTGGAAATCGAGTTTAGGGCAGAAAAAAATATTTTTTATAAAATTTATATATGTATATATAGAATTGTATATATAGAAAAATTATCGTGAGAATTAAAAAAAATAATAATAAGGTACATTGATTATAATTATTTTATGAAAGTATTAATCTCATATATAAAAATAAAATTCATAGATAATTCTATTGTTATTATAAAATAAATTTCTTGAAAAATTGATCATATTTGAAGGATTTTTCTGGATTTTTAGGATTAGTAGATCCCTACTTACGAAACCCTTCCCCAATGATGTGACAAAGAAAAAGTACTAATCTATTTGATTTCGAAATACTGAGAGTACTAAATATAATACTTAATTTATTATTCTAAGAAAATAACAAATTTATAATAGCCCATTCTCTATATTTATAATGAAAATATACCAATGTAATATTAGGTGTATTAAAAAATAATTTTATTTTGATAATAATTATAATTCACTACATTTCATAATAGTTAAAGAAAGCGCGTTAAAGAAAATTTATATTTGGAAATCCTCAGCCCAATGACATTTATCACAAAGATTCAATGATCAAATCTTTTAAGGTGGTTAAACTAATTAATACAGTGATTAACGCCCGAACATTATTTTATCTAACTAATAGGCAATTTTATTTTTCAAAAAATTACTTATAATATATATTACTTATAATATATATTATAATAAATAATATTACATTTATTTAACATACTATTTTATAATTTTTTGCTAAAAACTAGACAGACTAAATAATAAAGAGATAAAACAGATAATATAAAACTTAACTTTGTATAAAAAGGTGACAATAAAACAAAAAGAAAGAGGAATCTAAAATCGATTTTATTTTAATAAGTAAAAAGTATATTTAAACGAAGAATCAACACTTTATTTATTTTATGTGAATCTACTTTTAACTTTTAGAAGATAACTGTGATGTAAAAACACTAAAGCTATGTTTCTTATAAATAAATTATTTTATACAATAAAATTATCTTATAGCTCATATTTAAAATATTGAACAATAACAATTATTCTATTATTAAGTAAAATAAGTAAAATATCATTAATGCTATCGTGCTGAGTGAAGACAATATCTCAAATAAGCTCTACTAAATAGGATAAATATAGATTTTTGTGAAATATTAATTAAAGATAAATAAATAAAAATATTGACGATGTAACGAAAAACATTGACAAAGAGTTCCAACACTAAAAATGGATGGGACCGCGGTGACTGCAATTTGGATATTGAATATAATTGAGAAGAGGAAAAAATCTAGTTTTCTTTTCCAAATTTATTTATAAATTTCAAATACTAATCAAAAATTATTTTATTATATTTAGAACAAATTTGTATTTAATCAGATTAATTAGATTTACCAAAATTTTTATTAATTATAAAACAAATTACAATAAATAGAAAAAAATTTAAAATTTAAATAATTGTACCTTAAAATTATATTATAAAAACCATATTTTATTCTCTTTTATAGAAGCCGATGATAAAAACTACTGACAATTGAGGATACCAAATTTACTGTTATAAAAGTATTTTTTCTTATATTAAAAATCATTTACCGATAATTTAGAATCTATTTATTATATTATGAGGAACTTTATTCTATTTAGTTAGATTTCTTATTATAGATGGAAATAAATTCATTTAATTGTTCAAAATGTTTAGATATGATAAAATGTTTAGATATGAAGTTAAATTTTGTTTATTATATAAGGCTAATATCCTTTTTATTGCATAATACTTATAAAATACCATCAACGCCAGGCTCCAAAATAGTACATGAAGATTTATAAAATTCACATTTGAAAATTATATCTAATTTACATAAAAATGGACGAGAAAACTTTTGGTGCAATTGGAAGTATATGTGTCAGAATCAAGTAAAATTTTTTAATTTATAAAAAACTGGATGAAAGGACACGTAAACTGAATTTATTATAAAATAATGTACATATAATTTGAAAAACCGTATAAAATTACATAAGTTTATATTTTAAAACTTTAAATTCGCGAATCTTTGTCTCATTCCTTTTTAGAATATTGTCATAGTTTTATATAATATTTTGATAAAATTAAAAAATAAACTACGAGCAATAGAAAATATCATTCGAAAATATCGTTCGTTCGATATAAATATACATATAATATAATGAAAAAATGTTTTTTATCAAATTGTGGAGTAATGAATTTACAAGTAAGAAATTAAATAGTTTCAGAACAATTATTATAGATTACAAAAAATAATTATCAAAACAGAACATATTATCAAATCAAAACAAATTAATCTACAATAATTCTAGTATTAAATAACCATGTTTTTAAGCATTTCCACCATCAATACAAAGAACAAATAATTATTATAATATTCTCAATAAATAAAACGTAAAATAAAATTAAAATTTCTAATTTAATTTCAAATCTACTTAATAAACTACTAGGTAACTGCTAATTAATTAAATTTTAAAAACAAATTAGAAATACTATTTAAATATAAATCTCCTCTATAATAATAATTTGTAGCGCTGAGGTGAAGCATGAGCATAAATTGATATATTTATAATAACCATTGGGGCGACCTTGGTTAAATTAAAGACTATTATATAACATTATTAGAAGAATATTGTAAAACTCAAAACTTTCAAATGTGATAAAATGGCACTTCTGGGAATTGGGAATAATCTTTTTCAAAACAAACACCGAATAAACAAAAATATACATATGCTGTGTTAGAAACACTCACAATTGTATCAATTACTTAAATACAATTACATTAAAGAATCGCCCAAAATTGACAACAATAAAAAAGTTTTTCTAAAAATAAAAAGAACACCAATTATGGCCGTATATTCAACAATATATACGAAAAACATTTGAAGGATACATCAAAACCTCTTCCCTAAGTAATATCACAACAAACTATAATGAAAATTAATAAAGTATAAGAAAATGAAAAATTTGCCATCTAATTATAAAAATATCGAGATATCGTATGAGTTGAGTAAAGAAAATGAATTAAAATATGAATTAGATGAAATTGAAGAAAAAAGTTTAGAAGAATAACAAACGTGTAAGTAGAAAAATTTTGGAAATTAAAAAAATTTTCAAATAAATTTGTGTAAAATTAATTTTTATATTAAATTTGTGTGAAATAATACATATTTTGTCGTGTGATAAATTATAAAGATGATAATAATTTTCAACGAATAAAATGTCATTTAAATTATGGTTCATATTTAAATAACATTTTATTTGTTATAAATTATTTTCATTTTTTTCACATTTTTTAGTTATTATTTCAGATTTAACAAAAAAAAAGTACGTATACAATACCTTGTGGTCGAAATTCAATAGTTACTGTTGAAAATTATTTATAAAAATTTATACAATTTTTGTATAAACTGTTAATACAATTTTTTGTAAAACTGTTATAACATTTTTGGGGAGTATATAAGCATCGAATTTTCACTCTTTCCTCAGTTTTCGTAACTCAGCCATTTTTATGGTTGAAGAACACGGCTGAAGAACACGGCTTAGAACACGGCTCTTTATTGTTATAGTAGGAGAATTTTTGATATGTACTATTATATTAATTATAAATTAAACGTATTAATTTAAGCCATTATTGGTTTGCTGTTATTACTTGTTAAAACACTATTAATTATTTACTTTTTACATTTACATATTGAAATATATTTTTAATATTTATTTAATATTTCACGCGAAATCAAAGTATCAATATATCAAGTATAAAGTATCAATCAAATCGAAGTATCAAAGTATCAACCCATTTTTAGATTGTAGTCGATTCTTAACAAATAAAACTTTAAACAATATTTAATCTATGATAATATGCATAAAATTACTATTAAAATTATAAAATAATTTGATTAATAACGTTAGTTATTCATAGAAGATGGCTTTTTATTCTTTCGAATATATAGACTTCCGCCATATATTTTCTACAAAATTTTTGATAAAATTTTTTAAATCACAATCATTTCAAATTATTTCAAAAATAAAAGATGTATTCTATCACGATTGTTCTCAGTTGAATAAAAGTGATCATGCTAAAAATTTTATATTAAGCTTAATGAGACTAGTTATATAAATTGATTCTACTAAAAATTATTTTTAAATGAAAATTTGCTTAAATTATAAGAAATAAACCCTTTTTAATAAGGCCTATATTTAGACAACAAAAACCAAAAAAAACTAAAGAAAACTAAAGAATCTATTAGAGACGTAAGCATTGTAAAGTTTCTTTAGTTGTTGGACGATAAATATTAATTAATCTTAGTTAGCTTAACTTTATAATGCTGTTATGTTTATTTTGTTAGTTTTCATTTATAAATTAATGGAAATATTCAAACTTGTTTCTAATAATTTTTTATTTATTTCATCTTATTTATTTAATTGAACACTTATGATATCATCTTGATGAAAATGTGAACACTTTTAAAAACGTGAAAACGTGAATACTTATTGAGACTTAATTTACTACTGTGCTGGATTTACAAAGATTACATAATTGTGCTACTAAATTTCCTAATACGTTAAACATTAATTAAATTAAAATTTTATTTATTAGAGATTGTTGTATTTATTTATTTTAATAATGATGTCATTATTTACAAATTAATTATATATTCATATTAAAGTTATTTGTTTAAAAATACACCTACTAATCTGAATATAATATGATATTATTTTATCTAATATTTTCTTATCTATATTATATAATTTATGTAAAGTACTTCATAGATTCATTATTCCATGATCTTTTTTATGGTTCTTGTAGTAGATTTCTTATTTTAGATAATATTATTAAATTAGCTTACACGGCCACTTTTTCTTTTTCTCTGTATGTGTATCTACTATTTTAGTCTTTATTTTAAAGTTTATAGGTTTTAGCTTTGGTAGTGGTGGAGAAAAACATATAAAAAAGACGGCAAGCTGGATTTAATTTCCCATGCTTTCCTTTCGGGGAAGCGCAATTTATTTTTTTAAATTATTAATAGTTTGTAATTGTGATTTTATGCTGCGTGCTCGTATATCTGCTTTCTCAAGTTCATTATTAAGTATAACATTGACATAATGTTAATGCTGTTTTCGTATTTCCGTGTTGTCCTAAATAGTTTTAAATAATAGTTTTTGAAGTGTGAAGGATTTTCCTATTTACTTTAATTGTCAGCGGTTCCAGCTCCCTAAATATAGCTGCAAAGCAACATTCCACACCTTCCTAAAATTTTTTTATTATTTTATGTTATTTTTGAATAAATACCCTTATTAATGCAACGTATTTCCAGAGATCACTCATTAATAAGATAATAGGTATTTAAATATGTTAATTATTTAAACTTTAATTCTATTTAATGGAATATTTATTTAATTAGTTAACATTTAATGATTTAATATTCATTAATATTTATTGAGTTGTTTCATATTATGTAATCTTAGTCATATTTAATTATAGAGTTAAATTTTATTTTATGGTGACATACTACACTATGTTTATTATATAATTATATTTTTGTGGTTCACAAATTTATATAGAATGTTCCACCGTCGATTCTAGAACTGATAAACTAACTCCACTTTAAATGATATTTGAAATGTTTTATTTTTTATATTTTAACTATTTCACAGTATACTCGCTTTACAGTATTCTTTTGGCATTATGTGTTAAAAAATGATCTTTTCCCGGAGCTTGCGCAACATACTATTCTATAAGGTACCTTCAAGAGAGCGAAAGAAGAATAAACCAAAATATCATATTTACTAGTATTATTTATTATTTTATACTTTCTTAAAAATAACAATTTTGGGATGTGCTTTTGTGTTGTAATAATTGATGAAGAAGATTTAATAAAATACATCAAACTTAATTGTCAAATTATTTAAATTTTTAAAAATGGTGCAAATTACAGTTTCAATCAAATTTATTTTAGTATTTTCACTAATTAGAATAAGATTATTTGTCACAAATTTGTATTTATTTTGATTCAAAATTTCTTAAAAACGCTCTGAATTAGAAATTTAATAGATTCAATAATTATGAGGTGCTTCTTATTTGCGAAACCTGACTCTCGAATTTAATTCTTAATTTTCTTCTTTGATATAATCATGACTATAAAATATTTCGTTCAGAGAGAAATAATTAGGTGGAGGTGTTGGCATTTTTCTCGTGTTATTTACGCACTATTCAATTAAAAATCGAAAAATCCCTCAAATTAATATTATAGGTATGGATATATATTTTTAAATGACAATACAAAAATTAGAATTTTAAATGTGTATGTTCCTTCAAAGTTAAGCCTAAAAATTCACTCAAATTAATATTAACTTTTTATAACTTTTTATAACTTGGTATCAATTCAATTTGTAATTATCACTGAAACTTTAATTTCACAAATATTAAATTGGAGAAATAACAAAATCCACATGATTGTTGCAAAACACTTTTTCTACTTCAAAAGTGATCTACACATTTTAATTTTCGATTAAAAATTATATATTAGTTAATAATTATTAACATTACAACATTTATTACCATTTACAAAAATGATATTTTTTATTATGCTATTAGTAAATTTATATATTTACATTATTAAATTATGTTGCGAGAACTATGTGAGTAAACTTTGGTAATTACCAAAATAATACCAACATTTTTTAATATAATTAAATAATTTATATTTAGTTTCTATATTTAATTATATATTGGGTAATCTTATGATTTTCTTTTTAAATAATTAGTTTTAATAAAATTCTTAAAAAATAATTGCTGATTTTAGATAAATATATGATAAAATTTTTAAAAAAATATAAAATAAATTGTTAATTTTTAATACAGAGATTGAATTTGCGTTTAATTATTGTTTGATATAAATACTTGTCCATTTTTAAGAAGAGTTGTATTTGATGTAAATTTCTCATAGTTTTTTACTTACTTTAATATTTATTTAAAATAACTTGTAACTATCAAATTCACTTACATAAAAGCCGTTTAAATTATTATATATATTGATTAGATTCATAGATCCAGATAATCCTTAAAACTCTTATTATGTTCTAATTTTAATAATTTAAAATAGATCTTTCTAATTTTTATACAAATTTTTGTTATATTTTCATGATATTTTGTGCATTTTCATGGTAATTAAGAATTTTATTTTTTAAAGTTTTGTACGTACATTATTTCATGAAGCTAACAACAATTTTAACAACAATTTTTAAAACTACATAACAACAATTGTTTTTATTAAAAAAAATTTTTTTTAATTATTTTTTTTATTCTTTTATTAAACTAACAACTAGGGTAGCTCACGGACGGTTATTAACCGGTACCCCCGGTTTTCGGTTATCGCCGGTTTTCGACCCCCGGTTTTCGGTTCCGGTTTTTGATTTACCCCCGGTTTTTGGTTAACCGGGACCGGTTTTTGGACAAATTTTCATCCAGAATATCCCATTAAGACGTTGTCACATTCTAACGCTTTTAAATAGATGTTTTATACTCTAGGAGCATAATAATTTACAAATTTCAACAATTCGAGGAATTAAATAGTATATGGCTAGATAGAGTTGGCTGATTTAGAATATTAGGATAATAGAGGGATTAGGGGATATCGACGATCGGTGGATTAGGAAGATAAGAAGTTTCAAGGGCGTTGGGGTGATTAATAGTGATCCGATGACCATTCTATGATCTTAAATACGATGTCCATTCTCCATATATCCTTCTAATAACCCCGATTTCAATTTTCAGCGCCGCAGGCGAAAATTTTGGAAATTTAGGAAGGCCAAGAGACTAGATTTCTTTTATTTTTCAGCGCCATTTAAACTAAAAGGGAATGCGATGGCCGAAGGCCCCCCCTTTAATATCCTAACAGGATATTAAAGTGAAAAGGAAGGCTTCTATGTAAAATTTCTTGCTCTTTCAGTAAAGTTCACAAAGGGGGCAATGTAAAAAAGAGGGCAAAAAAAATCAAAAAGGGGGCAAATGCCCGCTAAAGTTGGCAAAAGGGCCACAACTTTGAGGGGTATCAATTGATTTTAATGGCCTAAGATTAATGGCCTAAGATTAATGGCCTAAGATTGATTTTAATGGCCTAAGATCGGGCCTAAGATATTTGGCACAAAAAGACTCGAAAAACATTTATTGAGTAAAGTTCATCAACTAAACCACTTAACCACACATCTCAAGTAATAAAAGTGAAAGAAATTATATTTATCGAAAACGAAAAGGAAGGAAATAATTTGTCGAACTATATTTTGGGAGTTAAAATGTCCTAAAAATACAAAAAAATTCCATCTTTAGGGGTGTATCTTTAGAACCGAAACCGGGCGGTTTTGGTCACCGGTTTTCGGTTATCGCCGGTTTTCGACCCCCGGTTTTCGGTTCCGGTTAATTCGCCAAAAACACCGGTTAACGGTTCCGGTTCCGGTTTTAACCGTCCGTGAGCTACCCTACTAACAACCTGTAAATTTTAATTTTTTATATTTTTAAATTTTGTTTATTTAAGGTGGTTTATTTAATCTAGGTCGGCATTGTATTTTTAAATAAGTAAAATGACTAGGAATTTAAACATAGAACTAATCTCGAACTAATTTTTTAATAATAATTTAAATATTATTATTATCTCTAAATATTCTGAATATTTTCTGAAGATTATTAATATTATTTCTAAATATTTTCACAACAGGCCAAAATGACTACGATTTTATGCGAAATGTAAGTTATTCTAATATTTTTAAATTTTTTAATTGATTAATATTAAATACACAACTTAATTAATGAATAAAATTGATTCAACAATTTTATTTCTCAGTTTTATTCTTTTTCAAACAATTTTATACACAAAAAGCATTTTGGGTTTTTAAGTTTTTTACGTTAAAATTATTCTTTAGAAAAATAAACATCTCTGTACTCAGAAAGAGATAAAGGCATTTGAAGGTAAAAGTTTAATATGTATATGAATAATTATAAAAAGTTATATTAAAAAAGTTTATTTTATAAAAAGTTATAATGTTCAATCAAATTTCATATCTAATTCGTAATTTACAGTTGAAGCTTCTCATATAGATTTACTATTTTACATTGTTTACTCTTTTATTTAAAAATAAATACGTAATTCAAAAGATTATTTAATGTCCACTTGTAAAACAAAGTGGAGAAGACATACATAGCTTTTATTAATTTTAAAAGTATTATTTCATCCGAAACATTGATTTTTGAGTTTTTATAATCAATATATTTTTATATTCGATTTAATATTACATTTCTAATAAAATTGTTATATATTTTAAATGTACATATTTTTATACATATTATATTTTTATTAATAGACATTATTTTAGTTAAGCTATTCACAATATATTTGCTTTATACATTTTTATTTTTCCTTTTTCTGAAATAAGTTATACATATGTACATATACATATTCTGGCTTTATTTTTATATTTAACCCTGTACCTTCTTCTTCATATTATTTTGTGTGCACTGTAAATTCCACATTCATTAGTGTTTTTTTGTCTTTCTACATTAACTATCTATGTTTTTCTCCAATCTTAATTTTCACCTATTCTGTAGCTAATGATAAAACATCTAAAATGTTAAAACATGTAAAAAATCATGTTCATTTTTCGAAGTAGTATTTAATTAATCAATTAAATATAGAATCATTTGCAGATTCTTCAATAAATTTCGACCACTTGCAGATTCACCACAAAAATTAAGTCCTAAGCAAAGAAATGATTATGGCTAAACCTAAACAAATATTTTCAATATTTTTTGGCTGGGCGTCACCAGCTTTAGTAAAACAATTTAAATTAATTAAATAAATGAAATATTTATTTCAACAAAAATGTTTAAGTGAAAAGGGTTTTTTGTTTTTAAAAGAAAATTATTATGATTCATATTATTGTTAGCGTGATCCTTTTTATTGTTCCTTTTTCCTTCCCTTTTTTAATAGATTTCACTTTCTCAAACGGTGTAATAATTATTTAACAAGGTCAGAGCGGAATTTAAGCTCGGTAGCGGTTAAAGACTCCCTAACCATATATTGAAATGTGTGTTTGTATCTATTTATTATTGATAATATATTTTTTGCCCTTAAAATTTCCCTAACCGCTGCCTTACTTGGCATGTTTGCTTTAATTGGACGACAAGAATTAATTTTTTAATACCCATACGAAAAATAGTAAAAATGCTTATGTACAATTACTTTAAAACGGTGTGATCTATTATTATTTTAATTTGTTTAAAATACATTTTTTATTAAATTTCTATGAAAATTCTTCAGAACAAAATACGAAAAATAAAATAATAGTTTAGTGTAGTTTACTATTGATATTTTGTATGACATTTATTTTAAATAGAATATCAAATATTCTATCCTAATTAAAAATATTCTCATAATTCATATTTGCATATTATTTACTTAACAGATTTTTAAAAAATTTAAGATCTTGTAATTTAACAGATTCTTTTATTTATCTATTACTATTAATTCATTTACAAAAAAGAATATTAAAATAATGATTTATTTAAAAGAGAAATAATTACAATTTTTAAATCTACATATTCGATTAGAAATTATTTTTGTTTATTCATAGAATATAAACAATTATTAAAAAATTTTTTAATTGTCAAATATTCAAAAATACTAATTAATTAGTATTTTCTATATGATGAGATTAATATCTCAAACGAAAGATCTCATAGAGAATTGAAAGTCTCGTAGAGAATTCTTTTTTGATGTTCTCAAATTTTCATTAAAATAGCTTTTTACCAAGAAATCCCAAAATCCAAGGACCATCTACTTTATTTTTGCAATAAATTTGAAACAAAATTTTTCGTTTTTCAAACTAATTTTAAAACTTATGTTTTAACATATAATTAATATATTTGTATATTTTTATTTAACATTTTTTGTAAATAATATCAATTATTATATTTTTATAAATTGTTATAAATAATTTAATTCTCAACATTTAGACAATCAGACCCGAAATTTTTTAAAAAAATTTTTAATAACATATTTTTTAATTTGAAGAATGTATATTCAATTATATTTTAATATTCTACATTTAAATATAGTTTCTTAATGAAAAAATAAAAAAATAAAATCTTGTTTTTGACTAGATATAAAAAATTGACAATTCTTGAGTGTATTATATATTTCTAAAATTTTACTGATAAAAATTGCTGAAATTTAAAAATTTAAAGTTTTTGCCCTTAAAATTTAGAATTGTTTCCATTATATTTTCAATAAAATATATTAAAATATACTAATTAGCTGGATTAATTTTAAACTATTTTATTTGATGAATTTAATGTATTTATTTCAGATTAATTTTCTAAATTCTAAATTATCATGATAATTATTTTAAACGAAAGTCTAATTTTATAATAGAGTTATAAAAATTTTCATTTTTCAAACAAATTTTAAATTTTATGCCATCAGCTCAAACAATTAAAATGAAATTATTTTAAGAACATAAGTGAGTTAAGTATTCAAATTAATAAAAATTCTAAATTAATAAAAAAAACATCGGGTCAAAGCGATTGATTCAAATAAAACATATGTTATTTAGAAAACTACAGTTACTTGAAATACAATTTTTTGTCATACATATTATATTTGTTATTAATGTAAAATAATTTTTATATTTTATCAAATTTATTAAATCATGATATTGGTTTTTTGTTAACTTGCTAATGACCTTTTGTGCTTTATTGGTCTCGGCATTAATGAACGAAACTCAAATGTGTACTTAAAATTTCGGAATTGAATGAGGATTAAAGTTTTTATAATTAATGTTATTCATAACTTAATAAAATATAAAATATTCTGATGAAATTTTATATTTATGATAAATTTAAATCTAATATTTATGATAAATAAGAACTACTAAAAATTTAATATAATAATATGTATAATTTAACATAAATCATATATTATTTTTATTATTTAAAATTAATAAAATATAATCTTTTATAAGTAAATAAATTAGAAAAATAAATTGAAAATTATTTAAAGAAACTATCATTTTTTGCTTTCTATCAAAACTTATAAAAATTCAATCCATTAGTAGATACGTTAAATAAAAATTTAGCATAATTATTATTTTTATATGAAATGATAGAAAACATTCGGACAAACTTAATGCAAAAAATATTAGAATGTATAAGTGAAAAGGTGATAAAATTATATTGATTCTATCAGGGTTGCCGCGCGAAACCCGGGATTTTTGTACCCGATACTCGAAAAGAAAATTTTCCAACCCGAAACCCGTGATCCGAAATTGGTTAAAATCCGAAATTTCTACCCGAAAACTTAGCCTTACCCGATTTTTTAAAATAAAGTTAAAAAATTATAGGAAGAGAAAGAAGGAAAAGAAAAATATTCCATTTTTTCATTATGTTGATAGGTGGTTGAATGGGTAAGGTGTGGAAGATAGATGAGGTTATGGCTCGAGAGAGAAAAGCGTAGTTTTTAAGTAAAAATAGGGCGACCTAAAAACTTTTTTTCCAAAACTTCTAAAAGAAATTGATTTTTTTCTAATTTATAAATATTGTTTTTATTTTCAAATTTAATTTTAATAATTTAGAAAAAATTGAAATCATCAAAACAATCTGATACTAAATATATATATACCAAATATATAAAATAGTTATATAATAATATTTTGCCCTTTAAATAATTATTTTCATGAAATAATGGTATAATTTTATGCGCATGAAGAATAAGGAAAAGTCATGCGTAGCACAAGAAAAAGCTTTATTATAATTGTTAATATACATGCAAAACATATTAATTATATAAAATATATAATTTATTTAAACAAAGGAAACAACTCTCTAATGGGATAACATTGAAATATAAATAAAAGTACAAATAATAGATCAAAATGATAAGTTTATAGATTAAAATAATAAGCCCTATCTCTTTTCCCACTACTCTTTTTTCTCGTTCTCTGCTCCTCCAACTTTTTTTTTCTTCTTTTTAAAAATAAATTTAGTCAATAAATTTAGTTTATTGATTTAGTCTGGTCATTAATAAAAGAAGACTTGTTGAAGAATTAATCTACTTGTTGAAGAATTAATATTGTTAATTTAAAAATTAAAAATAAAATTAAAAAAGAATAGTTATTTTATTAAGATTGTTTTATTAAGATTTGTGATTAAAAATGTTAGAATTAATAAATAACTAATAATTTTTATGATTAATTTTATTTGTTGTTCTCATTACTGAGTGGAGTTTGATACAGTTATATTTTCTTCTGATATATTTTTATTATTGTAATTTATTTAATCTTATTAAGAAAAGAAGAAGCATTATAAAAATCTTGATTATTGAAATAGAATCTATTTGCCTAAAAGTTGTATTTTATGTATTTTTATATGCTCATTAGTTTATGAATTTATCATAATTATTTGACCTAAAAATTTAGAAACACTTGTAATGAAAATGTAGAAAACAACGTTCCTGAGCACAACGATTTTGTTATTGTTAATCCTAATTTTTAAACAAAATAACGTGATTGAAGAGATTAAAATTTAATTGAAGAAATATTAAAATAACAAAAAAATTAAAATAAAAAATTGAAATTAAAAAACAATTTTTGTTTATTAATATTTTATGTAAATCTTTAGTTTATCAGCCTCTTGCCGCATTACTTTACTTAATCAGCCTATTTTTGTAATAAAATAGGAAGTAAAACAAAAATATTTTAGGTATTTTTGGGAATAGTATAAATAAATTTAAAGATATTCAACAAATTAGCAGTCAAACCTTTATTTTAATGCAGTCTAATTGAAAATTAGATTTTAATTAAAATATTTTATCTTAGTAAAACTTATAGAATTTAAAAATTAATTAAAACGATTTTTCAAAAACCCAATTTATCAAAATATTCAGGATATAAAGTTTTATTTTTTAATAATTTTCCTATCTAGTGTGTGGAATCTAGAGTGTTTTTTTTTATCAAAACTTAACTAAAGTAATAAATTTAATCTACATAAATCGTATAATTCATGTACAAAAAGTAATCAAAAAATTAAATACCGTAAATGCTCTAATTGAAGCACATGTGCTTCTATTTTTCGATCCCCTCGTAGGGCGTGCTTCTATTAGAGACTGTGTTTCAATTAGAGACTGTGCCTTTATTTTTCGATCCCCTCGTAGGGTGTGCCTCTATTAGAGACTGTGCTTCAAATAGATACTGTGCTTCTATTAGAGCATTTACGGTACTTGCGAAAAATTTACATAAAAAAGCTTATTTTGTAATTTATTACGAAAATTATACAATAAATAATTGAAATGTATCTATTTATAATTCAATTCTAGCATTTACGAATAAAATATATAAAAAAACTCGAAGTAAAATTTAAGAAATATTTAAATAAGAAAAAGCAAAGATCAGGCCGCATAAATATATACATACCTAAATTAAATAAAAGTATAGTTATATAAAATAAAGAAAAATAATTTTATACAATCTTCTAATTTTTTTTCATGGAAAAGGTAGTTTGCCAACTCCCCCCTCAAAAAAACGATTATTTTTATTTAGGATTAAAAAGAAAACAACAACAAATAATTATTTATTTTATTTAAATTAATTTACTTTTTGATAAAATTATAAATATTTATATAAAATTAATTAAATGTTTATCAACATAATATTTATATTTTTTTGGAATAAATTTTTTAAACTTCTTTGTGTCAATGTCTCAATACTCAGAATTTGATGATATTTTTTTTGTCTGCCTAATTTACCTTCATTACTGAATTGTTAAATTTTATTACTAAGATCAAATAATAAAAATTTTTATGTAATATTCTTCGGTATTAATATAAAACTATATTTAAATTAAGAAAATTTAAAAATAATAAGGGTTAATAAAAATAGTTTTAAAATGTGTTATAAATTGAGAAAGTTCTTTAATTATAAATAAAATGGTTGATGAATTTGAATTGAGTTTTTTAAATTTTAATAAATTTACGAAGTATCCGTATTTCAAATTAAGGATTTTTAAAAGAAAATTTTTTAAGAAAAGAGTGTATATTATTTATTTATCATACATATTAAGTTTTGCTTCAAAAACTGAAGTTAATTTAAATGATTTTCTTCATTGGCATATTAACTTCAAGACACGAACTACACTAGTTTCAAGGCGTGACAAAAATTGTTTTTAAAAATTTTTCTATTGAATTTAAGGATCATAATTTACAAACTATAAATTCTGTACGCAATAAAAAAGAAAAAATACACAAATTTTTAAGGGAAAAATCTGGAAGTAAAGAAAAAGATGGTGGAAAAAATAACGATCTAAATAATGAAAATAAAATGTCAAACTCAATGGACTCGAGCATTGTCTTCATTAATAAGATTTTTCTTGTTAGATTTTTAATTTATAAATTTTAAACTGAATATTTTATTTCGACAATTTTCTAAAATAAAATAAAGCAAAACAGCGAACGTAAAAGCTATTTTTGTTAAAATTTTTTATAAAATCATGAAAATTTTTATACATCTAAATTATCAAACGAAAATTCATAAATACCACGCTTATTTGTAACAAATCACTCCATATCTTTAATAAATCGCTTAAATCACTCAGCTAATTTCAAGTCAATACAATCATTAATGTTTTTGTTAAAATTAGTAGATATGCAATATCCACTTTAAAAAATAATTTATAGAATAATGTTATTATATTTAATTGTTAATAGGTGTATTAAAAATTATTTTTTAATCAAATTGCTTTCGGAAATAAAGAAATATTAAGTTTTGTAATAAATGGAATAAATAAACTTAATCATTATAAATTCATTAATGAATTTTGAAATTTTGTTTTAATAAATTATGCATTTAATAGAGTTGTCAAACCTAAATAGCGTCGTTACCTCTTAGTATGTTAAAAAGTTATTTCTAATTAAAAAGTTAAAAAGTTAATAAAATTATTAGAATAAAGTTAAATAAAATAAAATCATTAAAAGATAATTATTTGTTAAAATATAACAAAAAAACTTAAGAATAGAAAAAGTTAAGCAAATTTTTTAATTTGAATAATATTCAAGATAAACCCTGTAAATTTATTGAGAAAATAATTTCCACATTTTCTCCTTTCCCAAAATAAAATCATCTAAGCAG
The DNA here is from genome assembly GCA_036172955.1 of Meloidogyne arenaria. NCBI lineage: Eukaryota > Metazoa > Nematoda > Chromadorea > Rhabditida > Meloidogynidae > Meloidogyne > Meloidogyne arenaria. The sequence goes on from JARQAB010000018.1 coordinate 882,128, forward strand.
CTTGCTGATATCAGCAGTGATGCACCTTATTTTAAAATGGTTGAATTTACATCAAGACTCCTATTATTTATAATTATTTATTTGATTTACATAATTATTTACAATTTAAAAATCATAATTAAATTTTATTATGTAATTTGCTTTTGATCTATTCCAATACTTTACTAATTTATAACAATTTTTAAATCAGAATAAATCTAAGAATTAATTCATCTTTTCACTACATTATCTCATAGTAAAACATTTTCAAATAATTTATGAAATTGACAATATTTAGATCAACATATATTGTACTAAAACTAAAATTTCCAGTGGAAAATAGGGAAAGCTGCCGACAGATATTATAATAAAATTGAGACCTATTAACACTCGCGAGCGGACAAATGGATAAGGCGTCCGCCTACAGGCAGAAGTTGGTGGTTCGACTCCGATTGAGGAAAATTAATTTTAATAAATTTTGGGAACAATTTTACCCTTCAAAAGGCTTTGGCTGGTTGCACGTGCTAGTCACGTGCAACCAGCGTGCTAGTCACGTGCGCGTGACTAGCACGTGCACGTGCTAGTAGCGCGCGCGAAGGGAAGGCTTTGAAGTGAAGCCTATGCCTTTTTGAAAGATAACAGGGAAAAATCGATAATCAAAGTAGCATTATTTTGTAGTAACTTAAAAAACAAACTAGCTCATTGGCAGAACGAATTGCTGAAATTGAAAAGAATTAAAAAGAAATTAAAAATTCTGAAAAAAATACTAAAAGTTTTTTATACAACTAGATGTAGAATATTTAATATTAAGCATTAGATTCGAACCCGTCCCATACAAGAAAACATTTAAGCGACCCCATCAAGTAACCACTCAACAACACACAATGTCATGCGAAGCAGTGAAAAAACTTATTTATTCAAGGAGAAATTAGGAAAATTATTTCGGCGAAGTGTGTTTTGGGTATTCAAATTCCCAAAAAATTCCATCTTTAGGGGTGTATTTTATAAACCGAAACCGTTCGGTTAAGCCATCGGTTTTCGGCGGTTTTTGACCTCCGGTTTTCGGTTTCGGTTAACCGACCGCAAATAACCAGAGTGACATCCTTAAAAAATTGTAAATTTAAATAAAAAATTGACCTCAACCGAATTGATTGATTGTTGAGAACGAAAAAAAATTAAAAATAATAAAGGAAAAGGAAAAGGGGTTGGTTAAAGATAAAGTACCTAAACCAAACACCTAAGTCCTATTTGGGACATACATATATGAATAAATTATTATAAAACAGACTACGTCGTTGATTGGCGGAAGAAGGAAAAATGATGTTCAAATGTGATAGAGAAAAATATGAGAAATTATAAAATAAAAATTATACAATAAATATATAAATAGTATATTATTATTTGTTAAATATGTCAAAAAGCAAAAAGTAAGCAACTAAAATTTTAAAAAAAATAAAAATATTCCACGAAGCGTTCTATAATCGCAAAAAATTATTCTTAGTAAAAGCACATTGATGAATAATCATGTAAATATTTTACTCAACTTCAGCTATTTAAGTATTTTATATTAGAACTTGTAGTTTCTATAGCAATGCTCATCTTAACTTGCTTGTTATTGGACCATTCTCTAACATGTAAAAAACATCATAACTACTATAATTTCTTTTGAGAAATGATTAAAAAATTTAAAATAGATCTACATCAATTGTATATTGAATGCTGGTATAAATTATCAAAGCTGATTAATTTTAATAAATTTTAGTAAATGATTCTAGTAAGCTAATTTAAGTTGCGATTACTAATAGTTTCGGCTACTTTTCAATAAAAAAGAAAAAGTATTTTAGTAGAAAACTTCTTATAAAATATTGGTTGGGGTCAAATAATATGAACAATTTAGTCCGAATCTCAACACTTTCAAGTCATATCTTCTGGGTATCCAACTTTGCTTCATAGTAAAAGTCACCATTATCAGTCTTAAATAGACAAAATCGTCGTGTCGTATTTCTTGGAATATTTGTCTATTAAGAGGAGTCTAAATGATTAAAGAAGAATAAAATATTGACATTTAAAAAAAATTAGAAGAAAAGAATATAAAATTTTTTGCAGCAAAATACGGGAATATTCTAATAAGAAGCCTACAGCCTTAAGCAATATTAATAATTTTAAGATAAAGTTAATATTTAAAAGCATAATTTAAAATTTAATTGTTTTTATTACTTTTAATTAATAATGAAATTAATAAATAAAAGTTGTTCAAACGTTTTGACAACATAAGAAAAGTAAAGTGTGTTGGTCCCAGTCCCTATTAGAGGAAATAATAAAATAATAATAAATAACAATCCCTAATAGTACATCTGATGCGCAGTGGGATTTCCTTTCTCTTTCCTTTCCGGACTTCACGATATATCTATCCCTTTCATTCTCTAACTCTCATTTGTGGTCCAGAAGGACCTTAGACGAGAATATATATAAGTTTTATTGAGTAACATAAACTATAAGATAAATACGACAAATATGATAAAAGGTAAAATACATTTCGATTAATTATAATATAATAAGTAACGAGAACAAATTCGATATCCAGGGACTTTACATTATAAGCGCTTTTATTTCTCTTTTCTATTTATTTATTATAAGATTACATTGAAGATTAAAACGCTTTATTAAAAACTAAAGAGAGAGAGCGCCGCTTGCACGTGATTAAAATCCTAAGAAAGAACTGACTGAATTCCAAACAAAACTGAATCCCCTATAACTGTTTATCGCTCGCTTTTATGCTAGGATAAATTGAATTGATAGGCGGGACTTTTACATTTTAGGATTTGTGATTTAAGTCTCCGCCTTACAACTTTACCCTCACAATAGATCGTCCTCGATCTAATTTTAAGTTTTTAATGGCTTCCCTTCACTCTCTCTTGTCCTTTATATGCCTTCTTTTTGTGGTTCCTTTTTGGAACATCTTTTCTTGGGCATTTATTATTCTTATTTTTTTGTTTTAATTTTGGATACGAGAGTGTATCTTTGGGGTTATTTTTAAATCACTGACAGGGTTGTTGGTTCAGTTTCAGTTAATCAATGAATTTAGTGAAACCTACAACCCTGCTTCAATTTTAATATAACAAAACATTTTTCATGAAAAGGACGGGATTTGAATGTTTTTGTTCTTTTTGCGATACAGCTGCCTTTTCCCTATACGTAGACCGTCCTCGGTCTGTTGAGTGATGTATTTTTCGACGTTTTTTTTTTTTTTTTTAAATTATTTCGTGTTGTTTGTGTTTTTTTTTGATGTTTCCTGTGACGATTTTACGAAGTTCGGTTCTCTATTCTAGAGATCTTCCACCGAAAAATAATGTTTCTTTTTTTTTTTTGACGATGACTGTTTTTTTTTATTCATTTTCTCTTGATGTTTTGCTTTTGTTTTAAAATTTTTGTTGTTTGTCTTTTTAATTTTTTGTTGCTGATTTTGTTGTGGAGGGTAGAATTCTTTATTCTCGGTTCTTCTTCCATTCATCATTTTTTTTGAGGGAAATATTTCAAATAACAATTAAAATTACATTTATTTTATTTAGGGGATCGGGAAGCCATTATTTTTTCACATCAAAATTTATTTATTTTTTATTTATTTTTATATATAATTTTTTTTGCACGCGACGCGCGTTTTGAGAATTTTTTTTTAGTCCTACTGATTTTCGCTCTCGTTACTTTGTGGTATATACATTAATTTAAAAAAAAAATTCTAAAATTAAAAAAAAATTTTTTTATTTATTTATTTCTTAACTTTCCATTCGTTTTGGGCACTCTTCAAATTTGTGTCCCAACATGTAACAAAACTCGCACGGCCGCTTTGGACAGTTAGCTCTGATGTGAGGTTCATTTGTCGGGCACATTGGGCACCATTCAAATTGGCAAGTGACAGCGTGCTGCCCAAGCACGGTGCTCGTACATCCCCGGCATATCTGAGATTGAATGGGAGTGTATTGAATTAACTGTGGGTGACTTACTACTGGTTGACCTTCCCACCTACCCTGATATACGTTTTGAAAACCTCCCTGCAAATGAGATGGACCAGGAAGTTGTTGAATTGCTGGTGCCATTCCAAACTGAGGTTGCACATATTGTGGGATACATGGTGCTGAGGTGCCAGAAGGCATTGGTGTTGGTGCATTTCCTAAAAGTCCAGAAGGACCAGAGATTCCAGAAAGACCTGCCTGAAAATTGGGTGATGAGATCTGAAGGGCCTCTACCCCTTTTAGGGGAGAAGGCTGGGGTTGTACCGTTACCTCCATTCTAGCCTCGTACCCTCTCATCGCTGTGTCCAGGAAATCGGCTCCTTCTGGGTGTTTAACCTCTCCATAATGGTCTTCAGCTACTGGCATTCTGCCCTGAAAATCTGTCAAAACCCCATCTACCCTCTGAGTATTTCCACTTAACATTAATCTTACATATTCCGGCGTGACAACAACTGTTTGGCTTCTAGCTTCATGAATGAAACGCGACCATACAGCTCCATGTTTGCACAGAATTGTGAGATCCCCTATAATAAATAACCCAAACCTCGCCCTGGATAACGCAACATTTGAACGTTGAGGATCCGTCCAAAATGTAGCGGTTTCTTCCTCAACCTTCTTAGCGGAGCCAGTTCGAGTCTTTGTTGTGATAAGCAATACTATATCAGCCTCCTGGCTTTGTATACTATCTACCGTAGAGCAGCTCACATTTCTGACTTGCCTTGACTCTAATTGTTCTTTTATCACATCCATTTGAGCCATATAGAAGCAAATGACTAAGATTCTCTTACGTCTGGCGAGTAATGGCTGGCTTAATATGTCGATTAAGGCCATGGCCGTTTCAGTGTGCCCAGGATTTGTTAAAGAGAATGATGTCGCATCTTGCATGGTCATAGTGTTCTGATGTATGAGGACAATGGGGCAGGACTGAACAGGAAGGTTGATGCCAATTTCATCTGTGAGTAAATTCCTTTGTTCAACTGTTAACCCCGCGCGGAATTGCTCACCAGCTGGTCTATAGACACTGGCTTCTAAGCATCGAACAATACTAGGATGCGACCTGAAAGATACTACGAGTCTATTATTGCTAATACCTGCGTAGTCCTGAACGATACCAATTATCGAGTTCATTGCCCACTTATTTCTCACTACTTGTGGCTGAGACGGGGTATAGACCTGTAATTGGAGATAGTCGCCAGTCAGCAAAAGTTTGCGAAGATTCCTGTACTGGCAGATTGTGGAAAGAATGGCGTTGTGTTGGCACTGTCCAACTTCATCCACCACCATATGAGTTATGGTTGGTGTTATTACAGACTTGTTCTCACGCGGGCTTGCCATGCTTGCGTCTAGAAATGACTGGAATTCTTCTGCCAAAGCCATGGTCATGAAAAACACCCTAAACTTTTTAAGCTGGCTTACCTCAAAAGAGGCTGCTCGCTCTTGAGCTCTTCTTGGCGCCCTTTCCCAATCCCTTTCATACTTTTGGATTAATTTACCACTTTTCTTCATCAACTCCTCCCGAATATCTTCATCCTTCACTCTATGAACCACTAAATGTTCACCAACCTGTCTGATTCTTTCCATGTATCGGGCCTTCCCATTACCCGAAAAGATGGCCAACATGGGAACTTGTTGGCCAGCCATTCTCATTGCCTTGTCTGTGTCTTCGGCAAGTTCACATACAGCTACATTTATAGGTGCTGTGGCCAATATGACTGCTTTCGGGTCCCGTTGGAGTGCCGCCGCTATTGCCGCCCCCGATACCCAAGTCTTACCCGTTCCCGGTGGGGCTTGGTTAAAGATGACTCTGGGTCGGGTATCCAAAAACATCGCAACAGTTAAAAGTTGTTGCTCATTTAATGTTTGAAGGGCTGGGTGTTCATCTACAATACCTCCGATGTGTTGAGGTGGTGGCGGATCTCTGCGTTCACGACCTAAGAGAGCACTTGCAATTGGGGCAATGGGATGATCAGATTGGGCAAGCGACCAGGGAAGTCCGTCCATGAGAGTCAGTTCCCTTCGGTGTAGCATTTTTGTGTTGGAAATCGGTATTATTCGGGCCTCCCATTCACTGGTTACTAAGTCATGCCAATCGTCAAACCCCTGTTCGTAATTTTTTGCGTCTTGAAAGCGGGCCGCCATAACTATTTCCATGTTATAGCCATCTCGAGTTATATTTTTCCTGGCCTGTCTTATTTCTCCATATCCGCAAACTTTAGTATCATGATCAGGTCTTTTTATGTGTACGTTAGAATCTTCTTCGTAAGTTTTCCAATAACCTTGAAGTTCTTTCAGGTCTTTTGTGTGGATAACGAATCTCAACAATATGGTCTTGTCAACAGTCTTCTTTTTTGCTTTATCATCTTCTAACCAATAAAGCATGGAAGTGACTGAGTGTTTGATTAGACGTCGCTCTTCAACATCTCTCTGGTGTGCTACAACAGCTGACATTGCTGCTAATGTTAAACCTACCCTAGACGACGAAAAGTTTGCTCGGAGTGGATAAGAAATTTGTTCAGATAATGGCCTAGCTCCGATGATAATCCAGTTCTGGTGCGCCCATACTTCATCACCAACTCTGAATGGGGTTTTCTCGGGTAGTATATATGAGGAACCCATTCTCCATACCTGTGGGGAATTAATTACACACAAATTTACCTCGATAAAGTGTCCGGTTCTCAGGTCTTCATGGTGAATGTTTGTGAGTTGCCTGGAATTGATTACCTGGCTACGAAGCATATCCGGAGCTATTAACTCCGCGGATTTAAAGGTACCTCTTGCTCTGTTAATGTTCACAGAGACAACTAAAGCTGGCAACCAATTTGGGGCTTCTCTGACTAATTCAACAGTTGCCGAAGTCGCGGTGGCCTGGTAGTTTATTGTACCTGAAAATAGCCAAGGGGGGTATCGACCTTGGGCCTCTGGGTCATTCGGCCCGTTGGCCGCATGTTTCCCCAAAACTTCATACCCCTCTCTGTCCTCCCATTCACTTACCTCAACAAGATCTCCCAACTGTAATTTTCGGTGTCCCCCTTCCACCAAATTTTCAGGAATTTTTGTGAAGAAAGGTCCTTTTCCTGATATTCTCGCACCAATCAACTCTCCATCTTTTGCTCTTGCGATCATATACCTTAATGGACCCTTACCTAATACAGCTTCATCGTCTCGAGCCGGTTCAGGTGTTGACGAAGTGATTCTTGCCTCATCTGGGAGGTCTTCAGGATTTATTTTATCAGACTGCTGAGACCTAGAAGGCTGATCCCAGCCACTGTCCTTATTAGCCCAATCTGAAACCCCAGAAGACTCTTCTTCACGACCCGACGACTGTAAAATATTTTTCAATTTTGTGCCAGAAGGCTCTTTATTCTCGACTCTCATGTTTATGCCAGAAGGCACTTCAATTACGCTCATTTCTGTATCAGAAATCTCCTCTATATCCATGTCCTCATCCTCTGGGAGTTCCACCTGACTTAGCCTTGCTCTAATTTTCATCAATATTTTTCCCATTTTATTGGTTCCGAATTTCTCCGATTCCGGTGTGAACATCTCCAGAATCGGATCATTCATTCCATACCCAACTCCCCACTCACAATCTCTTGGATTCGCCTCTAATATCCAACCTTCACCTGTACTCAGAAGGAGACTTTTCAGTTCAGCATTTTGGTTATACTTTTCGAATGCTATCTCCTCAATAAGCGTCTCTTTTACCTTTTCCCACTCTTTATGTATTTTTAAATCCCCCTTTATTTCTTTACCAATCCACTTATAATTCCGTGGATGAACTTTCTTTTTTATGCCAGAAGGCATTTTATTATTTAATGAATGTTTCAAAGATTTTACCTTGTTCGCATTCGCCTTATCACCGAAAAAGTTTGATTTTGTCCACACATACGCTTGCTCCACACAATCAAACGATAATTTTTTCCATACAAGGGGAGCATAAAAGAAATTAGACAACGGGTGATGCTGCCCCAAGAAAGGATAAGCCTTGCCTCCCATTTTCAGCGACACCACTGGAAGTTTTTTCTTCCACTCACTTTCATTATTATGCCAGAAGGCATTTGATTCATAATTATTTGAAGACATTTTTTTTTTTAATAAAGAATTAATAATAGATTTTTTTGAATTATTATATCTGAAATTGAGATGAAGATTTTAGTTAGAATTATATTGAGAAAATTCGCGATAAAATGATGGTATATTTATGGATTTCTAGGTCTTAGATTGTATCTGTGAGTGTTTGGGTTTTCTTGACTCTTAGTATTGTCTCGACTCTCATTACTATCAGCATGATTAATATTTTGATTAGAATTAATGTTTAAGTTGTGATCAAATCCCGGGGTATGTTCGATTTCTATAGCTTCTGAAATTTTTAGAGAACTCTTTTCCTCTTGTGATAACCCTGGAATTGTACAAACTGGACCCAGATATTCAAAACATTTTTTAATCTGATTTATATGTACCTTCCTTGGGTTTGCCTGTGGTGAGTTACAGCTAGTTACTGTTACGTATATCCCTTCTATATTTATTACTCGATATATGCCTTTCCATGGGAGGTGGAACTTCTTCGAAGTTCCGGGCTTCCCTGCATAGTTGCGAATTAATACCCTATCCCCTATTTCAATCGTCGAAACCCTTATGTGCTTGTCATATTGCTCTTTCATTTTTATTTGAGCTTCCATGTGGGCTTCTGCTGCTGATTCCCAAGCTACCCTGAGTGAGGTGACAAGCAATTGTTTGAATTCTGCAGTGTCATTAAAGGCTATAGGGTCGCGAATTTTTGGGTCTAGTATTTGATCAACACAGAAGATTGGGTCTCTGCCAAACATTAGGTAAAATGGTGTTTCATTTGTTGTATTATGTACCGCAGTGTTATAGCAAAAGTTAGTAAAGTTCAAAAATTCATCAAAATTGGGCTGGTTTTTGGTTATATATTTAGACAATATATTATTGAATGTTCTGAAAGTACGTTCTGTTATGGCATTGCCTTGGGACCAGTTCGGAATTGCATATTTTTTGTTTATATAGAGCATGTGACAGAAGTCCTTAAAGAATTCTGAGGTAAATGTTGTTGCGTTGTCAGATATTAGTTCAGTACAACCCCCAAACTTAAGATAACATTCATTAAGAAACGCTTTTGCTATTGTTTGGGATTTTGTGTCTGGTACGGGGACAGATATTATATACTTTGTAAACCAGCATATTATATTTAATATATATTTGTTCCCCTTTTCTGTGATTGGGAAAGGTCCTGCCAGATCTAGCCCTACTTTTGCAAATAATGTATTTGAGGGTGCCATTGCCATTTCAGCCCGATAAGCTGGGGTAGGCGAGTGTCTTAATTGACAGGTAATACACTGTTTTGTCCATTCACTTATGTCAGTATACATCATTGGCCAAAAATATTTCTGACATTTCCTTATGGTCTTCTTAACCGAGAGATGCCCCCCTCCTAGAGGTGAATTGTGAAAAGATTCAAAAATAAGAGATCTAAGAGAAACTGGAATGTAAAGTCTCATTTTTAAACCAGAAGGTTTGTAATAAAGGATGTCTGAATCTAAACATAATGTTGAAGCTCTGTTAACGAAACTAGCAATTTCTGCCTCTGTGAATCCTTCTGGGGTACTACCTGTTTCTAGAAAGTCTATATATGCTTTTGCTTCCGGATCTTCCCTTTGTTCTGTTTTAATTTCTACTGTGAACGATTGCCCTTTATTGTCCCTTAGAATTACTGAATTAATTATTTCGTCTGTTGTTAATCTACTACTAGGTTTTATCGCTAAGCAAACTGGGAATTCTGCGATGTCTTCCAGCTCTTCCAGGTTTTCAATTTTTTCAGGCGCTTCATCATGAATCCTAGAGAGTGCATCCGCTAACGAGTTTTGTTTTCCCGCTATATGAACTATTTTTATTTGATAAGATTGTAATTCTATTAGCCATCTGGCGAGGTGTGGGTGCGCTTCAGCTTTCTTTAATAAATAAGCTAGGGGTTTGTGGTCTGTGTGTAGTTCGACATCGGACATAAATATATAGGGTTTAAATTCCCGAAGGGCAAAAATTATAGCTCCCAGTTCAATTTGAACTGGAGGCCATTTTCGTTCTGATTGGGCTAAAGTGCGACTGCAATATGAGATGGCTGAATAAGTCCCTGTATTTTCATTTTTCTGCATTAATACCCCTGCTTGACCTACAGTCGACGCGTCTGTGAATATATGAAACGGTTTTGAATAGTCCGGGAAGATTAGCGAGGGTTCTTGCGCAAGCAATTCTTTTATTTTGTCAAGTGCGCTTTGTTGCTCACTTCCCCATACAAAAGGTGTATCTTTTTTTGTAAGTCTCGTCAGTGGTTCAACAATTGTAGAGAAATCATGAATATGCCTTCGGTAAAAGGAGGCCATTCCCACTATTCTTTTAATCCCCTTTACATTTTCAGGAGGGGCTAGATTTTTGATTATTTCGATTCTGCTTAGGCTGGGTTTATAGCCATTTGCGTCTAGAATGTGCCCTAGAAAGTGCATTTTGTTAGACCCAAATATACATTTTTGCGGCTTTAGTTTTAAATTGAAGTGCCTAAATCGTTCAAAGACTTTTCTAAGAACCTCGATGTGTTCAGAAAAATCTGGTGATTTAGTAAAAATTAGTATGTCATCTACGTATGAAATTACAGAGTCTTCTAGACCTGAAAGGACATTAGTCATAGCTCTACAAAAGACGGACGTTGCGTTTTTTAGACCAAATGGCATATGCGTCATTTGATATATCTTATCTTCAGTTATAACCCCGCATTTTCTTGAGGCGTTATCCGTTAATTTTATTTGTAGGTAGCCACTAGCCAAGTCAAGAGATGAATAAAAATTACAATTCCCTACTTTTTCCATTATTACTTCCAATCTAGGTAACGGATAGTGGTCAGGGACTGTTATTTCATTTAATTTCCTAAAGTCCAAGCAAGGTCTGATGCTTCCGTCCTTTTTCTGAACTACTACGAAAGGGGTGAGCCATGGAGTGTCCGATTCAACCATTACACCGGCTTTTACCAGCTGGTCAATGTGTTTTTCTAATTCTTCCTTATATCTGAATGGAGTGCGTCTCGGCTTTGACGCGACTGGTTTTTCAGTCTCTGTTATAATGTCATATTGACCATCTGAGTAAGAGCCTAAGTCGTACTGACTTTTGCTAAAAATATCATGAAATTCCTCACATAACTCTTTTAATTTATTTAAATCTTCTTGATCAACCTGAGCCTGCGTAAAATCTATTTTAAATTTTGGATCCTCTACTATTTTTGGATTATTTTGTGTTATATTATTTATTTGTTCACTCTCTATTAATATATTAGGGTTAGCCGAGTCAAGAGTTAGTAGAGAGGAAAGTGCTATATGTTGATTCTTATGAATGTTTATTATATTTTGTGTTGGGTTGGTTAATACAATTTTAATCGAGCCATTTTGTGAATTATTTACTAACGGCACCATTCCTATATTTTTCTCCCTCATTTTCTCTTCAAGGTGTGTGATTATATAAGTTGCGTTAGTGGATATCTCATTTTCAAGGGTTCCTGTTATTATTGTTTGAGAGTTTGGAGTTAACGATATAGAATTAGCTGATGAGATTCTAAAATATATATTGTTAGGGTGATCAGACATTTTAATTGGTGTGCGCCCAAAATATACTTCCCTATTTTTTAAATTAATTGAGACTGAGGGCCAATGTTCAAGAGTGTCACATCCCAAAATAACGTCAAAAGTCTTATTTGAGAAGGTCTGACTGCTTATAAAGTTTACTGTTATTTCTATTGTTTTTTGAGCTAATGTTATTAACACCTGGCTTTGGTAATTTACTTGAATCGCATGCCCGGATGCACTTATTGCTTCAGAACTTGACCTAGTTAAAGTGCAACCTAATATATTCGCAAGCTCTATTGGTGCTACCGTTATACTTGCGCCTGTATCTATGAGACATTTAATTGGTAAGCTATTTATTTTTGCATTAATTATAGGTAAGCGTTTATACTGATCATTAACTGTTAAAAGCATTACTGAAGATTCCCTGCTACTTGGTGGTTTTGCTATAGGTGTGTATCTGATTGAGTTATTTAGTTTTGACCTTTCTATTTTTTGTGTCATTTCTTTTAATTCACTCTCATCTTGCTTTGGTCTTTCTACTGCTTTTAATTTCCTAACGATCGGAGTTTTTTGAGTTAGTGTCCCAAATAATATTCTGCCTAGTCTCCCATTTCCTGCGTAACTTTCAATTATTACTAGCGCAACTCTAATTACACAGTCTAAAAGTGAAATACATACTATTATAGTTATGAAGATTCGCCATTCTTTAGTCCAATCCCCAAATATTTGTTGACTAATTTCATCTCTAGCGGTTTCCCATGGTTTAGAAAATTTGGCAATTATTTTTTGGTCTTTACTTGTAATTTGGTATGAAATTTCACTTACCTTTATCAAGTTGCTCATGTATGTATGTTGATTAATATCGGTGATGTTTATCAGTACCAGTTGGTGAAAAGAGTGACTCGACAGTTTTGGGAGATCTTCAAATCTTTGATTGAAGCTTCTTTGAGGGCGAGCTTCTATTCTTCTGAGTCTGGCAGTTACTTGGTCTAATTCAAATGTGTCGTTATCAAGTTGTACAATTATTGATCGTGCATGTCCGCAGTTCAATTTCTTTGCTTCTGGAACTATTTGCATTGTGTGAGGATTGAAGAATGCTGACTGTTCCGATCCATGAGTTGAAAAGCTTACAGGGGGATATTCAAAGCATTGGTGTGGCGAGCCTGTTGGGATAAATCGAAAGTGATTATGGGGAATTACTATGCATGGCCAGACTTTTATTAAGTTTGTACCCCTTCGCTCTGCATGAATGTTAGAATCCTTAAATAAAATTCTTGCAAGCGTTGTTGGGTCCGCTAACATTGCTAGTTCTGCCCATTTCCAGGTTTCTTCCATTAAATTACAAATGGTATTAAAAGTGTGAGAGAATGTGAAAGTCATAGCATTACTTATTTGTAGTTCCAAATAGGTCATTTCTGCTGCCAATTGGCTTGCAGTTACTAATCCCTCAATTTCCCTTTTTACCCTTTTTCCCAGTGGAGCCTGATTAATTTTGGGACTTATTACCCTATATGCTAGACCTTGCTCAGTCAAAATTACTTCCCTATCACAATTCTTTATTTTCTTTAGGGGCTTTGTGTCAGATAGTGCTATCGGATCCTTTTCTGCCACCCATAAATGATCGACTACTTGCCCATCTTGCTGGCTTAATGCCAGAAATTCACAATTCCTTTCTGGTGCTGGGACCCATATTATGGTAGTGTCGTCATCAAGGGAGCATGATCCTATGTCATAAGGGCAGTTTCGGGTTACTCCAAAAGGAGTTTGAATAGATTTTTCTCCAAATCGGGAAAGGACTTGAGTAGGAAATATATAACAATTCTTCGATACAACTTCTTGCCACGTAAAGGAGCCTAAAAGCCAAGTTCTGGGTGTAAGATCTAGTTTATTATTAGTATGAAACAGTTCCCCTTCTTGCTGGAAAATTCCAAATTCGCATTTTTTATGATCGACCATGCTTTTACATTCCTCGGGTGAGATTTCCAATGGCTTAATTTCTCCTGGTTTTTCTATTGGAACCCCGGACAGTGAAGTGTATTTAACCATGGACTTAATTATTTTCCTACACGCCCATGCTTTAGTTTTATATTCGAGGTTGTTCGGAACGAAAATTTGCCTTGTCTGAGGAATTGGCGGTTTTGTAAGTTGGTTTTTAATTTCAGGACATTTTGGAAATTCTGGGAGGGACCATAATAATCCATGTTCTCTTGTTTGACATATCAATGGTTGTTTCGGAAATGGACTGTTTGCGCCCTGGGCTGTTATGACTGAAAGTATGAGAGCTATAAAGAATATATGATTTAATCGGGGACCCATTGAGGTTCTTTCCCAGTTAGTTACTTTTGGCGTTACTGCTTTATTCTGTGGTTTCATTTCTTTTAAGTTAAAGTTTGTTAATTGTTCTTTATGATCTGTTCCTACTTCTTTACTTATTATTGGTTGATTTTCGGTTATTGTATTTACAGAGTCTTTTTTGTTAGTTTGCGTTAAACTTAATTGCTTAGCTAATTGGTTTGCAAGTTCTGAGATGTTTAGATTTTGGTGTGCGGGGTTTGGGATTTGTTGAATTATTGGGTATCCCGAGGTATGGTAAATTTGCCTATAAGGAATGTATTGGGTCTCTTGTGAGTAATTTTGGTGGTTTTGTTCCACGTAATTTATTGGGAGAGGAATTTTATTCGGGTTCTGATTTTGTCTGTTTGGATTTGAAAAAGTTCTATTGTTTTGCCATGTTTGTGTAGTAGTAGGTGGATTTCGCCTGAAACAATTATAGGATGTATGACCTACCCTTTTACAATGTTGACATACAGGTCTGCCACTCCATCTACGATCATTCATGCTCCTATTTTGAAATTGGTTCCTCCTTTGAAAGTTGGTTTGGTTCCAGTTATTCTGAGGTTGTCTTTGGTAGTTGTTGTCTCGCTTCTGAGTATTGAATTGATTTGAATTATATTGTCGTTGTGGCCAATTACTGCTTGATGATGTTTGATATTGATTATTCTGATTTGGATTTCGGACCCAAGAATTAATGTTACTTTCTGGTAGTTTAGGGTTTTGAATTATGTTTATTGAATTAGCTAATCCCCTTGGGTTATCAAATGAAAATGATTCGTTAGTAGCGGTTAATACTTCTATTTCTTGCGCCTTTGCGTATAATTCATCTAGGTCTTTAGCAGATCCTACTATTCTAATTAGAAAGCTTATGTTAGGTCTTAATCTCTCTAAAAATTCTTCGCGAATTTTAGCTTGCTTCTGTACTTCAGTTTCATTTTCAAAAGTTGCCCGTACTAATGGGACTAACCGATTCATGAATTCTCTAACAGTTTCGTTATTTCTTTGTTTACACATCATTAATTCCCTTTTAGAAATTTCTAACCTATGTGGAGCTGCCAATTTTGACCTAATGGCACTTAAAGCATTAGAAACCGTGTCTTTTTCATTTGGCCTAAGTTTATCAAAGATGGACCTGGTTGTACCCTCTAAATGGAATTTTAGTCTATGCAATTTTGTGGCCTCATCCCAGGTTGCTGGTGCACAGTCAAGAAGGTCCTTAAATTTTTGTGCCCATGAATCAAAGGTTACCACCGATTCATCTTTGTATGTAGACATGATTCCCTCCTTTTCAAGTACATTAATCATATAAATTTGATCTGTTTCCCCATCACTTGTATCTTTAATTGCGATCTGTGTTTGAATGTCTGTTATTGTTTGGTTAGCTGATTCTAAAGTGTTATTAGTTGAGTTCATGTCCAAATTGGTTTCGAGTTGGGATACTTTCTGGGATAGCGTATCAATGCGATTATTTATTACCTCAAGATTCGCATTAACCCCAGCTGCCATATCGTTAATCGCGGTGGTATTGCTTGTAGCGCGCCTATTTACTAGTCTTAGACTTCGGTTTATTGCTTCTTCTAAAGTGTGCGTTATATCATGCATGCGCTTTACATCGGATAGCCGCGCAATCTCACTTTCATTTTTATTCCAAAAGGAATTTTTAGTAGTTACAGTTACTGATATATCTGTACTATTGGGAGGTTCTCCCATTGAATACTAGGATTGTTTGGCGTTAATAGAATAAATTAGATTTTTGACAAAATTAAATCTGAAATTGAGAATTTATTTACTTAGAAAACATTATATTTATTTATTTATTTCTATGAATAAATAAAGTTTTATTTTTAAACCGGAATTGTTATGCTTAATCTGTTAGGTGGATGTTTCAAATATTCAAGTAAGCCTTAAAGCTATTAACTGTAAGCTTTTTCCATCTTAAGTGTATTATTTTAGAAAGTGATCATCATCCTTTCTAATGGATATAATAATATTTATTACATTGTTATTTTCCCATGTTTGTTTATTTGCGGAGATAATCATAGCCTGCGATTTTACTTCCTGTCATTTTTCCTTTTGGAATTTTATATTATAAGCTTTTCTTTGTTGTAATTAACTGCTATAGTGGATAGTTCATATTTTAATCTTTTGCTTCACTTCTCTTTTATCCCTTTTTCCCATTCACCCCTTTTTTTTTTTTTAATCTTCCCCTTATCTATCGCCTTACTTTATGGTCGCCTTTGTAAATTAAACTTTAACCCTTCACTTTGGTTCTTGTATTTTAAGTATACTAATCATGCTGATTGGATTTGTGATTGGACTTTGTATAGGGAATATGGTATTAACGCGAATGTAATTGCAGATGTTCGCGAATGTAATTGCAGATTGAATTTTTGAAAATTAAAATTAAATTAGGCATTTAAAATTAAAAAATTAGGCAAAAAAAAAAAATTAAAGTAATCTTTAAAAATTAAAGTAATTTTAAAAAATTAATGTAATTATTTACAGAATTAAATTTACATTAAAGTAATTTAAAATTTGTAATTGTAAAGTTAAGAAATTAGAACAGAATTTCTCAAAATAACACCAAAAGATTCGAAATGGCTTTTACAGATTAAGAAATGTAAAAATTTTAAGAATTTATGAATAAGCAATTAATAGTGAACTTTTAACGCCTTAAGGCCTTTTAGGAAGTTTTGGTATTTTTTGTGTTTCGATAATTTATTACCCCTTAAAAATTTAAAATGAAAACTTGAAATTTAAAACATAATGAAACCTTAAAACATAATATTTAAAACTAGTAAGAGAGAGGTAAAAGTTTGATCCATAAAAATAATGATTAATTCAGAAAAGTAATAATATGTATAATCCTTAAATATAAAGATTTACTTCCTATTTTATTATTTATTATAGAACATACAATAACAATAAATCTAAGATTCAGAATAATTGTAAAGATTCAAAATTAAAGGAGTTCTATTTGTAACAAAGGATATTTTCTGAATGAAATTATTTTTTTGTATAATACGCACTATAATTAATTGAATGGTTATTCCCGTTGATCCGGAAAAATAAAAACCTAAAACATAACATTTAAAATCATATATATAATAAAATCATTTAATAAATTAAATAAGAATAAAAGATGTTAATTCGCGAGAAAATGTGACGTTTATTTTCAACGTATTCTACCAGAACTTTTAAGATTTTCATTAAACTTTTTAGAAAAAATTTTATTTTTGACCCAGATCCCAACCTCAAAAGTCATATTTGAGCACTATGATTTTTTAGAAAAAAAAATTCTCATAACTACATACATTTTTTATGAGGTTATAGTCAAGCATATTTGTTATCATTCGAGTAATAGAATTATTACCAGATTTATTTAATTTAGTTAACTAATCTATTTAATTATTAACTGATCTCCTATCAAGTTTACTCATTAAGAGCAAGGTAAAAATCAGAGCGAGATAAAAATTAAAAGTAAGAGCGAGTTTTGTCTAAAAACTAAAAATAAATTGTAAAAAATAATTCTTTTTGTCTGAAAATGAAAATAAATTTTAAAAATGAATCTTTTAAAAATGAATTTAAAAAAATGAATCTTTTTGTCTGAAAACTAAAAAAATAAAATGTAAAAAAAATAAATCTTTTTGTCTGAAAACTGAAAATAAATTTCCTTTTTTGTAATGTTATAAAGGCCATTTCTTTTCATTTTGCGCCAGATGGCCGCTAACATCAAAACACAAATTCTTCCCTATTAGTAATGTTTTGTAAAAAGACTGATTTTTCTACAACAATTATTGAAAAGAGAAGAAAAACTAAAATATATATATTTTTTAAGGATTTTATACGAATTAAAATATGAGAATAGTATAGTATAAAATATAAGAATAGCACAGTTTAAGAATTAAAATATATATTTTTTTTATGGATTTTATCAAACCAAAAAAATTTCTTTAAAATTAGAAACTGTTCTTTTCAAATTAGTTATTATAAACTTATTTTCTATAAACATTGAAATATGTGTGTTTTTTGAGAGATTTTATTAGAGAAAAGAAAATTTTAGTAAAAAGAATTTTGATATAAAAAACTCTTTTTTTTTTTTTAAAAAGGATTAGAAATTAAAAGACCGAACGTGTTTGGTGTGGACATTCTAAAATGATTTTTTTTTAGATTTTTCTTTCAAGTGACTTACATTTTTATTAATTATAATGACATTTACACAGAAAAATTAGTAAAAATACTTTTAAAAAAATATAAAAAAATATATATTGTTCAACTACAAGATAAATTATAAAAGCATTTTTTAACACAAAGAGTCAAATTTTCCCTTATATGAGAGAATGATTAATCTTTTCTTTTGCTATTCGCGGATGTTAAATTTTTCTATGAGAATGTGACTGGCAATAAAAATATTACAAAACCCCTTTTTTTTTTTTATAAAATAAAAATTTTTTGTAAAGGATATGAATGTGAAATGGAATTAAAATGAGGGACCAATATAAAATTTAAAAAAAATGGGGTTTTTTTTCTTTTTGAATGAAAATTTTTCAATGATTTTAAAAATTGTTAAACATTAAATACATTTACACCAAACATTTAAAAATCGGCCAGGATTGAAAAACGTAAAAAAACTTAAGAAAAACGGAGAGCGAGAATAGATTGAATGATTTTTTTGTGTAATTTTTCTTTTGAATGATTAAAATATATAGTATATATAATGTAATAAAATGGAATTAATGAAGAAAGGGATTTTTTGAGAATTTTAATGTTGATATCTATTTTTGGAGAATAATTAAATTATTTTTTTCCTATTTCTTTTTATTTTTACTGTTTAATCTGAGGTACTGAATCAAAATGACTTTAACAATTAAAATGACTGTTAAATGTTTCTAAATTTGTGATTAACTTCACGTGTTTTTTTTTAGTTTTGTTTCCAACATTTCTTTCCTTTTTTTTTGTGAACGAGAATGAGCGTGCGTTGTGCACAGATATAAAAATAAAAAAAAGTAAAGATCAAGGGTTGGAGGGTTCTGCCTGACTTTGACTTTTGAGGTCGTTTTTCCAACATAAAATTTTCTTTTTTTTTCTTGTTATTTCCGAATTTGGGTTTTCGTTATGAAACGAAAACCATCCGGTGCTACCAGTAAAGTGTGTTGGTCCCAGTCCCTATTAGAGGAAATAATAAAATAATAATAAATAACAATCCCTAATAGTACATCTGATGCGCAGTGGGATTTCCTTTCTCTTTCCTTTCCGGACTTCACGATATATCTATCCCTTTCATTCTCTAACTCTCATTTGTGGTCCAGAAGGACCTTAGACGAGAATATATATAAGTTTTATTGAGTAACATAAACTATAAGATAAATACGACAAATATGATAAAAGGTAAAATACATTTCGATTAATTATAATATAATAAGTAACGAGAACAAATTCGATATCCAGGGACTTTACATTATAAGCGCTTTTATTTCTCTTTTCTATTTATTTATTATAAGATTACATTGAAGATTAAAACGCTTTATTAAAAACTAAAGAGAGAGAGCGCCGCTTGCACGTGATTAAAATCCTAAGAAAGAACTGACTGAATTCCAAACAAAACTGAATCCCCTATAACTGTTTATCGCTCGCTTTTATGCTAGGATAAATTGAATTGATAGGCGGGACTTTTACATTTTAGGATTTGTGATTTAAGTCTCCGCCTTACAGAAATATTATACTATTAGAAATAAGAAACTATTAGAAATAAAAAATATTCTACAAACCCAAAATGTTATCTCTTAAAAAAGAATATAGAATATTATATATGAATTTACATAATTATTTAAACATTAAATATGTTATAGCATTAATGATAAATTTAATTTTTAATAAGCAGAGAAATTTTATACCATGGTGATAGTTTATACACATATTTTAAACAATATTATGAATAAATTTTTAGTTTATTTAGTTAATTACCAAAGTTTACACAAGGTAACACCCAACATAATTTAATAATATTTAAAATCTTGATTAATTAAAGTTCCGTTCACAAATAAATTTTTAAAAGCATGTAACTTTGAACCCAATGTAAAACAAATTTCAAATTGATTTAAAAATATACTTTAACAGTCAAATTTATTTTGATATTTATTGCTGATTGTTAAAATAAAAACTAAATTGTATTATATAACTTATACAAGAATTGCTGAAATAAGATCACAAAAGTTTGGAATTATAAATTTTACTATATAAAAATGAATTAAATAATCTATTTATTTAAAATTAAATGTCATTCTAAATTATTGAAATGTATTGTAGACAAATTGCATGTAAACGATTACAGGAAAATGCAAAACTCCTATTTTTACCCAGGCTTAATTTCTGACAATCTATTCTCCTGCATATTAATAAACCTGAGTTCACAGCATAATCATCAATAATAAACAGATTTAAAAAATAAAATTAAGAATCATTCTTCGTATTGGCAATAAAATCAACTAAAATGAAATATTTATAATTAATAAAAAAATTCAATGACTGGTAAATAGAAGTTAAGAATTTGATTAGCAAACAAAAGGACAATGCTTTGACCTTAAATGATAATAAAAACACGAAAGATTGGCCACATTCTTTGGCTTAAACTCCATTGGAATGGAAGATGCTTAAACAAAAACATTCAATCTTTAAATATACACCAAAAAATTATGTTCTTTGTGTGTGAAAAGATTGAAAAGAAAGGTAAGAAGCGATTTGTAAGAATTGTGATTTTAAGACGTGAATGGACGCCGTTTATTAGACAATGAAGTGTTTGTTATGTATGTTTTTTAAAATAAACGAAAATTTATTTATTTAGAGAATAAAAATATGTTTGATTAAGTTTTGAAAATTGTCTAAACATTTTGATGATAGTTGAAAATGAATTGATAAAATAATTTTTAACATCTGTCTTTTACATATATTATTGTATTTTCTAACTTATTTATTCTAATCAATCCTTATTCAATAATTAAATTTAATTTTTTTCATAATTATTCTTTCAGAATAATTAAAAAAACTGCTGTAAAAATTTTATGGTAATCTAAAGTTTAAATCTAAAGTTAAAATGATAAAACCCTATAATAAAAGAAACTAAAAAAATTAATGAGAATAAATAAAGAAAATAAAATATCGATTTAAATAACTATGCTAGTTTATTATAATTACTTCGTACAGTTTTTGCATAAAATTCAATTATTTTTTTCATGACATAATATTTACTTCAATATTTATTTATATTACAGGTTTTATGATATTGCTTTATGTATATATTAAAAATACAGATTATTAATATTATTAATATTAATAATACTAATAATAATTACCGACATATCCCCTAGCTTACTCAGAGGGATTTTTCAATGCTGTATTGATCAGCTATGATGAAGGTCGACAAGACATCAAAAAATTATAGCAGATCATTTAGGATGCACAATGTGTAGTCAAATATTAAAACCGATAACGGATTCCTGTGCGAGAAATTTTAAATAACACAAGTAAATAAAATAGTTATTTTCATAGTTATAAATATATATCTTTAAAAATATAAAAAATTAATATTTTTTAGGTTTATTTTTTATAAATAAGTTGTTTAATTCTTATAATTTGGTTACAAAAACATGACAAACATTTAAATTTAAAAAATAAAATTTGTACATATTAGTAATAAAAACGAATAAATTAAAATGTATAGTTTCTTAAACATGATTTATAAAAAGTTTACCTAAGTGTTATTATATTTATTTTATTTATTTATATAATATGAAGTTAAAATAAATCAAAATTTCCAAATCTCCCAAAATTTCCCAAATAGACACAAATTAGAATTAAAAAAACTGCATAGTTATTTGCCTTAGAAATATTAACATAAAAGAAGAGTTTTGCTATGGAACAATTTTACAAATTCTTTAATTAAAAATTATTGTAATAAGATGTATAAATTATTATTTTTTAAATTAATAATATAGTAAAAATAAATATACCAAAATTTTGAAAATTTTGACCAATCTTTGGCAAAATTTTGCAAAAAATGACGAAATATGGATAAAATATAAAAAATATGGACGGAACGTCCAAATATGAAAAAATATGGAAAATATGGATTGGTAACTCATAAACGGCCTTATAAACATATGCTAAAACAACGTTTTTCGTGCGTTTCACGACCCAACTAAGCCAGGAAAAAAATATGGAAATCCATATAAATCCCATCCCTTGTTATGTTGCATAAAAAATTATTTAATATTTGAGTATAATTAAAATAATATAAGTGCAAAATAAAACTAAAAAATATTTAAGTAAGGTTAAAAAGATAAAATGCAAGCTTGTGAAGAGATTTGGGATGCTTCGTTTTTTTAACATTTAGAAAAACATTGTTGTACAAACAAATTCAAAGCTTCCATTATTATTATTTATCAGATAGACAAATTAATGTAATTATTAAAATGCAAAACAAATTTTTAGTAAAAGTTATTATAAAATTTTAAGATAATATTGGTCATGCATAAAGCTGCAACTTTCAATATAATTAATAGGGAGTGGCTAAAATATGCACGGAAAATCCAAAAATATGCGCATATATATGCAACGAAAAAGACCAAAATATCCACCAAAATATGCCAAATTTGCCGAAATATGCAATAAATATGCAGCAAAAATAATGAAAATGTGCTTTATAAATCAATTTTTCAAATAAAAAATACTAATTTAGCATACAAATTGATGCTTAAAAGCACTTTTAAAAAATTTTATGAACTTAAAATTCAAACAAAAGAATTTTTTGAAAAAATTATCGCGACAAATTTTTCGAAAAAATTTTTTTCAACAAATTTTCATTAAAAAATTTTTTGCTAAATAATTCCAAAATTTTGAAAATTTTGCCCAATTTTTACAAAATCTCTCAAAAAATGGCAAAATATGCTCAAATTTAGGTAAAAATATGCAAAATTTCCCAAAATATGCACAGATATGCAAATATGCAGGAAAGTACAGAAATATGCAAAAATATGCTATGGGAACCCGGTCCTTAATGTTCGTCCTACGTAAAAATACCATTTTTGAGCGTTTCAGCTCATGGCATTGCATGTTTGCATTGCATGTTTTGCCGAACCCTATTTATAATTTTTATTACATAAAAATTTGAATACGTTTTAAAACTTGATATTTAAACTAATTAGCAACATTTTAGCTTTCAATGCACTTAATAATAATTTTATATTTTTAGATTTTAACAAGTTTGCTATTCATTATAAAAATTTATATCATCTTTTCTAGTTCAAACTCATGAAAAAGAAATTATTAAATATATCATTATATAATATCAACAATGAAATTTCACCAATACTCTTTAGTCTTTTAGTAAATTTTACTTTAGAATTACTCCAATCTTAGGTGGCTCGACGTCACAGACAATAGAGGAGAAATCATTAATTGTAACCTGAAAATTTTTTAATATTATGAATAATTTAATATTATGAAAATTTTTTAAATTTTATTTTAATATTATTAAAAAATAATTGTTACATTATATATCCTTTTTAACTATATTTAAATTCTAATTTTGAAATAAAAATACAGAATATTTAATTGCTCTTTAATTTTATTTACATATATGTATAAAAATCTCAAATATAGTCAAAAATAATTTTTTCATAAGATTAATAAACTGCTGGAATAAACTTCCGAAAGAAATTCTATAAATGATTTTGCCTCCATAAATAATAAAAAATGGTTGTATACTCTGTTTTATTTCTATTGATAATTAAAACTAATTTCTATAACTTCATACTCTTGTTTATGGTATTTTAAAATTTTTTATGTTAATATTGCTTTCTGGTACGTCCCATCATTACTCTTATTAACAACTTTTGATGGCCCTTCTGCTTGATTTGTTTGATTAATACCTTGTGTTAAGGCTTCTCTTACATGTTTATTCTTTCGTCATAATGAATCGTGAGTGATGCTGTTGATTGTCCATTTCTAGAGAGTATGTGATTTTTAAATTTGTATTGCACCTGTTTTTGCATTGTTTTTTTCTTTTTTAAGTTATATTTTATGTAGCTGATATCAAAAATAAGTTTTTAAATAAATTTAATCTAATTTACTTTATTATTTAATAATGTTTAATATTTCACATCGCAGGATATTTCGATGTGAATTATTGCGACTGGCTTAATCTCGTGGTATCAAGATATTCTAGGCTGTTATGGAATCTTTCTTAGCTTGTTGTTTTAATTTAATATTTTTAACACTAAAAAGAAAGACACATATTATTAGCCAACAAGCACGAAAATTATATTTATTTACATTATATTTTAATATACTTACAACTAACATTGTTATTAAATTGCATCATGTATGTTATGTTTATATCTAATTAGATTGAAAGAAAAATATATTGTGTCGCGTGTTGTTTTTAAAAATGCTAATTAAAATAACTAGGGAGTTAAATTTAAAACATGTACAAGAATATTGCTGTATTTCCATATATTAGCAAACTAATTTGCTCAAATTATTAAATTTAATCCATATTTGTATTTTAACTTTATATTTAAAATCATTGATCAAAACACTAAAGAGACTAAGAGCAAATAAAATTTTATTAAATAAAGGGATATGGGATGATGAATATGTAGATAAGTATTTTTTACGCGAAATTTTTTTATTCAACGCGAACAACGTGATATTTTTTTATTCACGACATAAATAAATCTTTTCTTAATTTTTATCATTTTGATGTCAATTATATGTCAATTAACTAAAAGTCAGGGTGGCCCCTTCCAAAACACTAAAATAGGGCGCAGACATTCAAAAATAGGGCAAAAATAGGGCAAAATCGGCCAAAAATGGGGCAAAAATTAGGGCATAGCTTTAAAAGCTTAGGCATACTTAAAATTTCAAATAAGGCGAATTTTTGACAATTTTGGAAGGCCAAGAAGCCAAATTTCTTTCTTTTTTAGCGCCGCAGGCGAAAATTTTGATGATTTTGGGAGGCTAGAAGCCAGATTTCTTTCATTTTTTGCGCCGCAGGCAAAAATTTTGAGGATTTTAGAAGGCCAGGTAGTCAGAAATCCTTCATTTTTACTATTTTTCTTACAAAATCCGAAGAATTTTTAAAATTTTACAAAATATTAAAAATAGGGCAAAAATATGGCAAATGAGAAAATAGGGAAAAAATAGGGCGAAAAGGTCAAAAATAGGGAAAATCCTCTATAAATAGGGTAAAAGGGCCACCCTGCTAAAAGTCCTAAAATATTAATATATTTTCATTACGGAATATATTGTTCTGTGATAGACTGGAAAAGATTAAAAAAGTTATTGAATTTTTCATTAATCTTATTTTTTATATTGGGCGAAATTTCATTAAATCCTAGATAGTATGCTAGAATAGGTTTAATGCGGTTAATGTTTTTAATATTAAGAAAACATAGTAAGTAATCGTGTCCGGACAATGCGTAATCGTGTCCGGACAATGCGTCCGGACACGATTACATACTTAGGTTTAACTAACTTCCATAAATTTTGTTGAAAATAAGATTTACAGGCATTTCGTAAATCAAGTTTTTAATTCATTTTATACAAAAAATGAATAATTTTATTATTTTTATGTATTTATTCTTTGCAGTGTATTCGTGCTTAAATTCGAAGAATATATAATTCAACATTAGATTTCGAGCTAACACAAAAATTTTTTAATAATATATTTTATTAAAGTAAAATATAATGGATTCATTTTTTCAAATTTTTTTTAAATGGAATTTGTGAACCTTTTCTCGAGAATTTTTCATCATATTTACAGAGTTTTAGATCATTGAACAATTATCTAAATTGCAAAATTCTTAGCGTAAATTAATGGGTTTTGGTACTTTTATTGTTTGTTATATTGCTAATTCGTTAGCTAATTTAAAAGTATACATGTAATCTCTGGTACAAACATTCATTTGATAATTGTTTATATATAATACTCCAGCATCAATTGCATGTAATCCCTAAATTTATTAAAGTAACTAAAAATTGATCATTTCCGTTTACATATATTTATTTGAGTGATAAAGTCATTAATTACAAAATTATTGGTTGTTGAGCTTAAACATGTGTGTAATACTTACATATTTATGTTATTCTTTTCAATTTACATTTTAAGTAGATTTTCATATTAAAATTTATTTATTTTTCGAAATATGTATATAAAATATTAAATAATAAAAATATAGCTTTAATTTATAAATTATTATTTAATCTTATTTATTTTAAATAAGTAAAATAAATTCTGAATCTTTTTGTAGCATATTTTTGCAAACGTATAATCGGCATTGTGCTCCTTGTCGATAATGTGATTCAAGTTTTCTAGAATTTCCATTATCGATCATAGTCCATTAACAAATTCATATACTATTGCAAATTCATATACTATAATCGGAATTCTTGGTCTAAAGTTATAACTACTGTTGATTTACTATTGTTAATTTCACACATGGTAATTTACTTTCAATTACTATGGAATCTTTTACTTGTAATTATTCTTTTATTTGCCGAATATATCGTATAATCGTTTTATTGAAAATTCTCCATTTCATATATATAAAGTCGAAATCAAAATTTTGTAGTATTGGTTCTGGTTTAATTTATGCACAATATTTAGAAGATTTTCTTAATTATAAATTCCCTTTAGTTTCTTATTTTATTCAAATATTTCTTTGTCAAAAGATATTTAATTTTCTGATTCACTCACGTTTTTTAATTATTAATCAATATTATGAATATTATAATAAAAACTTTATCTTAATTGAACAAGTTTTTTACATAATACTTTCATATTTTTCGTCTATTTCAAATTATTTCGAATTTAAAAATAATTAATACATTATATGCTCTAATTTTATTTATATAAATAAATCAAATATAGGCAAAAATAATTTTTCATAAGTTAATAAACTACTGGAATAAACTTTCGAAAGAAATTCTATAAATGATTTTGCCTCCATAAATAATTAAATCAAACAAAAATGCGAAATAATCTGTTTTATTTCTATTGATTATTAAAAATATTTTTATAACTTCATACTCTTGTTTATGAGTATTTTAAAAAGTTTTATGTTAACACTGCTTTCTGGTACGTCGAATCATTACTTTTATTAACAACATTAGATGCCACTTCTGCTTGATTGGTTTGATTGGTACCATGGATCAAAGCTTCTCTTACCATGTTTATTAGGGTTTCACCGGAACAGAAATTTAGACCGGACCGGAACCGGAACCAATTTGAGTTCCGGTTCCCGGAACCGGAACTTTTCTAAGTTCCGGCCCGGAACCGGAACCGGAACTTTAAAAAAATTTGCTAGCAAATTAAAATAAATTTGTATTTTAAGTAGGGTTGTCGGTTACGCCAAATCCTTCTGTTAACCGAAACGACTAACCGAATCGAAACTTTCGGTTAACCAAAACAGAACCGAAAAACCGAACAGAACTACCCCCAATGCCCGATACACCACCAATTATATATCCCCTTCGATCCTAGAATTTCTTCGAATTATCCTTAATCTTACCAAATCCCTAGATATCAAATCACCGATAAATATAATATCAGATGGACCATTTAATTTGTTTACAGCGCCGCAGGCGAAAATTTTGAGAATTTCGGAAGGCATGAGCAAAAAAATTAACCATTTTTTAGTCAAACAAGAAATTTTAAGAATTTTGGAGAGACAAAAGGTGCTAATTTCTCCTTGTAAAAGTAGAATAATTTTAAAACAAAATTAAAATTCTAAAATAAATTATTTATGGTAAGAAAAACATCAAAATTTAATGTTCTATGAGAGGGAAGCGAACCCACCCTTAAATCATTAATGCCTGGGGTGAAGCCTAACCTCTTAACCACTCGGCCACCCGCTTACATGAGGCCATTTAAAGAAATTAAACATATTTCTTTAGATTTTTCTATTAATACAAAGACCGAGAGTGCGAGTAGTTTAGTAATATTTTCTAAAAAAGGGATCGTTAGGGGTGTAAAAAAGTTCCGGTTTGCCCGGAACCAATTTGTAAACCGGAGCCGCAACCGGAACCAATTTGAGTTCCGGTTCCCGAAACCGGAACCAAAAAAAGGCCGGAACTTTCCGGAACCGGAACCGGAACTTCCGGTGAAACCCTAATGTTTATACTTTCGTCGTATTGAATCGTGAGTGATGATGATTGTCCATTTCTATAGATTTTTGGATTTTTTAATTTGTATTGTTTTTCCATTGTTTTTCTTTGTTACGTGCTATTTTGAGTATGTGGCTGATATCAAAAATATTTTTTAAATAAATTTAATGTAATTTAATTTACATTATTAATTTAATAAATTTTTAATTTAAAATGAATGTAAAAACTATAATATATAATTGTTTTAATCAAAATATGTTAGTTTAAAATTTATCAATTAAAGTCTTTACGATATTTGTTTAGTAACTTTTCAATAAATTTTCTCATTTATCTTTTATTATTATTTTTAAAATAACGCTTTATTATATCTTAGTATATTTCTCGTTTAACTATTATTTTAGCATTTCACTTTTAAGGATTAAAATTAAAATTTTATACTTAATTTGAAGAAAAACGTTTTTAACTAATTTATTGATTTTGTTTTCAAATTTTATTTTTCCACATTAATAAAAGTCTAAAATTACATCAAATTCATAAAATAGCTATGTTTTCATTAAATTTTTCATACAAATATGCAATATAAAATAACTATGATTGATCTATTTTATTTGAAGATAGTTGTTGTATGTTTTATATATTTATTTAATTTTATTTACTATGATTAATGTAATTTTTTACTAAATTTTAAGATTATATCTGGTCATGTACACTATAATGAAATAATTTATTTGTTTTTTACATTTTTAAACATCAGACCAGCTCACACAACTGAATTTGTTAAGACTAAAATAATTAGCTTTTTAATTACGCTAACTAAATAGGGAATATACTAATTAAATATATATAATTAGAGGTTAATTAAAATATAATTTAAAATACGTTAAAATTTAATTTAATATTAAATACGTTTATATGAATTGATAAAAGTTTTACAGCATTATGTTTATATACATATACTCCAATAACTTGTAGATCGTTTGACTACCAGCATCCAAAAAAACATCACATCTGTCAAAAGAACGACATACTGTAGGGCCCCGATGCACAAAAGTAACACGACCAGTTAAACTAGTAAAAACTAAAAATTTTTTTTCAAAATTAAAGATAATGATTGCAATTTTTAAAATTGCATTTTAAAAATTTTAAATTAATTTGATTTTTGTAAATTTTAAATTAATTTTTTTATAAATTTATTATTGGTATTTATCAATAAATTTAATAATTTGCTTTTTTTATATTCGTTGATAGTATTTGATGTAGAAAATAATTCTGTATTAGAGATTAAAAAAAACATCACATCTGTCAAAAGAACGACATACTGTATGCGCCATAACTAAATATTTTTTTCTTTAATGTTTATCTTCATTCTAAAAATATTTCAATTAAATTAATAATAGACTTGAACTAAATTCATGATGTTTTGTTAATATGTCTATAATTTTAATTTACATTTAAATCAAAAAGTATTTTAATTCATTGAGATATTTTTTAATTTTTAACTAATGCTTTGACAATTTATTTATATAATGATGTTATATTAAAATTTTCTGATGAATTAAAATATTCAGACTTGAGGATTTCTCATAAAATTCCTAAATTCCTGCAAAACAAATAATTTTCTTGCGAATTAAGGAGGAATTCTTATTTTTATTTTCATTGGCCTGCGGAGGGCTTTGCATAGAGCAAGAAAAGTTTTTATATGAATAATTTTGGTTTTTGAAAAATAAATATTTATTTAAAATTTGTTTTGTATGTTGATTAAATTGAGATCTCAAGCAGTATTGAAGCATTAATTATTTTTAAATAAGTTAACAAATTTTATCTAATATTGTGTTCTAATAAATTGTAAAAGAAACATTTTTAAGAAAAATTGAAGAATATTAAAATATTGATTAAATTGTTGAATTACACAAAAAACTGACAAAGAATAAAATATATTTTATATTAAATTTATATCTTATTTCCCATAAAATTCCTACATTCCTGCAAAACAAATAATTTTCTTGCGAATTAAGGAGGAATTCCAATAAAATTCCTACATTCCTGCAAAACAAATAATAAGGAGGATTTCCCATAAAATTCCTACATTCCTGCAAAACAAATAATTTTCTTGCGAATTAAGGAGGAATTCCCATAAAATTCCTACATTCCTGCAAAACAAATAATAAGGAGGATTTCCCATAAAATTCCTACATTCCTGCAAAACAAATAATTTTCTTGCGAATTAACGTACTTAATATTACTTATCTGGATCTCATCATTACTATTTTTTTATTTTATTACTTAACTGGTAATAAAATAAAATTACTTAACTGGATCACATCATTTCTAACAGATCGTACAGCCAAAGTAAAAATTAACACAACATTTTCTACATCTTTTAAAATATATTCTGGTGTTCCCCAAGGATCTATCTTAGGACCCATTTTATTCTTAATATATATAAATGATTTAACATTCTATATTCCCAAAAGTGTTAGTAAATATTTATTTGCTGACGATCTTAAGATTTTTCAAGTATTTAAAAATTCAGAAAATACTAATTCACTACAAAATGCCTTAAATATAATTTCTCAATGGAGTTCCGATTGGGCACTCGAAATATCTACGCAAAAAACATTTGTTCTAAATATTGGCTCGAAAAATCCTAAATATACATATACACTCAATGGTGACATTTTACAAATAACATCTGTAATAAAAGACCTTTGCATTACCATTACCAATGACCTTTCTTTCGATTTACACTATAATATTATCATCAGGAAAGCCTATGCTATCAGGAAAGCCTAAAATAGCATACACACTAGCAATCCTAAGGTATGGGCTCTTGCCATTAAATCGTACTTTAGGCCATTACTGGAATATGCCACAGTTATCATGAGTCCAAAAACTAAGTATCTCGTGCAAAAAATTGAAAAAATCCAAAAATGGTATCGAATAATGGCTACATGCATTTTTAGATTATTTAAAAGTAATATTAAAATTAAAAATAGATACAATTATGACATTATATAAGAAAAAAAACTACACTAACAATTATGACATTATATAAGAAAAGAACTACACTAACAATTATAACATCATATAAGAAAAAAACTACACTAATCATTTTAAATATATTTATGTTTACTATATATAATGTTTACTATATATAAAAGTTCTTTTTAAAATATTTACATTGAAACGCTTGTTACAGTACATATTTATTAGTAGGGCTAGGATTTTTAGGCACTATAAAGTTAAAAATAGGCGCCTATATAGGCACTAAAAAACTGCCAAAATAGGCACTAAAATCCGAAAAAAAGGCAAAATAGGCAAGAGTATTATGCACGAGAATGCATATAATAGGCTAAAATTTACCAAAAAAGTTAAATCTAAGCAATAAAATGCTAAATAAATTAATTTTGATGAGCAGAACTACACAGAAATCAATTCATATTAATTATTTTGTTTACGAAAATAATTAGGATAAATTTTAAGAAAAAAATTTTTTTGAAAAATTATTTTTTTTTGGAAAAAATTTAATTAAAAAAATTTTTTCGAAAAAATTATATTTTTTACCAAAAAAAAATAATTTTTTAACAACAATTTTCTCAAAAAATGCCCAAATATGCATAAATTTTAGCAAAAATATGCAAAATAGGCTGAAAAAAGGCAAAATAGGGCACTTTTCCAGAAAAAGTTAAAATAGGCAATTTTAGGCAACGATAAAACTAGTTAGAAAGAAGATTTCAGTAAAATAACACCGGATTTGAACGTTTCAGCATCAGGCCTATCTAGGAAAAAAACAGGCATTTTGCCTAAAATCCTAGCCCTATTTATTAGATATGATCTGTCATCACTTTTTTCTACATTTTAAACCACAAAAATAATATGGAAATTTAATCTAAAGAATCAATATAATTTAAAAAAAGCTATGATTGAATAAAATATGATATTTACATTAAAATAGCTAAAATTATATAAATATATTGTAAATTAGGTATAATGTGATAAATTTAAGTCAATTATCAAACGTTGCAATAATCTTTAACTTCCTTTTCAATATCTGGTCGTCCTAAATATTAAATTAATAAAAAAATTCAATAGAACCCCCACTTATTGTTTCATCATTTGAAGAACCAGCAAGAGCTTGATTAAAAAAATCTAACAATCCTTTGGGTTTTTTGCTAATTGGAGAAATCGGTAAAATTTGATCTTCATCTATTGTCGTTTAGGCATTCCATCAAAATGTAAAAAGACTCGTCGACTAAAATATGAAAAATTATGAAATAACTAAAATATGAAATAATAATAATTAACCGCAAAAATTGCGCCAAAAATTCAAATATTTGTAAAAAATGGCGTTCGATATTTTTTTCGATTTTTCATCATTTGGTCGGTCGATTGTTTCGATTTTTAAATTTTTTCGGTCGGTATTTTTTCGATAAATATCGAAAAAAAATATCGAAAAATATCAATAAATATCGATAAAAAATCGTATCGGTCGGGCTCTATAAAAAATTATTATTAAGTAAATAAACATCCTCAAAAAATACAAATTAAAAAATTTATTTTTTCAATAATTTAATTTATAACTTTGTCGCGAAATCAAAAAATTATTTTGCTTTTTGTATTTTGTAGTTAAAATATAATTTTTAATAAAAAATCACTTTTTAATGATAAGGCCGGTTTTTCTGTTTACATTACTTTTTAGGGCCAAATTCCTTTCTCCTTATCTTTTTTGGCCCAATTTCTTTCTAATTACAATTTTAGGGCCACATTCCGATCTTTTACATTTTTTAATGTTAATGTATTCATATTATATGTCTAGTTGTAAATTTTTTAGTTTCAGAGTTGTAAATGAACTTTTAATTAATAGCAAAAAACATAAAATAAACAAAACAACTAATAGGTCATCTGTTGTAATTAGATAGTCTACAATCTAAATAACTGTTGTCGATATTTTTGATAAATAGAGCATATTTAATTTATATATTCAGTATTTAAATCAAAAAGAGAATCGCTCCCAAATTACTGCCTATCAGTTTAGTAGAGCAAATTTAACATTTAAATAAAACTTAAAAATTTACTGGAACTTTATTGATATAGATACATACAATTTAATTAAAATATAAATATTTAATTAAAAAATAAAAAAAATAAAATAAAAAAATAATAATATAATAATAACCAAAAGTTTTCTCAATAAAAATTTGTCCATGTTCCTTTCATTACACATCAATTATTTTTAAAGAATCAATTTAATAAATATTTGTTAATGGAATTTAAATAAGTTTAAACTAATCTACTACGGTAAAGCTTTGAGAGATATATTTGATTGTAATGAGGCGTATTTTATAGAAGGATGCTGTTTATTATTACAGTAAATTATCAATTTAAGTTTGCCAAGATTTATGTATACTAAGACGAACTTTTATTCATTCAAGCTCCCAAAACACATATTTCCATATCCCAAAAATAAAATCTTTCCTTATTATTTTAAATTAAATTAAAAACATTAGCAACAAGAGAGCAAGAGGGAAAAGCGATCAAGGAGAAAACACATTCCGCAGATTGTTCAAGGTCTACAATTAGCTATCAACCATTATTGATGTGAAATGATATGAAAGAGATATCCTATTTGTTGAAAAGGAGCGTTTACTAAAACCGCCTAATTTTTCAAAATTTTATTATATAAAAAAGTTACGACGAGCTAACGAATTGAATTAATTAAATTTATAAAACTTTGAAACAAAATAATATGAGATTTGACTGCATAATATAAATAATTTTTTAGTCTGACTCTTTAAAGGTATTTAGAGACAACGATTGATAATAATGATATTGTTCTGGATAATTATTAAATAGTATTTAAAATTATTAAGAAGTACAATATTTTACCAATCTTAATAGAATTTATTATAAGTAATACTTAACGAAATTAAATTTACTTATTAATAATTATTTCCTAATTTTTAACCGTTAGATTAAAAATATAATTATTGAATCAAACCCTTGTATGCTTCGTTTTTTTATAAAATTTTAAGGTTATTCTAATTTAAAAATTTGCAAAAGCCGATGGCAATAATTATTTATAAATATTAAGCAAATTTTAAATTTTCATGCCTTTGAATTTTGCTACAACATCTATTCAATTAGCCAGAATTTTGACGTGAGATTATTAAAAAGGAACTTGTGTGCAACTAAAAGTCTCAAGCAATAAAGGATTTTTTCAGAAAATAAGCAATCCTTTTTTCAACAAAAATCGAAAATATAATTTTCATGTTATATATTTTAAAAAGTACGTTTAAATTAGTAATATTATTATATTTAACCTAAAAATAATTTGCGGACTATTTTACAAAAATTGCAAATTAATGTTTATTTTCTTCTAAATGAATATTTGGCTTTTGATAAATAATATAGTAACACCAAAACCTTTGTAGTTTTAGAAATGGATAAAAATATAAAATTTATAAATATAAATATTAAATGAACATAAAACACTTCAAAAAAGCTCAGATTTCGTGGACCAATCTAAAGAAATATAAAATATCTTTTAAACATTTTATAATAATAAAAAATATATACTTAAATTTAATATTTTAAAAATATAAATTGAATTTTTATAGTAACACTAAAACCTTTGTAGTTTTAGAGATGGATCAAAATTAAGTAAAATTTAACACTTAAATTTAATATTTTAAAAATATATATTAAATTTAACTTTTAAGATAGAATCATTAAAAAAGAAACTTATCATTGGTAATGTAAGTGTTGGTAATTATCTTGAAAGCGACTTTTACAAGTTTATAAAATTAATCTTCACAACTTATGGCCCTCGTTTTTTAATGAATTTAGAAAAACATTTGGTTTAT
The DNA here is from genome assembly GCA_036172955.1 of Meloidogyne arenaria. Lineage (NCBI taxonomy): Eukaryota > Metazoa > Nematoda > Chromadorea > Rhabditida > Meloidogynidae > Meloidogyne > Meloidogyne arenaria. The sequence goes on from JARQAB010000018.1 coordinate 917,099, forward strand.
TATGTACATCAAAATGAATTTCGAAGATTATAAATTTACATAATCTCGCCACAGAAAAACCATTATAATATCAATTAATCTATATATTTTCATATAATTTAAAAACGAGTTTATCAAAATTCTTATCTTGTTAATAATGTTTTTGAAAGGAAATGTTTAAACAAGTTAAAAATTGAAAACTACTAAAAACTACATATAGTTGAATTATTGTTAAATCATTTCGATATTTATGAGATTGAATTCAGCATTATCTCATCTACTTTTGACAGAATTCTTGACATAAATAAAATCTAAATCAGAATGTTGAATAAAAATTAATCTTTTTAAAATGACAAAATCTAACTATCAATTAGACCTAAGTTCTATAAAAATTTTTAAATTTGTGAAAAATCGTCCTTATAAAAAAGTTTCTAATAAGAAAAATGACTAAAAATTTTCTGAAATCGATAAATGTAACAACTACACAAAGTTAATTGAGTTGTTCAATACTGAGTTCATTTTTTCAGTTGTTCAATATTTTTAAATAGAAGTAAGAATGTAATGTTTTTACATACAAATTCATAATGTTATACACCAAATCAATTTTATTTAATTCTTTTTTCGTTTAAATTGTTTTCGAAGGCAAAAAATAAGTGTATGACTATAAAACTAATCTTCTCTTTATCAATGTCTCTTGTTTGAATATGCCACAGGGCAAATAGAGCAAGGAGAGAGAAGAAGAAAGTCTGACCATTATGTACAATCCTAGGTAAGAAAAATAATGGGGGAGGGGCGTTGACAGTTAGTTGCTACAAGTAAAACATTTAAAGGAAGGGAAGAAAAGTCCTCAAAAATAGTCCGCAGAAAGTGCCCCACAATCTTCAGTAGTAGCAGAAATTGAATTGCAACAAAGGCAGATTGCGGAAAAATAAAGATATCATTGATTTAAAAGTAAATTTAAAAAACAAAATGCAACATAAACGCCTTTTTCGTATTTACTGCCTCTTTAGATTAATTTAATCCTTTTAGACTTTGACCATTTTGAAATGGAAAAGAAGGAAAGGAAAATGGGGGAGATAACGGAAAGTACAAAAATATTATTTAAATAAGCCATTTAATTAATTCGTTTGTTTGAAAGATTTTTATTTTTAGTACATTTCCTTTGGTTTTATATGTATTAAGTGTCATTTGAAAATTTTGAATAGGATTTTCAAAAAATTTTCCTCAGATCGGGTTTCGGGTCGAGACAAGACCGGGTATTTGGTTTCGGTTAACCTATCCCATCCCTGATATATAGAATATTTAAATAAATGTAAGTTGTATTGAATAAAATATGTATCGAGCAGGGTGTCCCTTTCCAAAACACCGAAATAGGGCGAAGCGACTCAAAAATATGGCAAAAATAGGGCAAAATTGGTCAAAAATATGGCAAAAAATAGGGCATTGTTTTAAATACTTAGAAATACTTAAAATTTTAAAAAGAAAGCTTTATTATGCATATTTCTCACTATTTTAAACTAAATTAAACTAATCAGGATCAGGGACTGTGCAAGATAAAACTGAGTAAAACGAAACGCAAGGCCAATAACGGCGCAAAACGCAACGCAAGAGTTATTTCTATCAAAATTAGCCACTTTTCAATTAAAAATTTCTTTATCATTAAATTATCCTCATAATTGTTTTTTTGATTTTAATTTCGTTTAGTAGTTTTACTATGTTTTGTGCTAATACTGGATTTTAATTAAAAAATAATAGTAAACAAATAAATTAAAAAGGGATAGTCTTTGTCTTTAAATACTTTTTCAAGAATTTGTTTGATCTCAGCTCGATTTGAACTTTAGATCTCAGCTCAATTTGAACGGACAATGTGTTGATGTCAAAGATATGCTAAAATATCTCTAAATATAGCGAATCAAATTGAACCACAATTCTGCGCACAAAACTTCAGGACCTTTCACAGAGTAAAATGTAATTTACGAATATACATATATAGTATATTAATCTTTTAATTTGAATAATTGACCTCATTTATTAAAGTAATTTAATTAAAGATCATATTTATTTTTCAGTGTGTGCACTTCTGGACGATTCTAGATAAAATACTTTCTTAATGCCTTTTTCAATTGCCCACATTCCATACCACACACATCGTTTCTGGCCTATTTAAACAAAATCATTTTTCACACTTTTCATGTTCTGACATATTCATTTTTTCATGTTCTGACATATTCATTTTTTCACTTCATCGCAGAAATTTAACAAAATGTTTTAGTTTCAATTCAATCATTTGTTTATAAATTTAGATTAATTGAAGTATTTGATTATTAATAATATTCTTTTATATTAATAATACTTTATAATAATGCTTTATTATTAATAATACTAATTTAATAATACTTTATTTTTTTCCAAGTTTATAATTTAACAGAAATTTTATTATACAAATTTTAAAGGTCTTTTAAAATAATTAAAACTTTAGCTTTTAAACAATTAATAATTCATATTGTATATGAATTTATCATATTGTATATGAATTTATCTTTCTTCAGATTTAAATTTAAAAACTTAAAAAATATGTATACACTATGTCAGAAAAAGGCGAAAAAAATTATTAGGCGAAATTAGGCGAAAAAAATTTATCTCGATAAAACTTCGACTTCTCGAGATACGGTACATTAAAGAAAATTTTCCATAGTGTATATAAACTTTTGCACCACAGTGTAAGTTAAAAAACTATATTCAATAATTTTTTATCATATATATAAAAAGTTGCTCGGCGCATAAGTCGCGGCGCAAAAGTCGCGGCGCAAGAGTCGCGGCGCAAATGTTTTCGGCGCAAAAGTCACGGAACCTTATGAAATACAAAAAAGAATCAAAAATGTACTTTGAATAAATCGCTTGTAAACCAAATTGAAATAAAATTCTAAATGGCTTAATAAAATTAAATTCATATAAAAGATAATTTTCCAACGTACGTAGCGAGTAAATTGCAATGTATAAAAGTACATATAAAAATTAATAAATATTTTTTGTAATTAAAGAAAATAATTTCATTAAGAAATATAAATAAATATAATAATAATAGATAATTAAAAATATATCCACTGAGAAAAATCAATTTTCTACAGTAGCGAAGTAAAACCTTTATTTTATAAGTTATTTACAAGTACTCGAAATTTTTGCGAATTATATGTTGTAAAATTTCATTGGGTAAGCTTTTCCAGTTATTTATGATTCTATTAAAAAAATTATTTCTAGTCTTACCGTTAAACTTCTTGGTCCTTAAACAAAATATTTTTATTTTAGCTTTTACTGCAAAATAAAAGTATTTTTGTGGGTCTAGATGCGTCTGTTTTGTTATAATTTTTTGCGCATTTACAAGATCGGCTATTTTTCTTCTATGGCTTAGTTGTTTTAGTTTTAATTTGTTAAGTCTTTGACCATGAGGAAGTGACGTTATTACTGTGATTTTTAATGCTCTTCTTTGTGCTTGATCTATTATATTAGATTGAACAATTCTGTTTGGGCTCCAAATTTCAGTGGCATATTCAAGTTGAGGATGAATATAAGATTTATATACATTTATTTAATTCATAAATTTTCTAGTTTTTAATATTCTTAGTATTTGTTAAGTTATAAAGTATGAATTTTTAACTATTTTATCAATATGTTTGTTAAATTTTATGTTGTTATCAATTATGATACCCAAGTCTCGTACGCAATCTGATGTGATTAATGCTTGATTAAATATTGTTTGTTTCCTATATAAAGTATTACACATTTTTAATTGATATTTCTAAAAAGTTGATATAACCCAATTTTGTAATATTGTTATTGATTCATTAAGATAATTAATATTAAAGGCATTATTATGTGAAATATAAAGCTTTATATCATCTGAATATGTTTAATAGCCTATCTATTTTGAAAGGTTGACAGGGAAATTATTAATAAAAATTGTGAATAAAATAGGTCCCAAAACAATCCCTGAGGAACACATGAATATGTACGAAAAATTTTGAAAAAAATTTTTGAAAATTAAATTAAAATATTTAATTTTCTAAATATATTTATTAAGTGTAAGATTTTTATTTAGATTTTATATCAATATACTATCAATATTATTATATTTATTTTACAGACAGGACCTTTATGACCGTGCGTGGGCAAAGCGGAGAAAAAAAACTTATTATCCCATTTTTCCTAACCTACTTGAAGTGCACAATGATTAAGAGAAAAACATCTATTTAATTTAAACCGAATCAAATCATTCAAACAAAATAATATCAATAGGAAATTGTTGGAGTATTTGTAAAAAAGATGTTAAGTTAAATTTTAATGTATTTAAACAAATAGGAATATGAGTGATGATTCCAATATTCCTAACTTTATTATATTTATATTTAATTTAAAAGAATAATTTTTTTATTAAAATAATTGTATTTTATAAAAAGAATATTTGTTTTTTAAAACAATTATATTTTTTAAAAGAATATGATTTTTTTAGATAACAATGGTTTTCTAAATATAAATATCTATTTTGTAATAAAATAATTGTATTTATAAAGATACTACTTGTATTTTTTAAACGTAAAATAATTGTATCTTTAATTAAAATGTTCTTATTTTTATAAATAATAGTATTTTTTAAAAAGAATAATTTAATTCTTTAAAATAATGTATTTGTTTAAAAGAATATATACATTTCTAAAAATAATACTTGTATTTTTAAAATAAAATCATTGTTTTTAATCATTTTAATTAAAATATTTGTGTTTTTTTAAAAATAAAATGTTTGTATATTTTATTTTAAAATAAAATAATACAATTAAATAATAATAAGATAATGTTAATTGTGAAAAAATTTTAATATAATTTAAAAAATTTTATTTATTTTCGTGTCAAATATTTTTATATTTTGAAAGTCTTCATCAATTTCGCTGTTTAATGCATTTCAGGAGGATTTTAATCTAATTATTATTATGAAAATAATAAATATGTAAATATTAAAATTAATTAATTAAATAATATTCTTTCTATATGGCGATGAATACGACCAATGCTCCACAATTATATTGTGCATGGTGATCAATTTTTAACTTTTTAAATTTTCCATTTCATACTGTAACGTCCACAAGTTATTAGTAAATTATCTAAATAATTTTTAAAAATCATATTTTCTTAACCACTTGAGTTAAAAATATCGAAATGATTGATGGAAATATTTAAATTAATTAAATAGACAGATTTTCATTGCCAGGGCATCAATTAAATAATTTAAAATATTTTTGTCAATTAACTGATTTGGACAGTTAAATTATTTTTCTTTCTCAGTGAAAAACGAACTTTCTAATAAAACAAAAATTAGAACAAAATTTTTTGCTTCGTTTATATATCTAAAATTACGGCAAAAGCTGAGAATAAGAAAAAAGGAAAGAATTATAAAAATTTTAAAAAGGGAAAAAATAACAATTTCTCAAAAAAACAAATAATGTAAATAGTGTCAATAATTCAATCATTTAAAATCATAATTTTTTTGTTTATTTGAATAAATATTTCTCGGATTAAGAATAATTCATGCTTCAAAATAAGCGCTCATTTTTTACAAACCACTAGATTTCATTTATTTATAGGAAAAACTTTTTATATAATTATTTCTAAGCAGGGTAAATATTTGTTGAAAATAATAATAGTGTAAAAACTAAATGTGTATATGAAAACATACAGTTAATTTTTAAGTGAGAAAATAATTATAAAACAAGTTTTAGTAAAAATATAAAAAGATATATCTCAAAAAACAAAAATATTGCTAATAAATATTTATCTTGATTTAAATGGAACAAATTGTATTTTGCCATAAATTACTAAAATTATCAATTTTAAGACATTTTATAAAATAATTATAAATATTGTTATTGTGGTTTAATTACCCTAAATCGGACAAAATCAATTTTAATTAAAATTATAATTATTATATAAATAATAATTATAATCAATTTACATATTTAAGCGAATGTAATATTGTAAAAGAACCAATCATAAAATACATATATGGTCTTAATTGAATAGTAAATTTTATTAAAAAATTTAAACAATGCAAGAAATTTTGCTTTCAATTTTACAAATAAAATAAAATAATAGTTAATTGATATAAGCAGTATTATAAGTAGCTATATTATATTTATAGTATTATAAACACATGTGCGACACTGAACTAGAATGTCTACAGAACATTTAAATAAAAATTGAAAAAATAACTAAATGAAATATCGATTAAGATAACTGAAATATCGATTAAGATAACTATCGATTAAGATAACTAAATGAAATATCGATTAAGATAACTTAATATAATCTATTATAGATATTTAATTTTGTTTATTAATTAAAATATTTTGTATTTAATAAAATTGAATATTATAATTTAATAAAAAAATAATTTGTAAAATGTTTAATTGATATAATAATTTATTTATAAGCTATGAATGCTAATGTAATATGCAGAATGATTTGGAGAGAGATAATCTTACTTCAGATCGATTATATATTAGTGATGGATTTTTTACCGTAAATATGTTACAATTAATTTAATGAATTTATGAATTTTGTTGATTATCAAATATACCCCTTTATTATAATCTAAATTTTTAATCGAATTATATTTTAATTGTAAAATAAATACTGTAACTAAATAAACAATAATAAATGGAATATGTTTTATATGTTTTCAGGAATATGTTTTAAGCATAAATATAATAAATGATTATTTATATGGACATACAGAAACTAAACAATGATAGCAAGAATTTATGTATATCCGATCAGAAATATACAAGTAAAATTCAAGTAAACTTCTCGAATCAATAATATGGAGGTATTGTGTAGCTTTATAAACCAAGCCCGAAATTTAACAAAAACAATATTGATTAAAATATAATTTTTTAGGATAATCACATAAATAGCAAAATTAGGTTTAGGTTGTTAGAATGTAAAGTTTTAATCTGTTGTTCAATCAATAGAAGCGAAACAATATTAGAAACAATTTAATTTTGTTGTCTGTTCTCTTTTCATGTTTTTCGAAGGGGTTTGATTAGAATATAACTTTATAGAATAATATCTAAATCAAAATAGAAATTTAACGCTAAATTATCTTGAATTTATCTTGATTTAAAACAAAATAATTAAATTTAATTTTACAAAATTTATCTATAATTAATTTTTAAAAATTTTAATAATAATTGGATTTAAATTGAATTCAAGCTATAATTTTATTAATTAGTTCCGGTAGCAGCTTGTCGTAAACAAAAGCTTCAATAATCATTCTGTCGTAATTTTGTAATTTTTTATGAAAGAAAAGCTAATTAAATTTAATTTCACAAGCTAAATTATGACGGCTGAGTTAAAGTATTGATTTATAGTTGTTTATATACTGCATTCAGTCGAAAAATATCATCACTCTTTAAAAGAATTATCTGAAAAAATTTGATATATATTTCACTGATACTTTCTAAACTATAGTAACAAATTTTTTAGTTTAGCCATAAAATCTGCAGAACTTAATTCAAACCTGATCTAAACATTTTTCAAATTGGATGGGAAAATTTTTATATTGTTCTTTACATTAACATTATTTTCTTTACATTGTATTGTTATTACTACGATAATGAATTTATAAATCTTTAAAATTATTTTCAAGGATTCTTTTGAACAAGCGACAATAATTTTAATACTTTTTATCTTAGTAACATTTTTTACATTATTATAGATTTTTTTTATTTTTGTTGTCTAAAATATCTTAATGTGACGTATACCCCGTCTTCAATTTGCTTTTCAAATTCTTGTTAGGAGAAAACCTCCAACTTTTCAATGTATTTTTAATCTATATTTACTCTGTATTTCCTTTAAAAGTCTATTAAAAATTTTTATTTTATAGTACTATATTAATATTCAGTTGTGTTTGTTTCATGACGCTCTGACCAAAATCATATACTTAAGCACATGTGATTTGCATAAATATTTGTTAAATTTGCATAAATATCTTGTCATAAATATTTTGCATTAATATTTTGCTTGAGAAGCAAATTTGAATTTGTTCTTTAATCTACCACCCCTCCGATTTATGCTAAAATAATCTTGTCTATAAATTCAACGTCTTCCATAATTTTCTGATTGTTACCGCAATGTATGAAATATTTCTCCTTTTTTGCCACAAGAGCAAATTAATCGTAATTTTGTCAAAAATTTTTATTTATAATTCTAAAATTGAATTTTTTATTTTTTTCCTACACGAGTAATTAAAGATCATAAATATGAGGCAGATCGTACATTATTAAATCAAAATGTACTTTATCAATCACCTTATTTCCTTAATCTATGGACTATTTATGATTTGTATTCATAATTATTTAAATATTTAATATGAAATTGTCTAACATTACGATGTTATAACTAAATGATTTTATTTTTATTATATAATTTTTGTGATTTGAATGATTTATGTGTTGAATAATTTTAGTGTAGTCAATACATATTTACTTCTATTTTTAGCCAATATTTATATCAATATTTACTTTAATATTCATTTTCATAAGTTTGTCTTTTATTTATTGAATTATGTGGCAGCAGTATGCATCCCAAATCAAAATTCTTTTTTCAAAAAATCTTATAACTAAATTTTATTTTTTAAATTACAACCATTACCTGTTATCAACTCGTTTCCAGTCAGGCTCTTACAAGTTTATTACCAAATTGTTTAATAATTAAAGGTTTTTTCAAAGCAGTACAGCATATGTTTTCATTTTTCTTCCGTCCATTTTTCCCGTCAAAAAACAGTGCTTCTTAGTTTATCATGCCCAAAATCATTAATGATAATGATAATTTGAGAAGATATTTGGTAGCACAACATTTGTTTTGAGATAAAAAATAACTATTCAATTAATTTAATTTGAAAATAATTTTATGAGGTTATGTTTTCCTTCTTAGATAGTACGAAACGGTATTGTTCTGATACTATTTTTTATAACCCAGAGACCGGCCTAAACACTACATATTAAAATAACCAACTCATCTGAAAGAAATAAATGGAACAAATGTATAATTTTAAAATAATATAATTTGGACTGTAAGGAAATTAAACTGTTTCAGAAATATTTAGAAAATGTAAAAGCGATACACATATTATTAGAAAACTCGGATGCAAAATTCCACTCTTTTTTCATATATAATGACTTCTTCATTGTTGTATATATTGTTTAATGTCGACATTTATTAAATAACGAAATTATTATTAAATTTTTGTGTAAATTAGTAAATTTTTTTTATTAATTCTACAATTTGATAATATATTGAGCATAACTTTGCTTAAAATTTGAATCATTTATAATTATTTAAATTTTTTTAATTAAATTTATCTTCAATGAAAATAAGTTAAAATGTAAATTTTATCAGAATTATTATTATATTATTTATTTAACAGTATAATTTTTCGCTAATTGTTTTAATTGGTTAATAAAAATAATATATGCCAATTTTATTATTTGTATAATTTTAATCACTTTTGGGTTATTTATTTAATTTTTGTAATTAATTTTACTTGTACTAATTGATTTTTGCGCGCTCTAACTTTGCCGCATTGTCATTCCACGCAAAGATAGATATTCTTTCTTTTTCATGATTCTGCCCTACCTATCAATTTAATAATTTAATTTTTAAGTTAAAATTTTTCTCGAAATTTTATTGAATTTTATTATTTTATATAAGCTATTATTAGTTTTAAAAACCAGATATGTTTAATCCTTGTTTATTTAACGCCTTTAATGTTTTGTAAAGTGCGCTTTAAACATATTGTTTATTTTTTGCAAGTTTTGTAATTCTCTATATAAATGTTTAAAAAATTTATTGTCTCTCTTATTTTCATTAGGAAATCTTTTTATTATTTAATAATTCTAAAGCAAGCATCTTTGTTTAACAGGCAAGCATATGTGTTTTTTCTGTAATATTGGTTCTTTTATTCATATTCTTAAAAGTTGCCATTAAATTATACATTCATAAAGTGTATTACAACTCAACGTTTTAAACAAGAAACTCATAATTAGCTTGTCAAACGAGTCTCAGCGTTTTTGGTCTTATTTTCCATTCTAGTCACATCCATCTCTATTCTAGTATTTCAGAATTAGAGTAATATTCAACATTAATTTACTAAAATTCAAGTAATTATTTATTACAATATTTTATTAAAATTTTAATGATATATTATAAAAGCAGAATTGACTCAATTTTGTTTCATTAGTGTAATTATTTAACATTTTTATTATCTCTTTAAGTATTTTACTCGATATTGATTTTCTTATTCTAACCGACCGATATCATTTATCACTATTATCAATTTTTCACACATTGTCTAACTATCAATTAATTTAAAGATTGATTCGGAAAAAATTAAAGAAATATTTACATTTAACCAATAACTTTGGTCCGAGATACAGACAAAAAGCCTGCTCAAAGAGAAAGTCAATATTAAGTTCAATATTCCCTTTAACCCCTCTGATAATCTCTCCTTTAATTCCTCCCTACTTTACTCAAAGTCCACCTTAATCTATGCAAACGCTCAGATATACCACATACTAGTGATGCTCGGGAGAAGAAAAACCCGGGAATCGGGAAACGGGAGTCGGGTCGGGAAATGACCTCGGGATCGGGAGTCGGGAATTAGCAATAAAAAAATTATTGGTTCTCAAAAGTTTCCGATTTTTTGCACCATAGTTAGAAATTTTGAAAATTTTGGAAGGTAAAGAAGCATTACTAGCGCCGCAGGCGAAACTTTTGAGAATTTTTAGGTCAAGAAGTCAGATTTCTTCCATTTTTTGCGTCGCAGCCAAAAATTTTGACTCTGATTGGAGTGTCTCATATTTATATCCTAGTTCATTCAAGAACTAGCGGCGTTGGGCCCCAAGAGTGGTAACCCACCCTTGGGCGCGCCGATCCTTCTTTTTACTTTTTTATTCAACAAAAGTATTTAATAAATAAAAGAAGGAGAGGACAGGCCAACTTTTGATCGGGCCCAAAACTAATTAATGAGATAGTAAGTTGATTTGGCCTATTCTCTCCCGCCTTTTATGAGTCGCTAAAAATGGGCGTTTCATAATCTTAACTATGACATTCTATACGCGGGGGGTGGGGGATACAACAGAAAAAGCGGATAAATAAAAGTGCGGAAAATGTGAAATGAAATTCTGTTTTCTTTATCTGAATAATCTATCTTTTTGTATGTGTCGTTTCTTTCTGGTCCAATGTGCTTCTCATCGATATTTTTCCTCCATTCTTCGTTTCCATTCTTTTAGCAATCATATCTATCCCGCGCAAAACGTAATTTCACTTCAACAAATTCCTGTACTTGTATGTATAAATCAAGAAAATTTTGGCGAAAACGGAAAAAATTATGTATATGTCCACGGAGCGCCAATCCAAGCAAATGTTAAACAATGAACGCCAAACTCCACTTTCTTCCTACCTGGGGGGTTATTTTTTTAATATTCCTCAAAATTTGTTCCGTCCGTGGGCCCGTTCTAATATCCTTGATCCTGATAATATTGTTCTCCCCAGTTTTCATTACTTTCATTTGGAACCCATTGGCATTCTTCATCGTCATAATATTGGTCATTGTCATTGTATGCGTCAAAATTTGGGTCCATCTGTTCATCATCCCAGTTTTTATCATCCTCGTCCCAATTCTCACTACATCCATTTGTCTCCTTTAATTGTTGCTCATAGTAATATTGTGCATCATTTTGGTACGGATCCCAGACTTCATTAACCTCCGATAGCGCTGCCTTAACTTCTATTTTCTCAAGTCTTTTCCTCGTCTCATCTTTAATTGTCCGATTTAATCCATCAACCCTTTTGACTGCGCAATTGCTTCTGCCAATGAAGAGGGCGCTTTCATAAAAAATAATCTTTTCCCTAAGTTCAGGTAACAGTCCGGCTTTAAATCTCTCCATGCAAATTTCCTCCTTGAACCTTTTGACCATTTTGTCATTTTCCTCCTTCAAGCCTGCCCTTTGTTCGTCATTTAATTTAATTGAATCAAGGTCCATTCCGAACGAATTCTCAGGATAAGCCGTTTCTACTAGATTCATTAAATCCCTTGCAAATTCTTCTAATCCTTCGCCCATTTCCTGTTCCATGAGACGCTTGTAGCATAATGCATTAGCTCAATTATACTAATTTTTTCATTAGATAGTAAAGATAAATTAATTATGAAAAGATAAAAAATGAAATAATTATAAATTAGGAATTTTAATTTTAACAACCAAAACTGAATTATAATTTAATAGATGTGGAAATATTAAAAGATTGTCGAAATAGTAAAAGATTTAGGAATACTTACATACAATAAACTTACGTTTAAAAAACACATTAAAAACATATGTATGTAGACTTGGATTTTTATAATATAATGTTATATTGAATAAAAAATTAAGTTTAAATCGTTCATTAAGATATATAAAATTAATAAAATAAAAAAATATATTTTAAAGCAATTAATTAGAAAAAAATCATTAATAATCTGCACAGTTTTAAAGGAGATGAAAGGTTTTTAATTAATTATTTGTAATACATAGAAAATATTTTATTACAATATCTACTGGGTTCATACAAATTGTTCATGCAATCAAGGTCTACAATGCATTAGATCATCATTATATTCAACCAAAAATTATATTTCATGACTAGGGTGCGGCAAAACATGCAAATGCATATTTTGTATGCGGATATGCCATGAGCTGAAACGCTCAAAAATGGTCTTTTTACATCGGCACGAACATTAGGGGCCGGGTTCCTATAGCATATTTTTGCATATCTGTGCATATTTTATCTGTGCATATTTTAAAATATGCACAGATTAAATATATGCACAGATTAAATATATGCACAGATTAAATATATGCACAGATTTAAAATATGCATATCTGTGCATATTTTGGGAAATTTTGCATATTTTTACATAAATTTGAGCATATTTTGGCATTTTTGAGAAATTTTATTTAAAATCGTGCAAAATTTTCAGAATTTTTAAATTTTTCAGGCAACAAATTTTTTAATAAAAATTTGTTGAAAAATTAGTTGCTCGCATCGATCTTAAAGGAAATTTTCTCTCTCTTTTCTCTCTTATTATTATTTTTCGTGTGTATATTTGCTACATTCTCTCATTTTTATTTTCCAAAACTATTACCAAATTTTTGTCGTTACTATGCCCAAAGGATATTGCTTTCTCTAATTACTCAGGTTTTTATTATTATGTTATTTATGTGTATTTTAAGCTTTTCTGGTGTCCTATATAATTTATCTTTTAAAGGATTTTTTATGTGTAATAATAGTGGCGCTTTTATTTAACATTTGCCAAAATTATAATCATTTTTTTGAAAAAATTTTTCTATTTATCTAAACACATTTTAAAATTTCTTTTTAGTTTATTAACTAAATTATTTTTAAATGCGTACTCATTATTTATGAATTCTTTGAATTTTTTCATATAATATTTTATGAAAATTTTACTAGACTTATTTTAAAAGATTTTTTGATTTAACATATTCTCTTCTTTACTCTTCTTCTAAACTCTTAGTCAAAGAGAAGGATGTTGGGTCCATCATCACTGCTGTATTTTGCTAAATCAAAATTATCGGAGTATTATGAACCGGTAATTCAATCCTATTTGCTTAATCAGCAGGTCCATTTGGGTCTCATTTATTATGGCATTAGTTGATAACCATTTGCTCATAGAGGAGATAATTGAGGAGATAATGATAGCTGGGAACAATGAGATATGCGAATTATTCCCATCATTATAATGGAGCCCAATGCGTATGGTAATAGTATATAATTAATATCGTTTGGTACACATAAATAGTTAGTCGTTTTTGTCAAAAGCAATTTATTTGTGAAATAAACAGCACTTTATAATTCGAAAAATAATTAATTTAAAATTTATGATTGTTTTATTTTTTTTAAATGATTATCTCTCATTTTATGTAACTTTCATTTTTGTATTAATGTTTTCACATAAATTATTTTCATTATTTAATTTTTAAATAAGTAGATCTGCAATGCCATTTAATTGGAATAAAACAAATAAAATGTAAAACAGATGCATACATTTTTTAAGACTCTTGTCCAAAATCAATCATTTATCATTCTTCATCTTCAACTTTTGCTTTAAATGAATCTTCTAAATTCCAAATAAACATTCTATTTGCTTAACAAATGAATTAAATTTATTCTTTGCATTCTAACGGAAAAATTGCTCCTCTAAAATTTAACTTACTTCAACAATTGTCATTATTTAAATTTTAAATAAATTTAACTTTAATCAAACTTTAATAGAAAATTTATTTATTTAAAAAATATTTATAAAATATTTGGAACTAAATTAAGACAAAATTAAATTAGCGAAAATTAATTTAAATCTTTTCACAATATCTAATTTTATTTAAATTAAATTTATTAGTTTCTTTTGTTAAACAGATAAAATTTATAATAGAAAATAGAAATTTATATTATTAGCAAAATATGTAATTTAATAAATTATTAATAGATTCTTATTTTATTACTAAATATCAATTATTTCGAAGTATCTATTTATTTATCGTGTTACTCAAGCCCCATTAAGCCAATGACAAGCTCTTTGAATTTCTTAATTTGGCTCACTTAATTTATAGTAAAATCATGAACAAAATTATAAAATTTAAATCAATAAATTTTCTTTTAATTTCATCTACGTTATAATTACTATATTATTAAAAAATATTTTTGAATTTCAAATAGATTTTGAAAAATCAATTATATAAAATACAATAATCATGTTTAAATTTACAATTACTATTTATTCTCAAACATAGGAATTTAGTTTAAAACAAAAATATATGTTCTTCTACCAAGCTTTACAGCTAAATCATTAACAGTAAAATAAATATCAGCTCTATAATTTTTAGTGTCGGCAACACATTTGTGTTATTATTTTTAGTAGGAGCCATTATTTATAATTTTTAGTTATTTGAGTAAATTTTTAAATAAAATTCTATTAATAAACATAAATAAACATTTTATAAATAAATATAGTAAAAATTAGATTATTATTTATTATTTGCTTTGATATTTATTTGCTGTCGATTAAAAATAATCTTTAGATTTTTTATAATTTGAGCAGGCAGAACCTTTCATAGTCCTTATGAGGACTCTTTGGTTTTGAATTCTGCTAACAATTAAAACTATCAGAATTTCTTCCAATTATTTCTTTAATATATTTTTAATTAGTTTTTAAAATTTAAAAACAATAATTTGTTAGCGTGTTTTTAGTAATTTTTATTAATCTCTGGTACCAAGCTTTACAGCTAAATCATTAACAGTAAAATAAATATCAGCTCTATAATTTTTAGTGTCTTAAAATTTTTAATTAGAATAAAAAAATGTCTTAAATTTTTTAATTAGAATTTTAAAAATTTTAATAATTAGAATATAACTTTATAGAATAATATCTAAATCAAAATAGAAATTTAACGCTAAATTATCTTGAATTTATCTTGATTTAAAACAAAATAATTAAATTTAATTTTACAAAATTTATCTATAATTAATTTTTAAAAATTTTAATAATAATTGGATTTAAATTGAATTCAAGCTATAATTTTATTAATTAGTTCCGGTAGCAGCTTGTCGTAAACAAAAGCTTCAATAATCATTCTGTCGTAATTTTGTAATTTTTTATGAAAGAAAAGCTAATTAAATTTAATTTCACAAGCTAAATTATGACGGCTGAGTTAAAGTATTGATTTATAGTTGTTTATATACTGCATTCAGTCGAAAAATATCATCACTCTTTAAAAGAATTATCTGAAAAAATTTGATATATATTTCACTGATACTTTCTAAACTATAGTAACAAATTTTTTAGTTTAGCCATAAAATCTGCAGAACTTAATTCAAACCTGATCTAAACATTTTTCAAATTGGATGGGAAAATTTTTATATTGTTCTTTACATTAACATTATTTTCTTTACATTGTATTGTTATTACTACGATAATGAATTTATAAATCTTTAAAATTATTTTCAAGGATTCTTTTGAACAAGCGACAATAATTTTAATACTTTTTATCTTAGTAACATTTTTTACATTATTATAGATTTTTTTTATTTTTGTTGTCTAAAATATCTTAATGTGACGTATACCCCGTCTTCAATTTGCTTTTCAAATTCTTGTTAGGAGAAAACCTCCAACTTTTCAATGTATTTTTAATCTATATTTACTCTGTATTTCCTTTAAAAGTCTATTAAAAATTTTTATTTTATAGTACTATATTAATATTCAGTTGTGTTTGTTTCATGACGCTCTGACCAAAATCATATACTTAAGCACATGTGATTTGCATAAATATTTGTTAAATTTGCATAAATATCTTGTCATAAATATTTTGCATTAATATTTTGCTTGAGAAGCAAATTTGAATTTGTTCTTTAATCTACCACCCCTCCGATTTATGCTAAAATAATCTTGTCTATAAATTCAACGTCTTCCATAATTTTCTGATTGTTACCGCAATGTATGAAATATTTCTCCTTTTTTGCCACAAGAGCAAATTAATCGTAATTTTGTCAAAAATTTTTATTTATAATTCTAAAATTGAATTTTTTATTTTTTTCCTACACGAGTAATTAAAGATCATAAATATGAGGCAGATCGTACATTATTAAATCAAAATGTACTTTATCAATCACCTTATTTCCTTAATCTATGGACTATTTATGATTTGTATTCATAATTATTTAAATATTTAATATGAAATTGTCTAACATTACGATGTTATAACTAAATGATTTTATTTTTATTATATAATTTTTGTGATTTGAATGATTTATGTGTTGAATAATTTTAGTGTAGTCAATACATATTTACTTCTATTTTTAGCCAATATTTATATCAATATTTACTTTAATATTCATTTTCATAAGTTTGTCTTTTATTTATTGAATTATGTGGCAGCAGTATGCATCCCAAATCAAAATTCTTTTTTCAAAAAATCTTATAACTAAATTTTATTTTTTAAATTACAACCATTACCTGTTATCAACTCGTTTCCAGTCAGGCTCTTACAAGTTTATTACCAAATTGTTTAATAATTAAAGGTTTTTTCAAAGCAGTACAGCATATGTTTTCATTTTTCTTCCGTCCATTTTTCCCGTCAAAAAACAGTGCTTCTTAGTTTATCATGCCCAAAATCATTAATGATAATGATAATTTGAGAAGATATTTGGTAGCACAACATTTGTTTTGAGATAAAAAATAACTATTCAATTAATTTAATTTGAAAATAATTTTATGAGGTTATGTTTTCCTTCTTAGATAGTACGAAACGGTATTGTTCTGATACTATTTTTTATAACCCAGAGACCGGCCTAAACACTACATATTAAAATAACCAACTCATCTGAAAGAAATAAATGGAACAAATGTATAATTTTAAAATAATATAATTTGGACTGTAAGGAAATTAAACTGTTTCAGAAATATTTAGAAAATGTAAAAGCGATACACATATTATTAGAAAACTCGGATGCAAAATTCCACTCTTTTTTCATATATAATGACTTCTTCATTGTTGTATATATTGTTTAATGTCGACATTTATTAAATAACGAAATTATTATTAAATTTTTGTGTAAATTAGTAAATTTTTTTTATTAATTCTACAATTTGATAATATATTGAGCATAACTTTGCTTAAAATTTGAATCATTTATAATTATTTAAATTTTTTTAATTAAATTTATCTTCAATGAAAATAAGTTAAAATGTAAATTTTATCAGAATTATTATTATATTATTTATTTAACAGTATAATTTTTCGCTAATTGTTTTAATTGGTTAATAAAAATAATATATGCCAATTTTATTATTTGTATAATTTTAATCACTTTTGGGTTATTTATTTAATTTTTGTAATTAATTTTACTTGTACTAATTGATTTTTGCGCGCTCTAACTTTGCCGCATTGTCATTCCACGCAAAGATAGATATTCTTTCTTTTTCATGATTCTGCCCTACCTATCAATTTAATAATTTAATTTTTAAGTTAAAATTTTTCTCGAAATTTTATTGAATTTTATTATTTTATATAAGCTATTATTAGTTTTAAAAACCAGATATGTTTAATCCTTGTTTATTTAACGCCTTTAATGTTTTGTAAAGTGCGCTTTAAACATATTGTTTATTTTTTGCAAGTTTTGTAATTCTCTATATAAATGTTTAAAAAATTTATTGTCTCTCTTATTTTCATTAGGAAATCTTTTTATTATTTAATAATTCTAAAGCAAGCATCTTTGTTTAACAGGCAAGCATATGTGTTTTTTTCTGTAATATTGGTTCTTTTATTCATATTCTTAAAAGTTGCCATTAAATTATACATTCATAAAGTGTATTACAACTCAACGTTTTAAACAAGAAACTCATAATTAGCTTGTCAAACGAGTCTCAGCGTTTTTGGTCTTATTTTCCATTCTAGTCACATCCATCTCTATTCTAGTATTTCAGAATTAGAGTAATATTCAACATTAATTTACTAAAATTCAAGTAATTATTTATTACAATATTTTATTAAAATTTTAATGATATATTATAAAAGCAGAATTGACTCAATTTTGTTTCATTAGTGTAATTATTTAACATTTTTATTATCTCTTTAAGTATTTTACTCGATATTGATTTTCTTATTCTAACCGACCGATATCATTTATCACTATTATCAATTTTTCACACATTGTCTAACTATCAATTAATTTAAAGATTGATTCGGAAAAAATTAAAGAAATATTTACATTTAACCAATAACTTTGGTCCGAGATACAGACAAAAAGCCTGCTCAAAGAGAAAGTCAATATTAAGTTCAATATTCCCTTTAACCCCTCTGATAATCTCTCCTTTAATTCCTCCCTACTTTACTCAAAGTCCACCTTAATCTATGCAAACGCTCAGATATACCACATACTAGTGATGCTCGGGAGAAGAAAAACCCGGGAATCGGGAAACGGGAGTCGGGTCGGGAAATGACCTCGGGATCGGGAGTCGGGAATTAGCAATAAAAAAATTATTGGTTCTCAAAAGTTTCCGATTTTTTGCACCATAGTTAGAAATTTTGAAAATTTTGGAAGGTAAAGAAGCATTACTAGCGCCGCAGGCGAAACTTTTGAGAATTTTTAGGTCAAGAAGTCAGATTTCTTCCATTTTTTGCGTCGCAGCCAAAAATTTTGACTCTGATTGGAGTGTCTCATATTTATATCCTAGTTCATTCAAGAACTAGCGGCGTTGGGCCCCAAGAGTGGTAACCCACCCTTGGGCGCGCCGATCCTTCTTTTTACTTTTTTATTCAACAAAAGTATTTAATAAATAAAAGAAGGAGAGGACAGGCCAACTTTTGATCGGGCCCAAAACTAATTAATGAGATAGTAAGTTGATTTGGCCTATTCTCTCCCGCCTTTTATGAGTCGCTAAAAATGGGCGTTTCATAATCTTAACTATGACATTCTATACGCGGGGGGTGGGGGATACAACAGAAAAAGCGGATAAATAAAAGTGCGGAAAATGTGAAATGAAATTCTGTTTTCTTTATCTGAATAATCTATCTTTTTGTATGTGTCGTTTCTTTCTGGTCCAATGTGCTTCTCATCGATATTTTTCCTCCATTCTTCGTTTCCATTCTTTTAGCAATCATATCTATCCCGCGCAAAACGTAATTTCACTTCAACAAATTCCTGTACTTGTATGTATAAATCAAGAAAATTTTGGCGAAAACGGAAAAAATTATGTATATGTCCACGGAGCGCCAATCCAAGCAAATGTTAAACAATGAACGCCAAACTCCACTTTCTTCCTACCTGGGGGGTTATTTTTTTAATATTCCTCAAAATTTGTTCCGTCCGTGGGCCCGTTCTAATATCCTTGATCCTGATAATATTGTTCTCCCCAGTTTTCATTACTTTCATTTGGAACCCATTGGCATTCTTCATCGTCATAATATTGGTCATTGTCATTGTATGCGTCAAAATTTGGGTCCATCTGTTCATCATCCCAGTTTTTATCATCCTCGTCCCAATTCTCACTACATCCATTTGTCTCCTTTAATTGTTGCTCATAGTAATATTGTGCATCATTTTGGTACGGATCCCAGACTTCATTAACCTCCGATAGCGCTGCCTTAACTTCTATTTTCTCAAGTCTTTTCCTCGTCTCATCTTTAATTGTCCGATTTAATCCATCAACCCTTTTTGACTGCGCAATTGCTTCTGCCAATGAAGAGGGCGCTTTCATAAAAAATAATCTTTTCCCTAAGTTCAGGTAACAGTCCGGCTTTAAATCTCTCCATGCAAATTTCCTCCTTGAACCTTTTGACCATTTTGTCATTTTCCTCCTTCAAGCCTGCCCTTTGTTCGTCATTTAATTTAATTGAATCAAGGTCCATTCCGAACGAATTCTCAGGATAAGCCGTTTCTACTAGATTCATTAAATCCCTTGCAAATTCTTCTAATCCTTCGCCCATTTCCTGTTCCATGAGACGCTTGTAGCATAATGCATTAGCTCAATTATACTAATTTTTTCATTAGATAGTAAAGATAAATTAATTATGAAAAGATAAAAAATGAAATAATTATAAATTAGGAATTTTAATTTTAACAACCAAAACTGAATTATAATTTAATAGATGTGGAAATATTAAAAGATTGTCGAAATAGTAAAAGATTTAGGAATACTTACATACAATAAACTTACGTTTAAAAAACACATTAAAAACATATGTATGTAGACTTGGATTTTTATAATATAATGTTATATTGAATAAAAAATTAAGTTTAAATCGTTCATTAAGATATATAAAATTAATAAAATAAAAAAATATATTTTAAAGCAATTAATTAGAAAAAAATCATTAATAATCTGCACAGTTTTAAAGGAGATGAAAGGTTTTTAATTAATTATTTGTAATACATAGAAAATATTTTATTACAATATCTACTGGGTTCATACAAATTGTTCATGCAATCAAGGTCTACAATGCATTAGATCATCATTATATTCAACCAAAAATTATATTTCATGACTAGGGTGCGGCAAAACATGCAAATGCATATTTTGTATGCGGATATGCCATGAGCTGAAACGCTCAAAAATGGTCTTTTTACATCGGCACGAACATTAGGGGCCGGGTTCCTATAGCATATTTTTGCATATCTGTGCATATTTTATCTGTGCATATTTTAAAATATGCACAGATTAAATATATGCACAGATTAAATATATGCACAGATTAAATATATGCACAGATTTAAAATATGCATATCTGTGCATATTTTGGGAAATTTTGCATATTTTTACATAAATTTGAGCATATTTTGGCATTTTTGAGAAATTTTATTTAAAATCGTGCAAAATTTTCAGAATTTTTAAATTTTTCAGGCAACAAATTTTTTAATAAAAATTTGTTGAAAAATTAGTTGCTCGCATCGATCTTAAAGGAAATTTTCTCTCTCTTTTCTCTCTTATTATTATTTTTCGTGTGTATATTTGCTACATTCTCTCATTTTTATTTTCCAAAACTATTACCAAATTTTTGTCGTTACTATGCCCAAAGGATATTGCTTTCTCTAATTACTCAGGTTTTTATTATTATGTTATTTATGTGTATTTTAAGCTTTTCTGGTGTCCTATATAATTTATCTTTTAAAGGATTTTTTATGTGTAATAATAGTGGCGCTTTTATTTAACATTTGCCAAAATTATAATCATTTTTTTGAAAAAATTTTTCTATTTATCTAAACACATTTTAAAATTTCTTTTTAGTTTATTAACTAAATTATTTTTAAATGCGTACTCATTATTTATGAATTCTTTGAATTTTTTCATATAATATTTTATGAAAATTTTACTAGACTTATTTTAAAAGATTTTTTGATTTAACATATTCTCTTCTTTACTCTTCTTCTAAACTCTTAGTCAAAGAGAAGGATGTTGGGTCCATCATCACTGCTGTATTTTGCTAAATCAAAATTATCGGAGTATTATGAACCGGTAATTCAATCCTATTTGCTTAATCAGCAGGTCCATTTGGGTCTCATTTATTATGGCATTAGTTGATAACCATTTGCTCATAGAGGAGATAATTGAGGAGATAATGATAGCTGGGAACAATGAGATATGCGAATTATTCCCATCATTATAATGGAGCCCAATGCGTATGGTAATAGTATATAATTAATATCGTTTGGTACACATAAATAGTTAGTCGTTTTTGTCAAAAGCAATTTATTTGTGAAATAAACAGCACTTTATAATTCGAAAAATAATTAATTTAAAATTTATGATTGTTTTATTTTTTTTAAATGATTATCTCTCATTTTATGTAACTTTCATTTTTGTATTAATGTTTTCACATAAATTATTTTCATTATTTAATTTTTAAATAAGTAGATCTGCAATGCCATTTAATTGGAATAAAACAAATAAAATGTAAAACAGATGCATACATTTTTTAAGACTCTTGTCCAAAATCAATCATTTATCATTCTTCATCTTCAACTTTTGCTTTAAATGAATCTTCTAAATTCCAAATAAACATTCTATTTGCTTAACAAATGAATTAAATTTATTCTTTGCATTCTAACGGAAAAATTGCTCCTCTAAAATTTAACTTACTTCAACAATTGTCATTATTTAAATTTTAAATAAATTTAACTTTAATCAAACTTTAATAGAAAATTTATTTATTTAAAAAATATTTATAAAATATTTGGAACTAAATTAAGACAAAATTAAATTAGCGAAAATTAATTTAAATCTTTTCACAATATCTAATTTTATTTAAATTAAATTTATTAGTTTCTTTTGTTAAACAGATAAAATTTATAATAGAAAATAGAAATTTATATTATTAGCAAAATATGTAATTTAATAAATTATTAATAGATTCTTATTTTATTACTAAATATCAATTATTTCGAAGTATCTATTTATTTATCGTGTTACTCAAGCCCCATTAAGCCAATGACAAGCTCTTTGAATTTCTTAATTTGGCTCACTTAATTTATAGTAAAATCATGAACAAAATTATAAAATTTAAATCAATAAATTTTCTTTTAATTTCATCTACGTTATAATTACTATATTATTAAAAAATATTTTTGAATTTCAAATAGATTTTGAAAAATCAATTATATAAAATACAATAATCATGTTTAAATTTACAATTACTATTTATTCTCAAACATAGGAATTTAGTTTAAAACAAAAATATATGTTCTTCTACCAAGCTTTACAGCTAAATCATTAACAGTAAAATAAATATCAGCTCTATAATTTTTAGTGTCGGCAACACATTTGTGTTATTATTTTTAGTAGGAGCCATTATTTATAATTTTTAGTTATTTGAGTAAATTTTTAAATAAAATTCTATTAATAAACATAAATAAACATTTTATAAATAAATATAGTAAAAATTAGATTATTATTTATTATTTGCTTTGATATTTATTTGCTGTCGATTAAAAATAATCTTTAGATTTTTTATAATTTGAGCAGGCAGAACCTTTCATAGTCCTTATGAGGACTCTTTGGTTTTGAATTCTGCTAACAATTAAAACTATCAGAATTTCTTCCAATTATTTCTTTAATATATTTTTAATTAGTTTTTAAAATTTAAAAACAATAATTTGTTAGCGTGTTTTTAGTAATTTTTATTAATCTCTGGTACCAAGCTTTACAGCTAAATCATTAACAGTAAAATAAATATCAGCTCTATAATTTTTAGTGTCTTAAAATTTTTTAATTAGAATAAAAAAATGTCTTAAATTTTTTAATTAGAATTTTAAAAATTTTAATAATTAGAATATAACTTTATAGAATAATATCTAAATCAAAATAGAAATTTAACGCTAAATTATCTTGAATTTATCTTGATTTAAAACAAAATAATTAAATTTAATTTTACAAAATTTATCTATAATTAATTTTTAAAAATTTTAATAATAATTGGATTTAAATTGAATTCAAGCTATAATTTTATTAATTAGTTCCGGTAGCAGCTTGTCGTAAACAAAAGCTTCAATAATCATTCTGTCGTAATTTTGTAATTTTTTATGAAAGAAAAGCTAATTAAATTTAATTTCACAAGCTAAATTATGACGGCTGAGTTAAAGTATTGATTTATAGTTGTTTATATACTGCATTCAGTCGAAAAATATCATCACTCTTTAAAAGAATTATCTGAAAAAATTTGATATATATTTCACTGATACTTTCTAAACTATAGTAACAAATTTTTTAGTTTAGCCATAAAATCTGCAGAACTTAATTCAAACCTGATCTAAACATTTTTCAAATTGGATGGGAAAATTTTTATATTGTTCTTTACATTAACATTATTTTCTTTACATTGTATTGTTATTACTACGATAATGAATTTATAAATCTTTAAAATTATTTTCAAGGATTCTTTTGAACAAGCGACAATAATTTTAATACTTTTTATCTTAGTAACATTTTTTACATTATTATAGATTTTTTTTATTTTTGTTGTCTAAAATATCTTAATGTGACGTATACCCCGTCTTCAATTTGCTTTTCAAATTCTTGTTAGGAGAAAACCTCCAACTTTTCAATGTATTTTTAATCTATATTTACTCTGTATTTCCTTTAAAAGTCTATTAAAAATTTTTATTTTATAGTACTATATTAATATTCAGTTGTGTTTGTTTCATGACGCTCTGACCAAAATCATATACTTAAGCACATGTGATTTGCATAAATATTTGTTAAATTTGCATAAATATCTTGTCATAAATATTTTGCATTAATATTTTGCTTGAGAAGCAAATTTGAATTTGTTCTTTAATCTACCACCCCTCCGATTTATGCTAAAATAATCTTGTCTATAAATTCAACGTCTTCCATAATTTTCTGATTGTTACCGCAATGTATGAAATATTTCTCCTTTTTTGCCACAAGAGCAAATTAATCGTAATTTTGTCAAAAATTTTTATTTATAATTCTAAAATTGAATTTTTTATTTTTTTCCTACACGAGTAATTAAAGATCATAAATATGAGGCAGATCGTACATTATTAAATCAAAATGTACTTTATCAATCACCTTATTTCCTTAATCTATGGACTATTTATGATTTGTATTCATAATTATTTAAATATTTAATATGAAATTGTCTAACATTACGATGTTATAACTAAATGATTTTATTTTTATTATATAATTTTTGTGATTTGAATGATTTATGTGTTGAATAATTTTAGTGTAGTCAATACATATTTACTTCTATTTTTAGCCAATATTTATATCAATATTTACTTTAATATTCATTTTCATAAGTTTGTCTTTTATTTATTGAATTATGTGGCAGCAGTATGCATCCCAAATCAAAATTCTTTTTTCAAAAAATCTTATAACTAAATTTTATTTTTTAAATTACAACCATTACCTGTTATCAACTCGTTTCCAGTCAGGCTCTTACAAGTTTATTACCAAATTGTTTAATAATTAAAGGTTTTTTCAAAGCAGTACAGCATATGTTTTCATTTTTCTTCCGTCCATTTTTCCCGTCAAAAAACAGTGCTTCTTAGTTTATCATGCCCAAAATCATTAATGATAATGATAATTTGAGAAGATATTTGGTAGCACAACATTTGTTTTGAGATAAAAAATAACTATTCAATTAATTTAATTTGAAAATAATTTTATGAGGTTATGTTTTCCTTCTTAGATAGTACGAAACGGTATTGTTCTGATACTATTTTTTATAACCCAGAGACCGGCCTAAACACTACATATTAAAATAACCAACTCATCTGAAAGAAATAAATGGAACAAATGTATAATTTTAAAATAATATAATTTGGACTGTAAGGAAATTAAACTGTTTCAGAAATATTTAGAAAATGTAAAAGCGATACACATATTATTAGAAAACTCGGATGCAAAATTCCACTCTTTTTTCATATATAATGACTTCTTCATTGTTGTATATATTGTTTAATGTCGACATTTATTAAATAACGAAATTATTATTAAATTTTTGTGTAAATTAGTAAATTTTTTTTATTAATTCTACAATTTGATAATATATTGAGCATAACTTTGCTTAAAATTTGAATCATTTATAATTATTTAAATTTTTTTAATTAAATTTATCTTCAATGAAAATAAGTTAAAATGTAAATTTTATCAGAATTATTATTATATTATTTATTTAACAGTATAATTTTTCGCTAATTGTTTTAATTGGTTAATAAAAATAATATATGCCAATTTTATTATTTGTATAATTTTAATCACTTTTGGGTTATTTATTTAATTTTTGTAATTAATTTTACTTGTACTAATTGATTTTTGCGCGCTCTAACTTTGCCGCATTGTCATTCCACGCAAAGATAGATATTCTTTCTTTTTCATGATTCTGCCCTACCTATCAATTTAATAATTTAATTTTTAAGTTAAAATTTTTCTCGAAATTTTATTGAATTTTATTATTTTATATAAGCTATTATTAGTTTTAAAAACCAGATATGTTTAATCCTTGTTTATTTAACGCCTTTAATGTTTTGTAAAGTGCGCTTTAAACATATTGTTTATTTTTTGCAAGTTTTGTAATTCTCTATATAAATGTTTAAAAAATTTATTGTCTCTCTTATTTTCATTAGGTTAATTCTACAGTTAATTTAACAATTCCAACAAATTTAATTTATTTTTAAGAGTTTTACAACTTTAATATTGTTTATTTATTTTACTTTTTTAAGTGTGAAGAATGTTAAGTGGGAACGAATTAAAGTTTTTGTGTGTATTTTGTTTTCGTAGAATGCGTATTATGAATAGGTTTTTTGCCAGTTTTATCTTGCCTTTATGTAACATTTTGAGTTTTTTATGAATTTATATATTTTTTAATATATTTTGTTATTTATTTATCAGTGATTTTGTTGATTTCTTAGATAGTATAATTTTTATTTTCTTTTACATAAAAATTAGGATTAAAATTATATTAACTAACACATATAAAAACAGATATTGACATTAAAACAGATTGAATTTATTCAAATAGCTTAACATATTATAATGGCTGACACATAATCTTAAACAATTACAAATAGTTTTTTAGCATCAACCAACATTGTTCATTTGATCTTTCTAACAAAATGTCCTTTTCATATTTCATCTAATTGAAAATTAATGTCAGCAGAAGTTTAATAATTCTAACTCATTGTAAAGAATTTAAAATTTACATTTATTTTTTAAACATTTTTAAAAATTGTGTTGATTAACAATTGCTTAAACAGATGTTTTCATTTTTTGTTGTTCTTCGTCTTCATCTTGCGCATCTGATGATTTAAACTATTAATATATATCATACAAATCATTAAATTACCAATATCCCTGATAAAATCTTTTAAAACACATACATTATTATTTTGCATTTTACAGTTTTATTTATATTTCATTTAGTTTCTTTACGATGTATTTTAATGATTTAAATATTATATATACTTATTTATAACAAGCTGATTATAATTTTTATTTAAATATTGATTTCTAAATTAAATTCTTTAAAACAAAGATCATTTTGTACATTGTTTAAAATTTTGAAAAATTGAAATGCTTTAATTATATACTATAAATATGCTGATTAGGTTTTTGACATTATTGAATACAAAATGCAATAATTATTGGAGTTTCAAACGAATCAGTTTTAAAGGTATATTAATTTTTTGCTGAAATTAGCTTTAAAAATTTTATTTCATATTTTTAAAGTACTTTGCAATTTTTATGAGTCAACTACAAAGAAAATTTCTATTAAAATATCAAATGCCATTTAAAAAAATATCAAAAATCAAGTATAAAAAATAATAAGCTTAATTATGACTTAAAACTATTACTTAAAACCGTTAACCGTTTGTAGACTTAAAACCGTTTTTGGACATGAGTTTGTTGGCTTTTTTACAAAACGATTTGGATTTATGTAGTTATAATTATTAATTAATCATCATACTTCAATTTTTAATTTAAATATTATTAGCAATTCCTTTATTTTGAACAATCATGTTGGTGTGATTTTAGTATTTTCCATTGATTTAAAACAAATTTGATTGTATTTATATATATTTAGATTCATTATAAATAGTTGCATATTTAATTGTTTTTCTCATTATTTCATAAAACTATTCATAAAAATTGCCTTGAGAAAATTTGTAAATTGTTAAGAAAATTTTTACTTTTAAATCCTGGGCAATAACACAATTGACCATATAAATCTTATCTTCAAAAAATTTATAGGTTTTATAAATTCAGACTATACATACCTTTTTGATTTATTGACACACTTATTTGCTCGATCCATAATAAAACCTAACAATTTACAAAATAAATTAAATCAGAAAAGATATATTCGATGTTCATAAATTTAATCTAATATTATTATTTCATTATTATTTTAATAGTTTATGTATAAATATTAAGTAAATTTTTTGATAACCTCAAAGCTTTGATTAATTTAAATATATTAGGAGAAAAAATATTTAATATTTTACATTTAAATTTATTTATATTTTAAATTAATTAGTTTTTTAATTTCTTATTTTTAAATGAATAAAAATTACATTACAAACAATGGCTGCCAGCTTATTGTAGAGAAGTGTACTTATTTAACAAGCAGTACCTTACAATCTACATTCTCATTCAATTTAAAATCAGCTATTTTTCTATCCCAATAAGTAGACTCATTCACAACGGCATATGGGAGAATGAAAAACTTTAAATTTTATTTGGTTTTAATCATAATTCTTTGATTAAAATTTCTTCCTTTGAAATTTTAGTATAAATTCAATTTAATTTAATTTTTTAAAGTTTTTATCCAATAAAAAATGAAAATAAAATAATTTAAAGCAAAAACAATTTACAAGTATATTGGACGATAAAGTAAGAGAGAAGACTTTGATTTTTATTGGTAAAAAATAAGAATGACCACCAAAATGCTGTTTAGAAATTTATTTTATAACAGCATTTTTTGCGTAATAGCCATTATATCATGGAAAAATAAGAATAAATGATAGAGGAACATTGTATGAGTAATTGA
Organism: Meloidogyne arenaria; assembly: GCA_036172955.1. Classification (NCBI taxonomy): domain Eukaryota; kingdom Metazoa; phylum Nematoda; class Chromadorea; order Rhabditida; family Meloidogynidae; genus Meloidogyne; species Meloidogyne arenaria. Next base: position 946,249 of record JARQAB010000018.1, read on the forward strand.
AATAATAAAAGGGAGCATTGGAAAAATGAATAATAAAGATAAAATAAATGTTTAAACTTAATGGATTTATATGGGAAAATTAAATTTTATAAGTTTTTATCTTTACTTTACATCTTAACTTTCCTCGTTCTTTCGACGTTTTTTCTTAGACATGGCGATAGTCGAAACACCAATATAAAATTTATTAATATCTAATTTCTATATTAAATTTCGGTAAATCATTCAGTGGTGACATTTAATGCATAATAATTCGGCGTATAATTTATATTGAATAAACATATTAAATATATAGAAATTATAAAGATTATTAATTATTATTTTTTTAATTTAATATAAAATCTTTTAAATTAGTGAAGCAATGTTGAAGTAATTATCTTGTGTATGACTTTTTTTGGATCAAAAAATTTCGATACATTTACCATCTGTCCAGCCTTTGGCTCGAGGTTTAAAACTAATTTTCTCGTTTCAGTGAATATTATTTTATATTCTACATAGATTATAAAATATACTTTTAATATTAACTCAAAAATTTGAAACTTTTTATTAGGTTATCCCGTCATTTAGTTTATTTCCATATTGTAGTTTATTTCCGTATTGTAACATTGTAACATTGATTCATTAATGGTGCTTTTCTATAATTTAAAAATAATTTAAATAAATATCCGGATTTGTTATCTTATATATATATATTATTATATTAAATTATTTAAATGGTAAAGTTTAAAAAAAATAACGTTGCTAATCTGTGCCATTAAAAATGTTTCCTCAGTAATAATTTTGATGAGCTTGATGAATTTTTTATTAAATGTAACAAATTAATTACAAGACATCTAGTAAAATTAAATTATTTAATGACATGTTAACATAGGTATAAGTTTCTTGCACAAATTCATTTGATATTATTATAATATTAAGATTATATATTTTTCAGCGTATAATATATTTATCGACACAATTTTCATATTAATATTGTAACTTATTGATGTTATTTATACAGGGTGTTTCAGCTGAAAAGCGCTATTTTAAAAATCAATAAGTTTTTACTGCATGGATAGATTTTAATGATATTTGGTATTTTATTTCTATATTTTATGGCATTTTTTTTGAGATAAAAATTATGTCGAAATTCGAACCCTAACCCGGGATAATTTCGTACTCTACCGTTTTCTTACTTCCCTTCATTTGCTGCGAGTGGCGATAGATACTAGAGTAAACATAGGCGATAGACACTACAACTTGAAGAAAAGTGGGCGGGGCTTCTTCTCTTCGCCGCTCGCAGGAAAAAAAATTAAGTAAGATAGCGCGCACTGAAAAGAGAAAGAAAAGAGAACGGTTGAGTACGGATTTGAAATACAGGGTTAGGGTTCGAATTTCGAAATAATTTTTATGTCAAAAAAAATGCCATGAACTATAGATACAAAATACCAAATATCATTAAAATCTATCCACGCAGTAAAAAGTTATTGATTTTTCAAATAGCGCTTTTCAGCTGAAACACCCTGTATTATTTAAGCGATTTGATTGTAAACTTAGCAAATTCAATTATATTATTAATTAAACTTTATTTCTGCTCGACTGTGTGCTCTATCGAAAAATAAAATATAATTTATATTTGATTAAATTATTTAATTGTTATACTATAATACTTGTAAGCAGAATTGTTCCCAAATTTGTTGCAGAATCGGCATCTAGATTGTTTTTTCTTTTTTCCATCTATACATTTCGCCCAAATAATCTTTACTTCATATGTTTTTATATTAAATTTAATTTCAGGTCCGAAAACTGCTAATAATTTCTTAGTAGTTTTCTGACAGTCAAATACTAATAATCATTTATAAAAAATAAATTAACCATTTAATAATTTTCATATTCTACTGTTCAATGTTTTTCTTGATCGTATTATTATGATTTAAACTATATCATTCTAGTTCTAAAATATAGTCAATTGCCTTTGAGTTAATATCAAAAAACTTATGCAATTTTTAGAATTTCTATTAAAATAATAATTTTAAATCAAACTCATCAGAATCTGAAATTTCTATGATATTATTTAATTTTCCTAAATAAAATTAATATATTCATCCGTACCTTAGTCTAGAAGAAAGATTCCTCTTCTTTTGGATAATTAGCTAAATAATTAAATTTTTATTGTTTTCTCACAGAAAAGTAGTTATAATATACATTAATAAAAATACTATTTTTATTGAATAATATTTTTAAATTGTAATATTGAAATGTTTTTGTATAACTCAACTCAATAAATGAAAACGTTTAATTTAGATATTTTTAAATGCCAAATTAAATGTTTGCGAGCCATTAATATTTAATTAACCTTCTATTTTTATTTATTTTTTTCATTTCTTTTACTTATCTTTTTTCATTCATTTTTTTATATTTTTTCTAAACTACATAAAGAAATAAATTCTTACATTTTTTAAACTTTTGTATTATTTATTAACCATTTTTTTTCTATACACTATCCAATCTAATTCGAAATGTTCGAGTGAACAAAAAGATTAATATTTAACACTATTATTGTTTAACATTCATGGTGTTAATTCTAGATCGATTTCAAAATCTTATGTTTTACCTGCCTCACATTTTCCTGGAAAACATTCGTCAGTTGCTAGACTTCGTCTCGAAGCTATAATATTAAACAATTTTGTATTAGATAAGTAAAATTATATTAAAATGTATCTATTATGTCTTTCAGGCATTGAATTTGGTATTGAATTTGGAATTTTAATGAGTACAAAATTTTTGATATTTATTAAATACATTTTCTGGTAAATTTTTTAATACATTTTCTTTAAATACATTTTCTTGTAAATTTTTTCATAACCATACTCTTTCATCATATAATAGATTACATCTTTACTGTACCACTTTCTATTTCATTATTAAATAAAAGCAACGCGTCATTTTCCTTATTGATACGTCCTTGTAATGAATCATCAATTAACTTTGTCTGATGACTAATTTGTAAGTTCTTTTTTGACAGCTATCATTGAAGCATATTTTCTAGATAAACCGTACTTTTTTATTATGATTTTTCGGCTTCGTGTATATTCTCTTTGAGTTTCCAGATTATTACATAAAAAGGTGCTTAAATAAAAAAATTAATATTTATCTAAAAAATCTTTATGCAATTATTAACTAAAGACAAATTTAGGGTTCTTTTAGTATTAAATAATAATGTAAATGTTTCAAGTTGTTTATCATTGCTTCGTTTAAACTGGTTTCAAATTTTACAATTTAATCCTAATCATGCTTTCTTTCTTTTTCTGACGATAAAAAGCTTGAATAAGACTTGCAGATTACATGCCTTGGCAACCAACAAAAATTATTATAAACTAAGTTCTTTAGAAATAATAAAAAGTTTTAAAACAATATCAAATTTTTTTATAATATATGCTAATTTTTTATTTATTTATATTTCATTCCATCTTACTTATTTTTCAAATTCAATAATTGAAATTATTTAACACATATTTTTAACACACACATTTAAACACATCTATAAACTTTAATCATCAAAGTGTAGTCATTTTTAATTCGCTTGCATTTTTGTTTTTTCATATTCAAATAAATCAAGAAAGAATCGTTCCATGATTCCTTCCAGCTTATATTTTTTGCAAGACAAATTATTTTGTCATAATACTTGTCATGATTTATGAAAATAATAAAAACTAAGTTTTGATATACAAAAAACATATAAGTTACTAGGAAAATAAATGAGTGGAGTAGATAGTGTTTGTGATTATACATATATTTTACTATGTATCCATTCAAAGTATCATTTCTAAATATATTTTTAATCGTGATTTATTAGATTGTGATTTAATAAATGTTAGTTATTTAATGACGAGATGCATATTTATATTTATGTTATTTATATTTAAATAATATATAGGTTTTAAATATAGGTTTTAAAGTAGTCTTAATTTTTATAATTTATAGATTTTTATTTTATTTGGTCAATTAATGGTCAATGAAAACTTAGAGCCATACAAATCAAAACTGCACAAAAATCTGAAAACTCGCCCTTGTCATTTTTTATCACTCCTAAAAAATCAAATTGTATTTGATTAATGATTATGATAAATAATAATATTATGAGTTGATTTTAAATTTAAATCGACTTGTATTTGATTTTATTTAATGATAATATATAAATATTGTAATTACTTTTGTCAATTTAGCATGGCTTTTTCACAGTGAGAAATGTAAGAAGTTTTATTCTAAAACAAAATATTTTCAAAATTAAGATATTTTTTACTTTTTAAATTTTTAAACAAAAACTATTTCTCTTTTAATTTATTAAAATTCTATATTGCTTTATACTTAACTAAATATTTTTAGACCTTGTTTCCCTCTATGATAGTTGTTGGAATTATACGATAGAAAAGTAAATTCAATAAAAAAAATTTTTGAAATAATAATTATAAACATTGTTAAAGTATACCAAAATTAACATATTTTAGTATATTTTTACACAAAAACATGGGGTGAAAACATTATTTAATCAAAACATTATACAGACAAAAAACATTATATAGTCAAAACATTATACAAGTTTTGATATGCTAACTCATAAAAGAAATGTAGATATATTTAAAATAAAAGATGTGCAAAAAATTAAAATAAAGTAGATGGCTTCTTTTTGCGAAGAGAATAAGATTGGGAAATATAAAAAAAATATAAAAGTATTCAGCAATAAAGAAGAGGAACTATTTGGAAAAAAACATTTTAAATAGATGGGTACAGATTGTGCCGACCATATTTTTCTCCAGCTACTTTGATGTTATTTGCTTTCTTTTTAATTATATTTAAATAATTATGTTTACATTTATAAATATGCTGTCGAAAAAAGGACTACTCTTAGCTCATTTGGTGTTTGCTCTTTTTTTTGAAGTTAAATAACTGAAAAGCTTTGGGTGATCAGACCAAGCCGAGTGAGGAGCGAGCAAAACACAGTTACTTTCCCATTATATTTGTATTTTAGAAAAAGGGGTTCCAAAAAATTTTAAATAGAATTTAATTAAATTTTAATTATATGTAAATAATATTTTTAAATTATAATAATTATTTAATAAGTGTATAAAATTGAATATTTAGTTATGTATAAATAATTTTTAAAAAAATATACAGGGTGCGGCAAATTAGCGGCCGCTTTTGTTTTGGCTATAACTTTCTTCATTTTTAATGAAAACCGATAATTCTTTTTTTCCTAGATTCCCGACACTTTAGCAAAATTGTTGATACCAAATAATAAAAATTTGGTTCACAGATTGCAAAGATAAACGGGTTCGAACTCTAGAAAATTTAAAAACATTTTTTCATGCCAAAGTTTTGGTGATCATAACTTCGTTCAAAATAAGTCAATCCGAGTGATTTTGGTACCAATCAACTCCTCTCGCTCAGGAGCATCGATTTAGCTAATAAACTCATTTTTGAAAATTTTACCTAAAAAATTTATATTTGCAAAATTTGTTTTAATTTATCAATCAGAGAGTCATATCTTGGTCCATTTACGTGATATACACCTGATTTTGATGTCATTCGAATCAGATTGGAGAGCTGATTCGAATGATATATAAAATTCGCACATCAAAATAATAGCCTTGAATCCAGGCCAAATTTTATCCAAAAATTTTTTCTCGAAATTTGAGAGAAAATTAATCAGACTTAATTATAAGATTTAAAGGAGATTTTGGTATCAACAATTTTGCTAAAGTATCAGGAATCCAGGAAAAAAAGAATTATCAATTTTCGTTTAAAATTAAAAAAGTTATAGCCAAAACAAAAGCGGCCGCTAATTTGCCGCACCCTGTACATATGAAATAATAATGCAATTAATTTTAATGAATCTTGTCTGTATTTTTAATTATATTTATCTTATTATTTTTTAACAGTTCTAGAGACAAGTAAATTTGTTTACAATTTTTACTTTTTAAATCCTTTGTTGCTTGTCCATTAAAATTTATCATATATTTTTATCAAGATTTAAAACCACATTCATTTGACTTACATAGGTTTCTTATGTTTAGTTTTTTTTTAATTTTATTTTTTTTTAAATTTTTGTTTCATTATTTGTTTTATTTTGATTAAGGAATTTTTAATTTAACAAAATTTATGAATAAAAGATTATTAGTTTGTAAATTATTTTTAATTTTTATTTTTAAATTTATTTTTTAAAGAAATGTGATTAGTATACTTATTTATTATTCAATCTATAAATTGTTTGTATCCTATCCTTAGCTGTTCCCGAGTATTTAAATTTGTTATATTTATTTTAATTCTATACATACTATCTTTCATAATTTTTATTTTATTTTTAATTTACATCCCATAATTATTAGTTTTAAAAAATATGAAATTAAAAGTTTAGGTAGCTTTTGGTTTGATGATTTCAACCAGATAGCTTTGTTGGAATTCGAGTTCTTTTTGCAAGCTCGTGAAGAATTTTTATAGTTCATTAATATAAATATTCCATTTTTCAATAATATATATTTTTTAATATTTTTTATTTTTATTCTTTTTTCTTTTGATATTTTTTTAATTTGCCTTTTTCCATGTCCTATAAAATTTTATTCCGGATAATATAAAATATACATAATATATTTTTAACAATCAAATAAATTTCATCCATTTTTCCAAAATTAGCAAAGATCGATAGTTTCTTATAGTGAGACATGAGATGGATTCCAAAAGTTTTAATCGTTGTGTACGTTGAACTTTTTATTAGGTATTATAGAATTTTTTGAAGTTTTGTAATCCTTTTGACTTTCTGTTAACTTTATATTATTTAAACAATTCTATTTTTAATTTTCAGCATTCTTTCACTTATTTTCTTATTTTTAATTTTACAGAAAATGTTTAATTAGCTTGCATTTTATTTATTTTAATTTTCATTTTAATTTGCTTGACCAAACAATCCCAGATGAAATCTATACGATATTTTTTTGTTTAGTCAACTAATAACATGTATAATTACTAAATATTTAATTTTATTACAAAGATTAATACATATATCCTAATCTAGAAAATCTGAAAGCAATTATTTTTATTTGCAATTTATTTTAATCAGTTTTTATATTTTAATTAGCAAATTTATTGACATTTTTGTTAAATAGAAAATTAAAAATTTTTGATATTTTGTTAAGAAAATATTAGTTTTTGTAAAATAAAATTAACTGTTTTCTGAATATATTTATTGATTTGATTGTTTGATTTTAATTTTATTTCTCTAAATAAAATTAATAACTATAATATACAAACATTTATATTTTTTTATGTTTCTACTTATTTCAGAATGCTATCAAAGTAGTAATTTTATATTTATTAAACTGTATTTTTTGCAGCGGCAAATTCCTCCGCAGCGGCAAAAACTTTTTCCGCGTAGACCTTGTGGAAGGGGTAAAAACAAAAGGTCATAACTTTGCTAAACGCGTCCGCTCAAAATATATTTTCTCAAAATATATTTACGGCAATGAAAGCTTAAAATATATTTACGGGAAAAATATCTCAAAATATATTTAAGGGTAAAATACAGGGTGTTTCAGCTGAAAAGCGCTATTTTAAAAATCAATAAGTTTTTACTGCATGGATAGATTTTAATGATATTTGGTATTTTATTTCTATAATTTATGGCATTTTTTTGACATCAAAATTAGGTCGAAATTCGAACCCTGAAATTCGAACCTTGCGACTGCGGAGGAACGACGGCCGCCGCTTCGCTACTGTCGCCGCGAGCGAAGCGAGCACGCCCGCAGCGAAGCACGACCATCATGTAGCGAAGACCATGCCCGGCCTACTCTCCGTAGCAGCACAAAAAGTTTTTCCAGCGAAGATTCTGTTGGTCATAATTAGGGCTGGGAAAAATATGCACGCAAAATCGCCAAATATGCGCATATATATGCACCGAAAACGCCCAAAATATGCACCAAAATATGCAAAATTTGCAAAAATATGCACTAAATATGCAGCAAAAAATGGCGAAAATGTACATTAAAAATCAATTTTTTATCTAGAAAACACTATTTTGGCCTTTAAAATTTAAATTTAAGATCATTTCTATAAGATTTTATGCACTTTAAATTTCCGCAGAAAAAAATTTTTGAAAAAAATTTTTTCACAAAAAATTTCTAGAAAAATTTTTATTAACATTTTTTTGACAAAAAGTTCCGAAAAATTTTCAAATTTTGACCAATTTTTATAAAATTTAGCAAAAAATGCCAAAATATGCTCAAATTTTGGTAAAAATATGCAAAATTCCCCAAAATATGCACAGATATGCAAATATGCACGAGGGGGCCAAAATATGCAAATATATGCATTAAGAACCGGGTCCCAAAGTGCTCGGACCAATGTAAAAATACCATTTTTGAGCTTCTCTCATCAAGGCATATCCGCATACAAAACATGCATTTGCATGTTTTTCCCAGCCCTAGTCATAATTTTGTCAAGAATCATCCAATCGAGCTGATTTTGGTGTCACTCGACTCAGCACGTCAAACTCATGCAAAATTGGTCCTGAGGTACTACATTATTCACCCCTGATACTAGGAAGAAACATGGGACTCAACTGTCCCTTTTAATTAAAAAATATATTTTGAGATAATTTACCCATAAATATATTTTGAGAGTAATATATTTTAAGAAAATATATTTTGAGATATTTTACCCGCAAATATATTTTGAGAGTATTATATTTTAAGAAAATATATTTTGTATGGTAGCCTTGCCAAACAAGTCAGATTTTGTTATAGGAAAACAAGCAAGTAAAACAAGCTTAAATTTTAATAAAGTTTCTTTCTGCTAAACTAGTAGAGGCATACTGAAAATTAAACAATTCTATTTGAACCTCAGTATGATCAAACATTTAGAGAAACTAAAAACAGAATCGCAGTGCTTGTTTTAAATGTTGCGAATATATGGGTATATTTATAATTTAAAATAATTTCTTAATATTTTACTTGATTTTTCTTTTTTTGCTCATGCTTTATTCTGTCGATAATTACACTATGAAAAATCATGTGAAAATATATCAATAATTTTAAAAGTCAAAAAAATTTTAAGAGAATTAAATGACAGTAATAAATCAATAAAAGAAATTATTTAAAGGCAAGGAATTATTAAAGGATTTTTTAGGATAATAAAATGGATAGTAAGAGCTTTACTTGATAACAAAAGATTTTTCTTTATCGGGAAATAAGAAAAAACAAAAAAAACATAAACCCTTCTATCAACAAGATCCTTCTCAATAAATGCTAAATAAATGCTCTTTTAATATGTATCAAGTAGAACTTTTACTATTGATTTTATTATCCTAAAAAATCCTTTAATAATTCCTTGCCTTTAAATAATTTCTTTTATTGATTTATTACTGTCGTTTAATTCTCTTAAAAATTTTTTTTGACTTAAAATTATTGATAGATTTTCACATGATTTTTCAAGTGTAATTATCGACAGAATAAAGCAAGAGCAAAAAAAAGAAAAATTAAGTAAAATATTAAGAAATTTTTTTAATTATAAATATACCCATATATTCGCAAAATTTAAAACAAGCACAGCGGTTCTGTTTCTAGTTTCTCCAAATGTTTGGGTCATATTATATACTGAGGTTCAAATAGAGATCTGATTTAATTTTCAGTTTGCCCATTTTCTACTAGTTCAGCAGAAGGAAACTTTATTAAAATTTAAGCTTGTTTTACTTGCTTGTTTTCCCTATAACAAGAAAGCATATGTCAGGTAATAAATAGAAATTTACTCAAGAAAAAATTTTTTTACTTTCGTCACTTACACATTAAAAGGCGTTCTCATTTGCGACTATTTTATTTAAGAATACTCTCTCTTTAATTCGAATTCTCTGTCACTCTCTGTATTAATAGCGAGGTTAGGCGTTGAGCAAGCGATTAAGCCTTTAAATAACGGAAAATTGAATGAAGACTCTCATTTATAAAAATAATTTTTTTAAAGAATAAAAATTTAAAATAAATTTTTTAAATGTTTAGCACTATTTCTAATTTCAAAATTTATAAAATTTAGTATTATGTTGTAATGAACAGTTTATAAATATTTAGAAGAAATTTTTGAACATATGTACATCGCAGCTCCTATAAAGACGGAATGTGGGATTAATCCGGCGAAATAATAATAAATTAATACTGGTAACGATTGGATAAGATGCAGATGGAAAATTATGTTCATTGGAACATATTGAAAATTCAGATTAAAATTTATCATAAGGGGTTTTGCAACGCAGGCGATTATTTTGAGAATTTTTAAGTTGGGGAACCAAATTTCTTCCATTATGGGCGGCGAAGGCAAATTTTTGAAGACATGATTTTCCGGATCAAAATCCGGAAAATCCTGTTTTTATCAAAATACAATTCTTATTACAGCTTCTTTTTTGGTTGATTTGCATTATTTCTATTCAATAGCGTAACAAAAATAATAAAACTCTCTTTGATGCGTTTGCATCAAAATTTTTTAACAGGAATCCCATAAAATATTTTTAAAGAGGCAGTCCATTAATACAAAATATTATTTGAAAATTATTATTAAATGTTGTCTAATTAAAATTCTAACTTTTTAAATACATATTTTTATAGATAATTTAAAATGCAAGTTTTAAGTTTAATTTTGTTTATTTTTCAATGTGTTTTCGTGGTTGGAATGGAGCATGGAGAAGATTCAAATAATGGAATCAGAATGGAAGTTGGACAAAGCTCTGGACATGTTTCTGGACAAGGAAATATATATGTAATCGTTCTATAAGATAATTTTATGAACCGCTATTGATATAAAATAATATTTTTCAACTCCAAACGGATTAAGATATATTTCAAAAGATACTTAATTTAAAAAATTGTAGCCTGCTTATCCTCCTTCTGGTCTACCTTATTTTGTCTACTACATTCGTCCGATCCCAAAGCCGCTTGATGAGTTAAACAAAGATTTGCCATACACACCCCAATGTAAATTTATTGAATAAGTTTTCTTATAAATAAATAACCTGTTAAGATATAAACATAAATATTACAAACATTGTTGAGCAATTTAACAAGTTTCACGATACAATTGAGCATTATAAGGCTGAATTAGTTAAAATTGAGGAAGTTTTAAATACTGAAGCTTTTCATTCTGAAAACTATCATAAAATGATGGTGAAAATATTTATTAAATTTAAAAAATTAAAACTTATGTTTATAATTTTTTTAAATTTTTCAAAAAATAATTTTAAGGAAGGAAAAATGAAAAATCTGGCACATCAAAATAAACTCAAAAACGACATGTGGAAAATTTACAATCATGTATATAATCTTGGACAGCCTGGTTAGTTTATACTTATAGCATTAATAATTCATTAAACAAAAATTATTTAATAAATTAAATATATGAATATAATAGAGTTTGAGTTCGAAATTTCAAAAAATCTCTATCTTTATAAAACACTGTAAATAAATCGGCTCCGATCTCCTTTTCTTTTTCGCATCATTTTTTTCATCTATATTTAATTCTATTACTTCCATTTTCCACTTTCTACAAATCGGTTAACAAAACTACAAATGTGTTGATAACTTATCTACTAAAATATTATTGAATTTTTTCAGTAAACGGCTCGATTTGATCTGAAAACTTGGTTAATCATCGCTTGTTTTGCACCAAACTAGTACAGTGCTAAACCAGGAAAAAATTGTCAGAATCGAAAACGACAATAGTCCCTTATTTAACAAATGTTGGCTTGATCCGTCCTTTTTTTAAATTTCGCTGTAAATAAAAAGTCAAAAACTGATAACTTTTATCTATAGAAAATTTCGGCCTCGTAATAAATTTTTTAATAAGAAATTTACACGATTAGATTTATTAAATTTTGATTAAAAAATTAAATAAATTGTTAAACTTAAAATGAAAATAATATTTATTTAAAAGGTGGGAGCAATCATTAAGTTATAAAGAATGAAGTTGACAAATTCAAGAAACCTTGAAGAAAGGTAAAACAAGATTTATTGAAATCCAGAGAAGTATTTTTTTATAAAACTGTAGTCCGTAAACGTAAATCCTTTATTATGATCCTATTTCAAGCTTATGTTCCATCCTCTAGGGTGTATTTTCTGAGGTCACTTACATTTCTAGAGTGATTTTTGTACCAGTCGGTTCCTGAATTTCAGCGCATTCCTGAAACTCATTCTCGTTAATTCCCTAGAAATCAAGAAAAACGAAACTATCTAACAAGGAAAGTGAAGTTAAAGAATTTTCAGGAAAACTTTCAAATGATAATCATTAGCATCTTTTTAAAAAACTAGAAAATTTGTCACGATAGAGGATTTACGGTAGTAGAAACCTTCATGGTTCATCGATTTCAAGTTTTTTTTCATAAAATCTTTAGTTTTATTTTTTTAATGGAAAATTATAAATTAAAGAAATCAAATAATAGTAGGACAGAAAAACTTTGAGGTCGATATTAGATTTGATAAAATCGATATACATAGATTAAGAGTAGTTTTTATTTTTTCAAGTGAGAAATTGATAAATAAATATTGAAATAAAATAACAAATAAAAATTAATATTTTTATAATGATAATAATAAATTTCATTTTTATTAATTAATTTTATTTTTAATTTTAAAAAGATTTAAAATCTTAAAGTATTGTCGCTAAAATTTTATATTATATTATAAAATTTTATAATTTAACTAATTTACCGAAAATTACCGAGAATTTATAAATATACATATATTAAAAAAGATGTTTATCGACTAAGATAATAAATAAATAAAAAATATTTTAAATAAAAATATGTAGTTAAAATAATAAATGTTAGTAATTTTAAATGTCTTTTACCAAATAAAATGGAATTTAAAAAAAAGTAAAGTAAAAAATTTGTTTGTAATACCATGTTTAAAATAAATTTTTGTTATGGAAGATGGGCTTTTTGGATTGGGTATTTTAATTTCAAGCTACCGTATTTTCTTGAATAAAAATCCTTGGTAATTATGTTTTCAACCTCTTACTGTTCATGTATATTTTTCAAATTAATTTTTATAAGAATCAATTTAATTTACGATAAAAGGTGTCAAAACAAGCAAACAAAATATTTATTTCAAACCCAGTCTTGACCAGCTCTATTTTAATTAAAAGAAGTATTACTCGAGGAAATACGGTACTCGAAATATAAACATATAAATTTAAAGGGGACAATAAATTGATAAAGATATTTGTAGTAATTTGTAAAAAAATCATAATACAGACTTAACTATAAACTTTGTAAGCAAATCCTGAGTTAGATTATATTTGTATCATAGAGGTTAGTAGTATATACCGGAGTTTTAAAACATTTTTTGACAAAAATGTTTTAAAACCCCAGTATAAATATTTACATTTGAGAATAGGGTAAGAAAATTGCTAGCCCAAGTCTTCTAATAACTAATTTAAAGAAAAAATTTATTCAACAAACCTAAACCCATAGGCAATAGCGAACTAAAAATTTTTTGGAGAATAGGTTAAGAACATTTTGTTCCCAAGTCTGCTAATTTAAAAGAAAAAATTATCCAAAACTCGAAACCCAATAGATTGAGATCTAAATCAATATGTTAAATTAAAAAAATTTAAAAAACTCGGATATATATTATATAATAAAAACTCCGGTCCCTTTTGTATTAATTTTGTATTAATTTTTTATTTTACTTTTTTATTATACTATTTATTAATTTTAAAGCAGTTTACCAAAAAATTATCACAAACCAGTATTTTAAAATGAAAATAAAACAATTAAAATGTAAAAAAATTTGTTGAATAGGTTAAGAACAGGGTTCCGTTTCGTAGTTTATTTGAATGTATGTACTTTAAAATCAACTTTTTAGTCAAAAAATGGAAGAAATCTGTCTCAAGGACCTTCAAAATTCTTAGCGGAAAAATAGATGTTTGGCATCGAAAACGCCAAAAAAAAAGGCATTGAAATTTACAAAATGCTCAGTGGAAAAGGAAAATATTAGAAAAGATTCATTTAGGAGAGAAATAAAAAATATTCGAAATATATAAAAGACCTATATACTTTGAAATCGAGATTTTTTACATTTATTGGCATTTTGTCGATCGGAACACTGGTTAAGAAAATTTCGTTAAATAATATCAAAGTAATTACAAAATTTTAAATCGCTTGGGACATAAAAAAAATATATTTATCATTGGTTTTAATCTTCAAATTCCCATTTACCCGTAAAAATTTTCCATCTTTTTCAATGAAACAAAGACAGCACTCTAAATCCTGTGGAAAATCCCACTGATTCCAAAAAAGCTGCAGCAAATCATTTAAGGAAAGCCCAGCCCCGTCAAATCTTTCCAAATAAGTCCCCACATATTTGCACTGTATCGTGGGGCTTCCCATAAGTATCGAAAGGGAATGATGAAAACTCAGCATAGGATCATGCTGAGGTAGCACAAATAAGGATATCTCGTTTTCATATGTTCTAAAAAATAATCCAAAATTATTAATCCATAAATATCATACGGTATATTAATAGGGTATAGTTCGTCTTGGTAAATTAGATACTTTATTTAATGCTGATTCGAATGGTATATCGTATATATCTTAACCCCACTATAAAATTTCCAATATACAATTATTTTGTCTTCTAAAGTTTAAATAAAGTCTGATTTCCACTAGATTAGTAAATTATTAGTACTAATTATTAATTTGAAATATACGAGTATTTTATCTTCTAAAGTTTAAATAAAGTTAAGATTTCCATTATTAAAAAATGTTTTTAGTCTTTTTTTACATTATTTTCAAAAAATTTTGATTTCCGATTTTCGAAAACTTATTCGGTTAAACCAAAAAGAAATAATAACAAAGGTTTCTTAAAAATTCTTTTAAGCAAATAGTTAAATTTACGTCAGACGAGGCATTCTAACAATTAACTCAAGCACAAAAAAATATTAAAAATCCAAAGAATATAGAAAATACTGAATGCCAACTATAAATATAATTAAAAATTTAATTAAATTTTCAAGAAATAAAATATTTAATGCTTAAATCTGACATTTAAGTAAATATGGTTTGCTTATTAATTCGAAAAGAAATGTCTATTAGTATTCATTATTTGCCATTATACGATTATTTTATCTTTTAAAGTTTGAATAAGGTTAAGATAAAAGTTAAAACCTAAAAGATCTAAAAGAAAAATTTTTATAAAGGAAAAAAATAAAAATTAGTAACGAGACTGGAAAAATTAAAAATGAGAATGGAAGCAATTTTAAAAAGTATGTCATTAAAAATTATTTTTTTCGCAACAATCAAAAATTGACAAAAACTAAAAAAATCCTTGCAACTAATAAAATAAGATCAAAAATCATTTTACTTAAGAAAAAGCAATTAAATAAATACATTAAGTCTGACTAGTAATTTCTCAAAAAAAGAGTAAAATTTTAAAAAAAAAATCTTAATGTATTTTAAATTAAATGGGAAAAGCTCTTATTAAAGTAGAAAGTAGAAAAAAGTCTTAAAGAAAAATTACTATGTACTATAAAATTTAAGAAAAAATATTTATAAAAAACCAAAAAATATTCGCAAAAATCATATTACTTAAGTAATATAATTTAATAAAATTGTCAAAAATTGGAAAAGCTAATATTAAAATTAAAAGCTAAAAAAGTCTAAAGTAAATCTTACTATATATAAAATGATTTATTAATTGCAAAATTGATTTAATTATTGTATAAAAATGTACAAGAAAGGATATATAAATGAAAATTCAAGTGCTCTTGAAATATATTTGAATTCTCCATTAAAGTATTTTCTCTGCTTCAGTTTTGAGCTGAAGCATTTTATGTGCTTTAGATTTAAGTTGTAGCATTTTATTTGTTTCAATTTTTATTTAAGTATTTTCTGGCTTCAGTTTTGAGCTGAAGTATTTTATGTGCTTCAATTTTAAGTATTTTCTGTGCTTCAGTTTTGAGCTGAAGCATTTTATGTGATTCAATTTTAAGTATTTTCTGTGCTTCAGTTTTGAGCTGAAGCATTTTATTTTTTCAATTTTTATTTAAGTATTTTCTGGCTTCAGTTTTGAGATGAAGCATTTTATGTGATTCAATTTTTATTTAAGTATTTTCCGGCTTCAGTTTTGAGCTGAAGCATTTTATGTGATTCAATTTTAAATATTTTCTATGCTTCAGTTTTGAGCTGAAGCATTTTATGTGCTTCAGTTTTAAATTGCTTAAATATTGCGAATCCATCGATTTTGAATTAAAGCTTTTTTTCAGTCACTGCTCTATTTCAACAAATTGTTCTTTAAAAAACATTCAAGAATGGGAAACAAAACCAAGACATTAAGAAAAATCTTCGGAAAGAAGTATGAAAAATTAAAAATTCCTTTAAACACTGATTTATAGGAGGCGTATTAGTTTGTTAAAACGAAAAGAAATCAACACTCGAAGACTGATCGGATATTATTTCGGAGGATCCAGAATGCTCGAAATTGTAAAAGGCCAATACATGTATTGTGAATTGTGTCAAAAAACTATTAAAAAAAGATATCTTAAACATTCTTATAAGCACTTGAAAGAAGCCCTTTGGAGCTGTGCTTATTGTCGAACGGTTTATTGTTTAAAAAATATAATTTTTTTCCCATATAATATTTAAATAGTTACCGTATTTATTCTAATATTAGCCTCAGGCATATATTTTTAAAAGTGTCTTCTCGAATGGGCTTCTATAAAAGGATGGGCTTATATTTTTCATTGGGTCTCCTCGGATGGGCTTATGCTAGAAGTGGGCTTATATTAGAATAAATACGGTAATTAAAAAAGGGTTCAAATAAAAGAACTGCAATTGTGAATCATTGTAGAGAAATGCATGGCTCAAAGAAGCCACCGCTCGACGACCGTTTTCGATTATGGGACAAAATTAAAGTATTATTATAATCGTTTACTTTTGTGGAAGTTCAAAGTAGTGTTCAGCAAATGGATTTTTTCAATACCAATACCAGTACTACCGAAAAGTACTGGTATTGAATGAGTACCGAAAATTCCTAAATCTTATCAGTACCGTACCAATACCAGTAGTACCGAAAAGTACCGAGTCGGTACTATCGGTAATACGGCGGTAGTACCGAACTGTGCCGAACACTAGTTCAAAGCCTAAATTATCTAAAAATTAGAATTTAAGCATAACCTGCAGATGTGTTACCCATATAATTTTATTGATTTACCAAAAGAGTATGAACCTAAACCTAAAGTAAATAATATTAATATTCTAATATTAATAATAATTATTATGAAGCATGTACTAGATATACAGAGAGAATATTTCATATATGCGCAGCAATATAAAACTGACAAGGCCAACAAAAAATGGGAAAAGCAAGAAAAAACCAGTACACTGGGCTCGCTGTATGTCAAATCTTGAAGAGGAATAGAAATATAATGACTGAAAATATCTTTCTAAAAACAGTCACATCTTTAGCATAAATTTATTACAAATACCCACAGTTTGCAGAGAGCTGCCTAGGCTATACCTTATTTTAAAAATATTCATTCACTCTATGTTAAAAACATTTTATTAAAAACATGTAACAATTTTTTAAATAAAATATTCACATGCAATTGGCCAAAAGGTCTAAATCATGTATTATTTTAGTCAAAAATTAGGAAGATAAATTTGTGCAGAAAGGCAGAGAATAAATCTGACAAGCATGAAGCTGCAAACTAAAAACAATAAAATGCCAATAAATCTAAAAACTTTAAAATACCAATAAGTCTAAAACATCATGTAAGGCCAACAAAACTAAAAATATAAAAAATGCCAATAAGTCTAAAAATCATGTAATGCCACAAAACTAAAATTATATAAAATGGCAATAATGCTAAAAATACATAACTAAATGAAGTAGGCTTTCAAAGTGCATTTATATACAGTCTGGCTTCAATTAAAAATAGTAAAAATATATAAAAAGCTAGAAAAATATTATAAAGTAATTACATTCTAATCTGTTAATGAGAAAAAACCTGATTTTAAAAACGTCAAAATACACATGTTAAAAGTAATTAACTTTCCATTCTTTCAAAATCAACAAAAAATACTAAAAATTAACTTAACTATTTTTTAATCAGGTGTAAATTTTTAAGTGAAGACAATTGATCAAACACCACTATTACTAATTGACAAAAAAATTTCAAAAAAAGTAAAATAAAACTTTTAAAACATCAAATATCAACTTTTTTGGTAGACTAATTATCATTTTAAATAGAACCTGTTTTCAATTTCAAAGCATATAAAAGCTGAAAATTTCTATTAGAAATTCATTCGTTAAAACATTCAAATATTTCTTTTACAAAATATCTCCTATACTAAAGCCTATATCGCAACGAGTTTAAAGTTTTAAAATTTCATAAGATTTATTTATATTTATTTAATAAGATGGTCCCTCAAGTTATATATTTTTATTAAAATCTTTTTTAAATAATTTAAATATCCACTAAATTAAATTCATCGTATCTTATAAATTTATTTTCAATTAATTACTAAAGTCCCTTTTAATTAATTTTTAATAAATAAATTCCCTTAACTTATTAATAGGGCGTGTCAAAACATGCAAATGCATATTTTGCATGCGAATATGCCATGAGCTGAAACGCTCAAATTTGGTGTTTTTACATCGGTACGAGCACTTTAGAACCCGGTTCTTAATGCATATTTTTTGCATACTTCGGTACTTTCGTGCATATTTGCATATTTCGGTACTTTCGTGCATATTTGCATATTTTTGCATATTTCGGTACTTTCGTGCATATTTCGGTTCTTTCGTTCATATTTGCATATCTGTGCATATTTCGGTACTTTCGTGCATATATGCATATCTGTGCATATTTTGGTAAATTTTGCATATTTTTACCAAAATTTGTACATATTTTGGCATTTTGAAAAATTTGTTGTTAAAAAATTATTTTTCAGCAAAATACCAAATTTTTTCAAAAATTTTTTAAAGAAATCTTGGAAAAATTTTTTCGACAAATCTCTAGAAAACATAAATAATGTCAGACTAATTAACTTACTACTAATGTATTTTTAATTTAAATTATAGTCTCTTAACTAAAGTCCATTTAAATTTACATATTTAAAATTAGTTCACATTTTTATTTAACTATTTTTAAAGTCTCTTTAAATTCAAATTTTAATTAGATTTATAATTTAATAATCTACATTACAAAGAAAAAAATGAATACTAATTCAAAGGCCACTGCTAAAAGAGGTAATTAATTGACCTTAAAATTAAATATTTATCATATATAATTAAAAATTTTAATCAGACGAGACAATTATATTAGGTGATGATTCATCTGATAATGGTGTAAATAATGGTAATGATGAACAAAAGAACGTAACTGCTGAATGTTTGAGTCATTTCAATACTTTTAAATTTTATTTATTTAGCTTCTCTAACAATAGAGGAAATGGAGCAAGTCAGGGCATTTATCAACGAACAGAGAAAGAAGAAAGAAGCCGCAGAGGCTAGAAGAAGACGTTCAGCAACGAAAACTAGTACAGAGTCATCAAACAAAACGCCAGCACCGAAAAAGGCTAAAACAACCACGAATAATGAGTCAAAAAATATTTTTGATCCCGTTATTAAGGTGGGAACTTAACATATAGCTCGTATTTTCCTTTATTTAAAAGGCTGTTGTTGATAAATCAACTGGACAGTCCGAAAAAGAAAAACAAGATGAAGAAGAATTGCATCAGGCAATTCTCAATTATCAAATGGAAGAGGAAGAGGATGAATCAAGTGATCAGGACTCAGATGAGGAAATAGATTTAGGAGAAAATGAGGAAGAATATAAACAGATGCGTCTAGATCGTACTTTTTAAATTTTTTATAAATTAAAACAATTTTAGGAAAATTACGAAAGAAATTCGTTGTGCCTGAAGCATTACTTAACCGCGCCCAAATTATGAAGGACCCTCGTTCTGGTATATTCGTATACCAATGCGAATCTTGTCGCAACCATCAAAAGAAGAGGGAATATTTTTTATTCAAAATTGGTCATGAAGGATTGTCCATTATAACTATAGAATTATGCGCGGAAGATCTGGACAAGAATATATCGTTAGCAATGCACTACAACGGATATTTTGGTGAGAATTAATTTTTTATACATAATTCTAATTTTTTCAGGTAATACATCAAATAATTTAATATCTGCAGCTCAGTCGTCTAGCCTAAATAACGGTATTTTGTTTAATATGTAATAAACTAATTATATTTTAAGATAAGAAAGTGTTGAAATTTTCTCGAGGAGCGGGCATTACAAAAGGAAAAGAGAAAAAATTGTTAAATTTGGTTAAATATTGTTGGATACTGCACCAGGTATAATTATTATATATTATTTCAAAAATTTTTTTAGTGCTCACAATGTCGAGAACTTACAAAGAAGATGGCCACTGATCTTTTTCTGCAGAAGAGTTGCGAAAAATTTGAGCTTAGTTTCTTGGTATTATAAAAATTAATCGAAACTAATTATTTTAATTAAGGTTTGCTCTGTTTGCTCCTCTGCTAACATAGACCATCAACAAAAAACTTACAACAATGTTAACAAAAACTGAAAAGTTGACAACGATTATAATGATGATATTAATCCTTAAATAAATTAATTTTAGAATAAAAGTAGTATCACAAAAAACAATTTAATCTTAAATCGCTATGTCGATTTACATATTTTTTAATTTTTATTCAATTTGTAAATTTAAGATTAATTTAAGCAATCGCTCTAATTTTTTAAATAAAGGTAATATTTAATTAAAAATTTAAGCTATTTTTATTTTAAGATGGATCAGGAAATGTATGAACAAGCAATTGATGGTCTCAAAGAAAGCGTTATTCGTTTTTCACGCCAACTAAATACTTTGGAATACGTGCGACAAGATGATGAAACGCTAAAGAATGAGCTATATGAGGCTTTCATGCAATTTCACGAACAACGTTATCCACTATCGAAGAGTCAGGTGCATGAACATCTACTTAGAGAGAGGAATGCCTTAGCAAAGATTGTATTTTTTAAATAAACTTTTCTATAAATTATCAAATGGAATTTAGGCAATTACTGAAGTTGTTAAGGAAGAGTTATATCTTGAGCTTCATAATCCGTTCAGCAAATTCTGGTCAAAAATTGATTTGGAGATGGCTATCAAAATTTTCAATAAACACGCGAGCATCCACGGACCTATTGCTAGAGAAGGTTTAACAAAAGCATTATTTAAATATTCAAAAATACAGATTCGCCAATAATATTTATGAGAGCTCATACGGACACGATTCAACCCAGCAAGGAGGACAAAGAAGTACAAACCGATGCAATTTCTGAAGAACAAGTTGTACCAGTCGCTGATAAAGCGGAAAATACTATTTAATAGTAAAATTTATCGACACGGAATTTTTAAATATAAAAATTGAAGAATAATTTTTCAGTATATTAGTATTATTTAAAAAATGTTTGAGCATTAATATCTAATAACTTAATATTTCTTTTTGTTATAGCATTTAGATGAGGTCCCATTCTAGAAATTTTGGAAAATATTCAGCTAAACATTTTTATATTGAAAATGCATCCGAGACTATAAACAGTACTAGATTCAAAATCGGTGTTTTCAGGTATTGCTAAATCTTATTCTAATTTAAAGTTCGTCAGGAATGTGTTCACTGTAAAAAACATAGAAGATGCCCCTGAAGGAACAGATCAACTCTTGGAGGATTTAATTGACTACTTCATTTCAAAAGCAGATAAGTCTTCTGGTGCAAAATCGGAAAAATGTTCAATAATAATTAGAAGCGCAGTACTTGAAAAGCCTATTCAAATTCCGTATAGAGGTTTGGCGCAAAACACGCCACAAGTTGTCATGGAACAGTTTGATTCTGTAGATCAAAGTGGAAAAAGAATGGGAAGGCCATCACTCTTCAGTCAGCCGCTACATATCGAGGCATTTTTATAATTCAGAATAAAGAACATTTTTTTCTAAGATCGTTATGGGGCCGTCACATGAAGAAGCTCTTGCTTTGGTACAACAAAGTCAAAGTGGAAGCGGTAGAAAAGGGCGTAATATTTTGCAAGGCATTGATGTTAACAATCTTATAGAGGTTTATATCTATTTATAAAATAATTTTTAAAATTAAGGTTCGAAATGAGGATCTCGGTGAATCTTTCAAAAATCATTGCCTTATATTAGCTGTTCAGCTTACAATGGCATATATCAATTTGGATAAAACAACAAAAGAAAATGTTAAATTCCAAAGGCTTGTTCACGGAAAAGGAGCGCGTGCTAGGCTATATCGTTGCAATTTGATCAAAGATATGCTTATTCAATTAAAAAAACAAGGAATCACATATTCTTCCAATTTACAACATTATAGCGTGGAAGAACATGTTCCATTGATTCAAAAATTTTTGGATGAGCGATTTCCTGGACAATATAGGCTATCTGTTTTTGGTGAAAA
Source organism: Meloidogyne arenaria (assembly GCA_036172955.1). NCBI lineage: Eukaryota > Metazoa > Nematoda > Chromadorea > Rhabditida > Meloidogynidae > Meloidogyne > Meloidogyne arenaria. The sequence goes on from JARQAB010000018.1 coordinate 968,739, forward strand.
TGGTCAAGCTCGTCCGATTTGGAAAGGAACAGATAGAGCAAAGAAAGATATTTCCTTATACTTAAAGGATGGTCATTACTATGGAATTAGAAAACTTAATTCGCTTTTTGGCAAAGATTTATATTATTGTCTTGAATGTGAAACTACCTACCACGAAAAAAATGAGCATCGTCAAACATGTTCGGCAAAATGCCCACGTTGCTGTGGAATGGGAGCGGATTTTCCTTGTAAAAAAATACCCGGCTTTGAATTATATTGTTCAAAATGTTCAAATCTGTTCCGTAATCCCAACTGTTATAGACAACATTTGGGTGCAATTTGTAGAATATTCAAAAGGTTTAATTAATTAGTAGGAAAAAATATTTTTAAAATAGATGCAAGGAATGTGGTCAAATTTATCGGGTAAAAACTAATGAAGTGCACAGCTGTTATATACGCTTTTGTTCGCTCTGTCGTTCCTGGCATAGAAAAGAAGAGTATTGCTTTGTACAGCCAATTGCTCCTAAACAAAAGCACAATTATCTTATGGTATAGACTAAGTTTTAAAAATCAAATAAATTTTTAGGTTGTATTCGATTTTGAATGTGAACTCTTAACTCCTGGTAGAGAAAGATCAGATGAATTTCAAAATTTCGATGAAAATTATCGACTTCACCACGTGAATTGTGTTTCGGTAAAAATTCTATAGTATATAACACAAAAAATTTAGGCAATATTGTTTTGCTCAACGTGTATGAGAAATGGGAATTGGATGGAAGAAATTACGAGAACATGTAAAACATGTACTCCAGGCCTGAAAAGGATGCAAAGCTGGACAGGGGCACAGTATGATAATCCGCTGCGTAAATTTCTTCAATGGTTAATTTTCGGACTTGGAAAAGATAGGATTGGTCGTACATATGCTATTTCTCATTATGGAGGGTGAGATTTCTTAAAAGCAAATTTATTATTTGTTTTAGCCGCTATGACATGCATTTGTTATTGGGTGAATTAATCAAACATTTTGGATGTGAGCCTAATATTACAAGAACAGGCAATAAACTTTACGAGGTTCTTCTAAAGAAGAAAAAAGGAATTTGTCCTTATATATCTTTTCGCGATTCATTTAACTGGATGATGCTCAAATTAGATCAGTTACCAAAAGCTCTTGGTTTAGAAATAGACGAAGGAGGCAAATCTTTCTTTCCACATGGATGGAACTTTAACAAGAATATGCATATCCAACTTAACGGATTACCTGATAAAGAATATTACTACCCCAATTCTATGGGAAAGCAAAGAAGAAAGGATTTTGAAGAATGGTACCTATTAAATAAAAACGAGCCGTTCTGCCTTAGTGAAAAAATTGTTGAATACTGTGAACAAGACGTACGTATACTTGCATATGCTCTTGTGAAACTTCAGAAGTTATTTTTTGAACTTGCTCCAGAGCCTTCTAAACAGGATGATGTCCTTGTGTCATCTATGACTCTGGCTAGTGCTTGTCTCCGTCATATTTGTAAATTAAAAATTATAAACAAACATAAATTATATTCAGGCATAAACTATTTAAAAAGTAACCAAATCGGTATTATACCTGACAATGGATACCACAGAGATTCTAATCAATCTACAATCGCTTTGAAATTTATTAAGTGGTTAGAACATAAAACAGGACTTCACATACAACATCAAGAATGTGCAGAAGGCGAGCATAGAGTTTTTGCTTCAAATGGAAGTGTATTACGTCTTGACGGCTACATCAAGGGAAATAACGGAGGAAATGATATAGCAATAGAGTTTCTCGGATGCGCCTGGCACGGACATGAATGGTAAAAAACAGTTTAAATAATTTTTATCAATGTAGTCTCTATCGTCAACATGAACTCTGTTTAAATGGCAAAACAGCGTTGTATAATAAAGATAAATTAGAAGAAAGAATTAATTTGTTGAAAGAGGAAGGTATATGCACATATACATTTTGGGAGTGCGAAGCAAATAAGGCTTTAGAAGATGATCCACGGATGGCACTTTTCTTTGCTCAGTTGTCTGACAGTGGACCTTTATTTCCTAGAGATTCTTTCCATGGTTTTTAATTCAAGTAAAAAATATTCAAGATACTTTAGGTGGAAGAACAGGCCCTTTATCTTTAAAGTGTAATCTGGAAGATATTGATGAATATGAAATTTCTTGTTTTGACGTGGTTAGTCTATATCCGGCAGTGAACTTCTATGCATTTTATCCTATTGGTAATTTTATTCAATATTTCTAAAACTATAAAATTATTAGGACACCCTGAGGTTCTTGATATTAATCTAGAAGTAAATTGGACTATGCCTGAGGATTTGCGTCCTTATAGAGGGATATTTAAAGTATTCATCATTCCACCCGAGGACCTGTACTTACCTGTGATACCTGAAAGAATAAATGGCAAATTAGTGAGTTATTTTTTGATATTGCCTACTATATTCAAAAGATATTCCATTTATGCCATCGCTGTGCAATCGAAAGCAAAAAAAATACTTAGCAAAAACATGCAATAATTCTATGTATGAAATATCATAAATTATAATTCATGATTTAGGTGGGGGCGGTGGGCACTTCGTTGTAATCTGACCAAAGATTGCATAACAAGCTCTCCTGCTAAACTTCATACTGTTCTTAATGATCCAAAGTTGGAAATAGGCGCAATCGAAATGTTGACTCCAGATTTGTATGCTGTCCCTTACAAAAGTCGACGAGAATTTGTTCGACCACACGACAAATACAACATTGTATTAGCGCTAATTACTACTGCAACTGCGCGTGTGATGCTTTACGAATACATGAATAATATTGTTAACGAAAAAGACTGCAAATTATTATATACGGATACCGATAGCTGTTTCTATTTGCATAAAATTGATAAGAAACCACCGTTTCGTGTTGGCGATATGCTTGGAATGATGAGTCGTGAATACGAAGATTGGTTAATTATGTCCTTCTATACCGGTGGATGTAAACAGGTTTAAAAATTTCCGTATTTATATATGAATTTTAGTATGCAATGAAAATGAAACATAGAGAAAGTGGGGAGATAAAATACATTGTCAAGTGCCGTGGATGCTGGGATCAAGTTGACACTCCATTGGATTACAATCATTTTAGGGTATTATATTATCAATCTTTGAATCTATAGCTATTGTTAAGAGAATGGTAGAAGCGTATGGAGAAAAGCAAGATCCTGTTATACTGGAGAGAACTCATTTTCAACCGAGCTGGCGCAAAGGCCAAGTCATAAGCCAGTCCCAAATTAGGTATAATTTGAATAATTATAAATATATAATTTATATAGACGCTACACTCCAATCTATGATAAAGGAATCGTCGATGCAAATTTTGACTGCTATCCTTATGGATACAGAGGAAACCCCATTAATGATCCTACAAAATGATTATTTTTGAATAAATATATTAATTTTTTTTAAAAATGTTAATAATTGTTCAATTAACTTATATACTTTTTTAAATCTGTTTTAATTTATTTAATAAATATTCAAAGACAGCATGATCAGTGATAATAAAATAGGTAATCGGTAAACTATAAATTAATTTCAAATTTTTTAGAAACGGCAACATGTATTCTTGAGCGCTTACATTTAAAGCACGAGGCAAAATCTTATCCTCCAGAAGAAATTCTTGGCGATCAACAACAAAATATATTTGTATTCTATTCTCAACGTTTTGGCTTCGATAACAGATTTAAAGCCAACTTTACACTGCTTGGAAGAACATTTAGCTCGATTGAACAATACTTTATTTGGCAGAAGGCGCGTTTTTTTGGAGATCTGGAAATTTCTACTCAAGTTTTAATGTCGGATAATACTTTAACAATTCGACGTATTGGGAAACGTATTCGTGGATATAACCGTGAGGAATGGAATTCTGTTCGCAATAAAGTAAAATTTTATTTTTATTAATTTCACTATATAATCAGGTTATGTACACTGGCCTCTGGGCAAAATTTACTCAGAACACGCAATTATTCAATCAGTTACGTGCCACTGGGGATGGTCTAATTACTCAGGCTTCAGCATCTGAACTACATTGGAGCAGCGGCGTAAGTCCAAACAGTGCTCGACTTAAAGACCCAAGCCAATGGGAAGGTGATAATATACTTGGCAAGCTTTTAATGGAATTAAGAAGCGAAATTAATACAAGTATTTATTAGATTTTCAAAAACATTAAAATTGAATTGTAAACTTTATTTTGAACATTATAAATTTCATCTTCCGTCCGTGCACCTGTAATTATACACTTTCCAGATGTAAATAGTATAATAACAGAACGTAACTCCTTAATCCTCAAGCACATTCCAGGGAAAAATTCTGGGTTGTAAGAGATGTGTCGACAGAGCCAACTTGGTGGGGCAATCCTCATAGTATCATACAAGGCTTAAACAAAATTCAGTATACTATAAAAAGTTACCTGGTAAGTTAAGATGTCCTGGAAATGAAAATGATGACACAACATTTTGTATTTTAAATGCTCGTATTTCTATTGGTAAACAGCTTGCAGGTGTTATGATTTGAACAAAATTTCGTATCGCAATCTGCGAGTCCTGAACAGATTTTGTTCCAACACATACAATCTTTCCGTTAGAGAATACTAGAGCTGTAGACCTAATGGGTTGTTCAACTTTAATTATAAGTGCTGAGAAACGTTCTGGAGAATATTTTGAATTTTTAATTATAGCTGAAATTGTATATAGATCGAATTTATTATTTTTATCAAGTAATTGTGCTGTCGAAACAACATTTTGTATAATTGCTTTGGGAAACATCTGTAATATATAAATGAAAATCTAAATGTATTTCTTAGATAAAAAATGTTCAAAGCTCCTTTCACTATGGTTATTTCCGGTGCCACAGGCAGCGGGAAAACCCAATGGCTTATGAAATTTCTTGCAAATTGTGAACAATTAGTTGAACCTGTGCCAAATAAAATATTATATTGTTTTGGTGAAATGAACGAAAATATATTTAAGCTAAAAGAGATGGGAATTACAACCTATAACGGTGTTCCAGAAGTTGAGCTGATTAAACAGCACCAATTAATAGTCCTTGATGATTTGATGCTAAATATTCCAGTTGAATTTTTAGATTTACTTTTTACTAGGGGGTCGCATAATTGGGGTGTAAGTGTAATATTTGTAACTCAATCTCTTTATGGGCGAGATATCAAGACAGCACGAGCAAATGCACACTATATTCTTTTAACCAAAAATCCTCAAGGACTGCTCCAGGTACGCACACTAGGATCTCAACTTTTTCCAAAAATGTTAAACTATTTTCTTGAGGCTTATCGCGATGCTACTTCTGAGCAATTTTCATATTTGCTAATTAACATGCATCCAAGTACGGAAGAAAATTTGCGTCTTTCTACTAAAATATTTCCAGGTGAAAAACAGACTATATATTTGCCTCTATAATATATAAGTACTCTAAAAACTATTAATTATAAAAAATGTATAACTATAGTCCATACGTTAAAGAAAATTTTGAATTTTTACAGCGCTTAGCTAAAACATCCTCAGATAAGAAGAAGAACGCCTTAATTCTTTCAGCCAGTGCGGATCAAATATTAGCAATAGTGGAAATTTGTGCTAATATTTTAAAAAATTTTATATTAAATAGAAGACAGCGCAAAAAATTAGCTCAATTTGCTGATTTCTATAGAGCTATCGCTAGAACACGTACAGAAAAAAGCGCCAGAAATCGAATACAACAAGGAGGTAGTGCCGCTCTAGCAGCTATACTCGTACCCGTTCTTGGAGCTTTAGCTGAACATATCATTCATAGATTCACACAAGAATGAAACATACAAAGAAAATGATTATGGTTCCTGAAAGTGAATATCTTGCACTACTAAACTTGATTAAAGGCGGAGATTTTCTTCAAAATGAAAAGGTACAAACCGACTCAAAAATTAAACAGACTCTTACTAATCCAACTTTAAGTGAAGATGTAAAGGCCCAAAAATATAACTGGTTATATAAAAAAAGAAGACAACTCAAACATGAATTAGAAAATAGACCTCAAAAGGTTATTATCGACGAAACAGCGAGAGCTACAGAAGTTGCTCCTTACCTAAAGGAAACTGCAGCCCCTAAAGTACAGTTAATGCCTGTACACTCAAGTTCAGAATATCAAACAGATTCAGAATTTACATCAGCAAAACTAATGAAAAGAAGAAAAACAACACCTTTTAATGGTGTTATTTCAAAGAAATATTCTAAGGAACTGGAAAATTATGTCAAAGATAATGCGGATAAATTTAGAATACATAAGAATGGAAGCTTTGAATCTAATGTCAAAGGAAGAATTGTGAAGAATAGTAATTTCACCGAAGTGCTCGAATATGTACAAGGAGATATAGCATCACCTCCTAAAGGTTTTAGTTTTCTATTTAATCGATTGTCCAAAGACCCTTTAGTAAAAGAAATGATTAAGGAGACGCAAGGAGAAAGCAGTATTGAGGAAAGTTCTGGAAGTCAATCCGGTAGCGGGAAAAGAAAGAAAAGAGTCTTGGTAAAAGTCTTGCCTATAAAAAAGAAAAATAAATTTATTCCTCAAATATGGGAAAAGCTTTAGATAACTTTTTATCAAAAATATATTATTCGCTAAATTCTCCTGCTTCCTATGCAGGAATACATCGCGTGTATGAAGAAACGAGACGCAAATATCCGAAGACAAAATTTCAAGATGTTTATAATTTTTTGCACAAGCAAAGAGTGTATACGATGCATAGGCCCTCCAGAAAAAATTTTCCAAGGCTAGTAACACGTCCGAGTGGTCTTCATACTGATTGGCAAGCAGATTTAGCAATATTTGATCAGATAGCTAAACATAATGATAGTAACAGGTACCTTTTAGTATGTATTGATGTTCTAAGTCGAATGATTTTTGCTGCGCCGGTCAAGACAAAGAGATCAGAAGATATGATTGAGGCATTTGAAAAAATTTTCAAACTTTCTAATGGTATCTTGCCTCATAAACTATACACTGATCGCGGATTAGAATTTGAAGCTAAAAAAATGAGGGATTATTTTAGATCAAAGGATATTGATAAGCGTGTAGTTTATAGTCCTGATGTGCATGCTTCAATGGCAGAAAGGGCAAATCGTACAATAAAGGAAAGATTATATCGATATTTCAGTGAAAAAAACACACTGCGGTGGGTTGAGGCTATTCAGAAAATTGTTTCTGGAATAAATTCTAGCGTAAACCGTGTTACAGGTGTTACACCTAATTCAGTTACTTTTAAGAATTCTCGAAAATTATTTGAGAGGCTATATAAGGGTAATGGTACAACTATTAAAATAACTTCTAAACTCGAGCCTGGACAAGTTGTCCGCATTTCAAAAGAAAAGGGTAAATTTGAAAAGGGATATTTACCTAACTATACTGACGAACTTTTTCTTGTACATACAACGAACGACACACGTACTCCTATAACATATAGGTTAAAAGATTTTGAAAACAACCTAATTGAAGGAATATTCTATAGAGAAGAGTTGGTGCCTACACAAGAGGATACTACACATCGTATTGCCGAAATTTTAAAGACTCGTACAACACGTACAGGGATAAAGCAACACTTTGTGCGTTGGGTTGGTTATAAAGATATTCATAACAGTTGGGTAAACGACAGCGATATAGTTAGACATTGACAATGGATTCATTTTATGTTGTTTTACCTTCGAATTCTGGCGATGTTGAAGGAAATACTACTTCAAAATTCACAGTAAGAATGCCTGATACTCTCGAGTTAGATTCAAGCTGGACTGTTGCACTTTCAAACATTATTTACCCATTTTCATTCTCTTTACTTGGAGATTCCGATGAGCAGGAATCTATTACAATTTATCGCCGATATGGAAAGGAACTTCTATCTGTTCGTATCGAACTTCCAGATTTGTCTTTCGCCTCAGAGGAGGCATTGGAAGAGGCCATAAATGCTGTTTTGCTTGATGCTTGGAAAAAGGAATTGGATCGCGAGCGAGAGGAAATGAGACTCGAAGAGAATAAAAAAAGAATTTATGGGAATTTACGTAGAAGACGAGCTGTTGAGACTATAGGCGAACAATTAGTTAAAAATGGTTATTTTGATTTATCAAAGGAAATTGCATTTAATTTCATGAAATTTTTAGGGAAACAAGGAATTCGTTTGCCTCCTATAAGGCCTCATGAAGTAGATGGTATAGCAATGGTTCGTTTCACTCCAAATCAGGATCAAATAGAGCGGATCAAACAGGCACTTGATGAATTTACTAATCCTCCCTCAGCCAGTCAAACTGAAGAAGAACACTCAAATGTTACTCCTATGGAAGAAACACGTGAATCTACTCCACAAACACAGCACGAAGTTGAACAAAAAACAATATTGCCTGCTGCTGAGTATGAGAGTTTCATTCAACAATTAGAAACGGAAGGTTACTTCGATATGCCAAAGGATCGTGCTTATAAATTTATACAATATTTAAATAAAGAAATTAAGGGGGCAAAACTTCCAGTTCTATCTTCGGTTCCGGACAGCTCTGTTGAAACTGTTCGATTAAAGCCGCAAACTGAGCAAAAAGATATAATAATTAATGCAATTAAACGTTTTGAATCACCTTCCGCGCCTAAATCTGAAAATCCTTTACAAGAAGCAAGTTTAGTTGATAATGCTGATGAAAATCCTGAAACAGATACGCCTGCTCCTTCTCAGAGTACAATTAAAAACCTACATAATGGAAAAACAGAAAGTTCCACTAAATCTGATAGCTCTATAACTAATGATCCTCCTATCACAAAGTCTCCAGTAATAACTGTATCAGATGCCCCTACTGAAGCTCCAGTAGCTTCTGAAGAAAAAGTGGATGATACACAACAAGACACTGAAAAGCAAAAGGACAAAACTCCTTTAGACGGAAAGATAACACCTCTTTCTGATACTTTGCCAACCCTAACAGATGAACAAAAAACTTTAATAGATATGGCTGTTCGTGCAGCTACAAGATCATTGACTAATAGTGAAGAATTGGCAAAGCAACAATCACAACTAAATAAAGAACTTAATCAGAAATATTGGGAAGATACTCGTTATAAGTATGCACTAATAGATGCAGAGGTAACAGCTGGAGTAATACCTAAGAGAAAAATACCTGCAACTATTATAAAATGGGTTATAGCACAATTAAAATTATTGGTTGGTCGAAGAAATGAAATAGACAAATGGATACAAGAATGTTTAGAGGCAAAAGATAGGGTCTCAGAAGCACAAAAAGAAACTAAAAAATCAGAGTCACGAGGCGATGTTACTGAGGCACGAAAAGCTGCAGATCGTGCTAAGGCCTCAGAACAAAAGGTTAAGGAATTAGCTAATCAAGTTGATGAAGCTATAGCAGGACAAAAAATATTATCGGAAGAAATTTTAAGTAAAGTTGAGGCTGAACTTTCGAAACAAGATGATGAAACCTCATCATCAAAAATAACAACTCCTGATTCTGAAGAGTCTTCGACACATAAAGAGGAAAATAGTGAAAATAAAGGCGAACATGAATCAATAAATGAAGAAGAGCCTAAAGAATCCTCTGAAGATAAGCAAGAAAATGCTAAAGAGCCACACGAAGAGGAAAATATGGAGGAAGAAGCTGGGTCAATAGATAAAGTCGCTGAAGAGCCATCTGAAAATAAGTATGAAGAGGATGAAGAACCTTCAGCACATGCAGAAGAAGAAAATGCTGACGAAGAACATGAACAAGAAGACTTTGAAGAACCTCAAGGAACATCTGAAGATACGCAAGAAAATGCTAAAGAGCCTTCTACACATGAAGAGGAAAATATTGAGGATAAAGCTGAATCAACCGATGAAGTCGCTGAAGAGCAATCTGAAGATACGCAAGAAAAGGATAAAGATCCTTTGACAATAGTAGAAGATGAAAATATTGAACCTCATGAGGAAAATGAGCAAGAAGTCGCTGACACTCCTGAAGAAAATGATGAAAATACACAAGAAAAGGATGAAGATAATTCTACAAACATAGAAGAAGATGAAAATATTGAATCCCGTGAGGAACATGAAACAATAAATGAAAAGGTCACTGAAACGTCTGAAGAGACTTCTGAAGAAATATTGGAAAATGTTCAAGAGTCTACGACAGACGAAGACGAGAAAACTATTGAACCTCGTGAGGAAATTGAACAAGAAGTCACTGAGGAGCATGTAGAATCTTCTAAAGAAAAGATTCAGGAATTTCCAGGAGTTATTGATGAAGATGAAGAGCCCTGGACTCCCCCCTTAGAAGAGCCTGTACCAAATTCAATTGACAATCTTGAAGATAATGTTTCGCATGAATTACCAACAATAAATGAAGAAGACGCTGTAGAACCATGGTCCCCTGAAAAAGAAAGCTTAGGAAAGCCACAGGAATCTCCATCAATAATTAATAAGGAGGTGGCATGGACTCCTCCTGAAAAAGTGAGTAATCTTCCCTCAATTGAAGAAGAACCAGAGCAAGAAGAAATTCAACCTGAGGATCTAGGCTCGCTGCCTGAGCTCCCGCGTCCTGAAATGTTAATTGCTGACCCTCCTGAACGTCCTTCCTTTTGGAAAAGCTTCTTTGGGGATGGAGGTAGGCATATTGAAGATAAAACCAAAGAAAAAGAACTTCCACATCAAGAAAATGTTCATCAACAAAAAGTTCATCAACAAAAAGAATCTGAAGTTTTAAATGATTCGGAACCGAAGAAAATACATCTAGCTGAATATGCTTATCCTCCTGAATATTTAAAAATGCTTCTTAATTTCTCCAATATACAGCTCGCCGATCCAAAATATCAGTGGGTTTCCATACTATACGATAAACTGCATAAACGTTTCTATGTCTTCTTACAAGGAAATGTTCAATTTATTAAATTAAGTCGTCAATTAGCTTATACTCTTGGTTTCGATTCTGAGAAAATTCATAGTGGACAAGTCGCAAAATATATGCCTGATATATCTGGAGGTGTTCGTCAATTTTTAGTTTACGCACCGAAACTTGTGGAAAATAGTATAATAGGAAATGTGACTGCACCTTTATTACGTGTTGTTAATGTATCGGGTGGACCTGGAGAAAGTATATCCGAAGTATATATGACCGAACATCATCATCGTTTACTAGGTAAACGCCATCCAGACATTACTATTGAAATTCGAACCTTAACTGGAAAGCTAGTAAAATTCCATTGGGGAACTTGTATATTAACATTACACTTTCAACGCTCACTATTTTAAAGCATGACACACGTTAGTTTAGACCTAGATAAAATTGACTGGGAGCCATTTTTGAGTGCTCAAGACGGAGGAGGAAGATTACTTGAAGATAATCGTTATTTTCAAGGAACAAGGTATCAAAGAGGATTTGGTGTACTTGGGGCTGTAGGGCGTTTTTTAATGCCTATTGTTAAAAATATAGCCACAACTGCAGGAAATGAAGCTGTAAATGTTGGAAAAAATATTCTCGAAGATGTTTCACAAGGTCGCTCAGTAAGTGAAGCATTGAAACAGCATGGAAGCGAAGGTCTTCAAAAAGTAGGGAAAAAACTTAAGCAATGTGGTAAAGGCAAAAGAAGACGAAAGAAAAAACAGAATGTTATTATCGATAATTTAGGAAAAAAACGAAGAAGATATAGAGACCAACTCAGCTTTGACGATATCTGAGTATATAAGTATTAGCTTATTATTATTCTATAATTAAAATGACGACTATTAAGAAAATTGACAAAGACAGTACTGAAGGGGTTGATAATCGTCTAACCTTCTTTTCTATACCGTCAACAAATGTTGGTATTCAGCGTTCCGCGTATAAAGAATTGCTTCCCCTCAATGCTCTGAATCAATCTAATTAAAAAATGTAAACCCTTAAAAAATAAGTTTCTTGGTGTCTTTTCTTCTGATAATATCCCCAATAAAGAATGGACTAAGCCTTTTTGTTTTATTGTAAATAATATGCGAAAAGGGACAGTTGGCGAACATTGGATTGCTTGTTATTCTGATAATCCGAGTACGGTGGAATACTTTGATTCATTTGCAGAAGAACCAAATTGTGACATGAGACAATCTATGCTTGGAAATTTTTCTAAAGTAAAACAAAATAAATTTTCTTTGCAATCCCCTTTGTCAGATACTTGTGGCCATTATTGTATATATTTTCTTGTATTGCGTTCAAAAAACAATTTTTCTTCAACATTACAAAAATTACATTCATTTTCCACCAGAAGCACGTGATGCCTTTTTAAAACGATTTATTCAGCGCCTTTCGTATATAAGATAGGTTTTAATATTTTAATTTAGCTACTAAAATGATATATTCAACTTTAATTCTATTTTCACTATTCTGTGTAATATTATCCCAAAATGACAGTAATATTTTATTTCCTTTGCATGGACCTTTTCCTCCGAATGTAAATGCTTGTTTTGCTATTGACGCGGGGCATGCACTTTCTATTGGTCCTGCTATAACTCCAAACAAAGATATTCTTCTTGTAATAGCATATATTTTAGATTTGGGTTTATTATTTATCCTGGCTTTATTATTCAAACTACATACGAATATACGTAAGAAAGGAAAGGATGGAATGACAAGTATTCGATTTGCTAAAGGTCCTCTTGGTATATAAGAGGCAGTTATTTATTACAAAACAGTTTGCTATTAAAAAAAATGCGTACTAGCGACAACATGACTGAACCTATAAGTTCTTCACCTCAAGTTCAATTAACACCCCTTATTCAAATACTTTGTCGTTTCAATGGAGGATGTGCCCCAGAATCACTTCATCGCGAACTACGAAAAAAATTTAATGAAAATATTGTAAGGAAGGACTTTATCCCGAAGGTTAAAGAGCAAAGAGATATTTTATATTTCCATTAAATGATTTTCCCATTAAATACATTTCCGCCCATTTATTGCTCATATATTTAATCCTTTTATTTTCCTTTGTAATTGGTTCAGTTGATTGTTATGTTTGGTCGGAGTTAGTAAATATACATTTAATTGTTGATTTTATTTATATGTATTTTCCCTTTGAATAAAGACACTGTTACATCCCTGTGTATATTAATATCTGTGCCTCGGCAAGCCAGAGGACTTGATCAACCCTTTAAGCTTCCCGATAGGATTTAGGTTTCTCTTATATTGAAGTCCACCAAATACCCCAAATGGAATGGCCCATGCCAGCACGTTCCACAAAAGGCGTGCTGTGTTATTGGTAGCACCGGATGGTTGCGCGTCTTCGCGACATTCCATTGGCCTGGGCGGCCGGTAGACAAAATTTGGAGATAGATTGATGAGGGACTAACTCTTCGCGCGCGCGTGATTGCTTCGGCAAGACAGACTCTCGAGAGAAAATAAATAATTAAATATAAACTCAATAAAAGGGCTTTAGGTAAAATAAAAGGACAACCATAATGTAGATTACCGGACAAATAATATAAAATATTAGCTCTAAATAAAATTAAGATAAACCAATAAGACTAGAATAGAAAAAGAAGAGAATTAAGTAAGAAAATAAAACTAATAGTTCAAGGTTATAAGAATAATTAAGATTGTCCTAAAAATTGATATAGCCCTAATTAAAAATATAGTTATGTATATACATTCCTTCGGGAAGTCTGAATGAAAATACCTTAAAAAAATACAGTATCACCGAAGTGTTTCAAAACGCAAAATTGTTTGCGCACGTACTTACATTTTCCATTTATTCGTTTTATCGCCTTTCCCATCTATTGTAAAAAAAATTTTTGTCCTATTTTTTATTTATTACAAAAAAAATTATTATTCTCTTTATTTCCCAGCCTTTACACTGGAGGCATTTTTTTTTCTTCCTTCTTCACAATTATTCATTGAAAATGGCCTAGGCCAGTCTAACGGTCTTTGTTAAACTAAATAGCCTATCTTCCCTAGAGGAGAAGAAAAAGAAAAAAAAAGGAAAAAAACCTTTCAGGCTTGGCTTTCTCTAAAGCCAAGCCTTCTTCACATTTATTCATTTCCTCCTTTCTTCCTTCTTCACATTTATTCATTCTATCTTCATCCTTTACTAGGCCTTTAGTTCTGTCTTATATTTATAATTTTTTTAATAATTCTATATTTTATATTAATAAGTTGAAACTTTATTTATTATTTTTCAATATTAATTCTGATTCTATCCTATAGATTCTGATTTTTTTCAAACTTTATTCTGATTTTATTCTGATTTTTATTCTGTTTTTATTTATTTTAATTTCCAATTTGAGTTATTGTTAAATATTATTTATAAATATTTTAATCATTTATAATAATATTATTAAATATTTAGAAATCTTATTTACAACAAAATTATTTACAAGCAAATTCTGATCTTCGATTAATTCTAATTTAATTTTGAAACTACTTGGTTGTGGAATATTTAATTGGAATATTGTGCTTCGGCAATAAAGACTGTATTGAGGAGGTAAAATAAAAATTTAAAAAATGTAAAAATATATATTCTATTAGAAAATTTAAGTTCAATAATATTAATTCAATTTTATATATTAATTATAACATTTCTATAACATTCTTACAAATTTTATTTAGTTCTATATCAATCTTGTCTGATATTTATTCTAAATCTTCTTTCCTAGTCTAAAATCTAATTTATTCAAACTAAATTTATTTTTATCACTTCAGATTATAAATTTAATGTTTTAATTCTTATTAATCTCAAAATTATTATACTTACATTTTTATTTTAAACAGTTCGAGATTGCCTAGGCAAGGTTATAATTATTACCCAATTACTATTCTGAAACTTTGGAAAATAAATGTTAAGGACTATTTTTGGGGCATCCTGAAAATTTAATTTCAGCAAAAAATCAGCAAAAGGCCTTAGGGATTACCCACAAGTACCGTACTTCCACTTACAATTTTTTTTTTCTCTCTGTTTTGGAGACTTATGAATTAAATTTTTCTTCTAATTTTTAAAATTTAAGAGATAGGCAATATTTTTATTTATTTTTATCTAAAACTTACGAATTGTCCAGGCAAGCTTAAAACCTATTTTTGGGAAATTTTAATATAGAATTTTGGAAAATACGTACCAGTCTGATTAACGATTTAATTCATTTTATTCAATTTCATGAAAATTTTTTTATTCATTTTGAATTTAATTTTTCTTTGATTCTTTTAGTTTTGGAAATGAGTGTCTAAATATTTTATTTTTCAATATTATTTTATGTACAAATTATTGAGTCTAAAACCGATTTTTAATAATTAATTTTAGCTTGGGAAAATAAATGTCAGGGTCTGATTTTTCTGAAAACATGAAAATTATAATTCTCTCAAACGATCAGAAAAATTTTTTTTTAATTCTTATTCCTCTCTTTCAAATTTTCTAGTTATGATTGAAAATTTTCTTCTAAATTTTTAAGGGTTTGGAGTGAATAATATTTTTATCTACTTCTGTCTAAAATACCCCAATTGCCTAGGCAAGAACAATTTAAGGATGAATTTCAGCTGGCACTTTAGTTTGGAAAATAAATTTAAAAAATAAATAAATAAAATTAGATTCAATTTTTAGGATTTACTCTATTTTTAAACATATTTCTGTAGATTTCCTCCATTCTCCCTCTATGTTGATAATATTTTTCAATTCTACTATTTTCAATATTTTAGTCTTAGTCTGGAAATAGAAATCGAGTAATTCTAAAGATATTTTTTAATGATTCTGAAATGGAGATACTAAAAAAAAAACGAGCTGTCAAAATACAATTACCGTTTCTATTTCTTCTAAAAATTCAAATTTAACTGTCTTTTATTCTATTGGTTTAAATTGTTTTGGTTAATAATATTTCAGAATAAATTAGCTCAGCCAATCAAATACTCTCTCTCTAAATCTTTCTTCTCTCCCTTCACTTTTACAGTATATGAATGAGTAAGACTATGAAGGTGAGCCTATGAATGCTTAGGCAAATTAGAATAAAATAATTTATTGGTTGAAATTTCTACTCTGGATCGGTATCCTAGATAATAAAAATAGTGGGAAATTAAAATAAATCTGGTTTTCTATACATACTTTCATATACTGAACATGTCTAATTATATAGTCTTATATTTAGAGTTTGATTGGAAATACAGAATCGCTCTTTTGAGGAATTTTATAATTAAATTAATTTGACAATAATGATTTCAAATATTTATTTTTGTAACTTCTATTATCATTAATTAGTTTTGGAAAATTCAAAAATAAATATTGTAAAAATAAATTAATTTCTCTTCTTTCTCCTCTCTTTCTCATGCTCTAGAATACTGTTTTCCACTCTAACAATTTTTTTTTAATTTTCTCCTTTTTTTTAAAGACCTAGGGTGAGAAAATTTCGAAGTTTTTGTTTTAAGAAATTTTCTTTACTTGCTAGAAATTATGAAGTTAAGCTAAAATTTATTTTCTTCTTCAACTTAATTAAATATTCTTCAAAATTTACAATGTTTTCAAATGTAAAGGAGAGAATTTTTAGAATATTTATTTGGATGATCTCGATTAGTGTGAATTATTTCCAAAAATACTGCAAAGGAATATTATAATTATATTACTTTCACTTTTCTCCCCTATCGTTTCTCTTCTCTTTTCTTCTATACTATAATGACTTAAAATTTTGTTACCTTCTTTTCTCCCTTTCCTTCTAAATAGAATGTTAGACCGTGAAAAGTTTGAAGTTTTTTTTTGGGAGTTGTCCTTCTGGAATTATTTAAGTCGGGATTACTTTAGAAGAGAGGAATTTCTTTTGGCGGTTAAAATGTTCAATTATCGTTTCATTCTGTCAAAATCAAGTTTTACTGCCCTTTATTCCTATTCGCTTTGATTATTTTTTATAAATATTTCTCTTTCTGAATCTACTACAATCTTTCTTCTATTTCCTTACAGTATATGGGAGCGGATAAAAACTAAAGTGCTTTGGCAATTAAAAATTTTTTTTTTCCAAATTTTTGAATAAGGTTAATAGAGTAATTATGATATTTTCTGATTTTTTTACAAGTATTAAGCTCTCATATTTGATTATATAACTTATAAATTATACATTCTAAATTATACAAATTCTTATATTTTGTTAATTTATACATATTTTGTCTAGGCGTATTTTTGTGCTACCTAAATCTAAAATTTACCAATATTCATACAAGAAAAAGGTTATATTTAGAAGTTTAGTTTAAATTCTTAGACAAAAGAGATTTATTTGGAACTTTAGAACCTAGTTATTTTTGGTAAAATGGTTTTAGAATTTTGGGTTTGTATAATTTCTATTTGAGTAATTATTAATTAAAGCATAATTAAAATCAAAACATAATTAAAATTATTCTGTCAATTATTATTTCCTTCTCTAGAAAAATACTCTATTCAAAATTTTTTCCTTTTCTTTCTTCCTTTCTCTTTCAAAGTATTAGAGTGTTTGAATTTTTTTGAAGTATTTTCTTTTGCGAATTTTGTTGGGAAAAGTATAAAATTTGTTGGGAAAAGTATATATTTGTTGGGAAAAGTATAAGTTCGATGAATTAAGGAGCAGTGGAGCGGCTAATTTTTTAAGGGCAAATAGTAGACCCGCAGTCATTCCTCCACCACCACCCAACCATAATTCCCAAAGTTCGAGCACCAGTAGTAGTAGTGATAAAACGTCATCATCCCTAGGGAAGAAAGCAAATAATAATATAAATGAAAATACTAATAACCAAAATAAAGGTCAAGAATTAAATGTTTTGAATGAAATTGGGACGTCTGGTCTTCAACTAAATGTATTTACAGGCGAAGTTGCATCTGCTTTTGATGAATGGGCAATAAGGTTTAGAGATTATGTTGAAGTATTTGGTAGCAATTGGACCGAAATGGAAAAGTTAAATAGACTTAAGCTGTATTTAGGCGCGCAAGCAAGACAGATTTTTGAAAACTTATTAGTTACTGAAAGAAATACTCTAGCAAACGCATTAAAAAATGTTAGAGCAAAACTTGACAGTCCGCATTTCCGAGAGCTAGCTTATAAGAGATTAGCAGCATGTTACCAGAGGGAAGGGGAGTCAGTGAGTGAATTCATTAAAAGACTAGTGCCACTTGTTAATACAACTTCATCACATGTCCCGAATGATGTAAGGGAAGAAACACTTTGTAGATGCTTTATGGAAAAGGTCAGACCTGAGTTTCAAAGGTCACTACAATTAGTTGGTCCACTTATTGGAAGGAAAGATTTTGATAAATTAACAGCATACGTGCAAGAACTAGAAGTTGCTATTGAAAGGGAAGGTCGCGCAGATATAGGCATACACGCCATAGCTGATCAAGCACAAACTAGTCAAATGCCTCGGGGACGGTTCACAACCTGGAAACCAATAAACCCAAACAACACCCCATTAGGGCAAAGGGTAAATTATAACAATGGCAGATATGCTTCGGCAAGTAATGAATTTAGACAAAGAAATAGATGGCAGCCTAGTAACCAAT
This sequence comes from Meloidogyne arenaria, assembly GCA_036172955.1. Lineage (NCBI taxonomy): Eukaryota > Metazoa > Nematoda > Chromadorea > Rhabditida > Meloidogynidae > Meloidogyne > Meloidogyne arenaria. Next base: position 987,224 of record JARQAB010000018.1, read on the forward strand.
GGCGGCCACAAAATGACCGCAGATGGAACAATCGTCCATTCTGCCACTACTGCAAGCGTACAGGGCATGAACAATATAATTGTAGTGAACGCCAGTTCAACGCTAATAGGTCATTTAATAATAGAAATCAAGGCAGGAAAAATGCAGAGAGCAATGAAATTGAGAATTTGAAAAATCAAAATCAAGAAATGAAAGAAATAATAGATAATTTAACAGTACAAGTACATGAAATAAAAATGAATAGGAATTATGTACCATCGAATCAAAATATAAGATCCCTTCAGCCTATTAAAGTTACTGAAACTAACGAGTCTGAAAAACATGAAACTAAGCATAAGAAAGCAGAACCAAAGAAAATAGAAAGTTGGGAAAATAGTGGACGCAGGACAAGAATCCCTTCATTATTAGGTACCTCTCTAATGCTAATGACAATACTAAGTACTGTTATGGGACTTAATCCGGCTTTAGTTCCAAAAACTCCAATGATATGCCAGACGCAGAAGCAAGCAATGATTTGGCAGTTACCTGAAATAATGTTTTGCCCCTCAATTAGCATTCATAAAAAGTACACACCAGCAATTGAAGATAGAAAAATATACATTCCCAATAGCATTGAATTCTCTACTAAGGCCTGGGCATGCAGAAAAATTAAGAAAAATGCGCGCAAGTACACAACGATCACTGGCATTCCAATTGAAGAAAAATTAGATCATGAAGAGTTAGATATTTCTTTAGAAGAATGTAACCAAATGATTAAACACCGAAGCTGTAATTTGGGAATTCTCAAACAAAAATCAGACTTATGGCAAACTGAAAATAAGATAGATTTGACACCTAGGACCTGGTTCTTGGGGTCATTCGGGTGGAAGAATATTTCGAGTAGAAACTGTTTCTTATTCGAAAGTCGAATTGATTCTCACTTCGGTGCGTCAGAAATTGTAACTCCATTAGGAATAGCACATGAGTGTCCTTATGAAAAAGGGAATTGCATGCTTAAAGACAAAACAGTACTTATATGGGAAGTAAGTAACGAAAGGAAATGTAACTTTATTCATATAGGGGATAAAAAGGGACAATGCATGGGCAAGGCCTGGCTTTCTGAGGATGGAAGATTAGCTCTTACATTTGAAAATGCAACTACTGTAAATGATTGTGGAAAGAATATTGTAGTTTCTGATCAGGGTCTTGGGTCCATTGTAATTAATGTAACCGATATAACAAGAAAAAAGAGACATGCCTATGATAAACCCCGAAAGTATTATGGGGATGGTGTTGTAACATCCTCGCAGCTTGCGTCGCAGCTCACATACCTGGAAACTGAAATGTCAAAAACAATGAACTTTGCATTTTACCAGTCATTGCGTTCATTTTGTGAATTGCTTGAGGTAATTAAGCGGTGGACAGAAGCCACATATATGAGCAATCCAACCGAATTAGCAAGGTCTATGTTTTCTAACCCGTACCTTGTTGCTAAAAGGTCTGGTATGTCACTTATGAAAGTTTGGCCATGTGTACCTTTAGAAAAATCGGACTATGAATTCCGTCCAACAAAAATGAATGAATGTTTTGAATTCATTCCTATAACGCTTAGGACTGAAAGTAAAGAACACTTAGCATTCTTGAATCCCACAACTATGATTATCTCACCTTCATCTAGGAAAAGTCCCTGTCATGAGTCAAGAAATATAGTGGTACAAATTAATGATCAGATTTTAGAAATAGACCAGATTGAAGGAAAAATTACTTCGGTAAGACCAAATGTATTAAAAATTCATGAACTGAAATTAAACTTTACCGAATTAATTCCAAAAATTGAATCGCATGCTTTTCATCAGTTAGTTCTATTGAACATGACTGACATTAAAGATCATGCATTTGTAAGTAATATGGTAAGGACAAGTCAAATAACTTACCAGATAAAAGAAAAAGAAACTGGTATCACTACATCTGTATCCCAAGAATGGGAAGAAGTTGAAAATCAACTAGTAAGAGGAGTAGTTGGAGATTACAAGCAAATTTGGGCAATAATAATTTCTGTAATCGTCATAATTCTAGCTATTGATTTAAGCATGAGACTATTAATGGTTTTTGCTGAAATGTATGCGGGTAATGGTCGCTTAGGCAAGCTTATATTTGGGACTAAAATTGAAAAACCAGTAAAAAGGATGATGGAAATTAGGAGGATTAACGAACCAAGAATAGAAGAAGATGCCACTTATGAGGAACCAGTTGTAAATAGGCTATCTGTATCTTGGCCACCCACAGTTAGAAATGCAATAGAGTCCGGGGCACCATGTAGGTCCCCACTTAATATAGGTTCAGTAGGTAGAAGAGGTTTTATTGGAGCCCTGGGACCAAATGCAGCAACAGTAATAGTTGATGTGAACTTGAATGATATGCCTTTAAGGTGTTTGGTAGATACGGGAGCAATCACCTCGGTAGCCAATATAGCCCTAGCAGACCGTATAGGAGCTCAAGTATTTCAAGTAGAAACATTTCTGCAAAGCGCCTCTGAACATCCTATGTGCGCCAGGCAAGCAATGAAAGCGCAACTCGGCATTGCAGGGGCAGGGGCTGAAATAATCATAAATCTTTTTAATGATAAGTTTCACTGGCACAAGCACGATTATCATTTTATTCTTGGATGTGATGCATTGGCTCAACTACCACCCATCCAATTAGACTTAAGAAATAAAAGTTTAATAATTAAAGGAAATATTTTAAAACTTGATAATAAAATGGAAGGTAAATTAAGAGATATCAAGGTTCGAGCGCTAGCTACATACGAATTAAGACCAAATGAACAGTGTCTAATAAAAGGTAAAGTCCAATTCCCTGAACTGCTTCGGCAAGACATAATGTTTCACACAATAGACCAAAAACTTTCAGATGAAGGGTTAAGTTTTGTTCCAATAGTCACAAATCCAAAATCAGGAGTAGTACCTGTGATTATATCGAACCCCACGGGAGAAGTAAAAAGAGTTTTCAAGGGCAAAGGCCTAGGTTTAGTGAATGAAATTTATGAGACTAGTCATGAAAATGTGCTTTCAGAATTTGAAAAAGAAGAGTCTGGTGTGAGTGAGCAAGAATTAAATTCCTTAGGGAAGTCCAAAGTAATTATTGATCCAAGTTTTAAAATTGATTTTACTAAGTCGTCAGTGAAGAATGAGGAGTTGAAGAAATTAAAAGAATTATGTGAAGAGTTTGGTGATGTTTTTAGTAAAAGCCAATATGACTTAGGTAATTGCACCGCAGGCGAACATGATATAGTAACAACATCTGAAGAACCAGTAACTTCCAGACCACACAGGGTACCTTTCAAATATAGGGACGAATTGCAGAAGCATATAGATCAGCTTTTAGCTTCAGGGGTCATGATTGAGTCAGACACCCCGTGGGTATCAAACATAGTGCTAGTTCAGAAAAAGGATGGAGGGCTTCGGCCATGCATAGATTTCAGGAAATTGAATGAAATCACAGTACCTGACCATTTTCCGTTGCCCAGACTTGAAACAATTTTAGAAAGGGTAGGAAATTGTAGATACTACACATCCCTGGACTTAGCCAGTGGGTATCTGCAAATTAAGCTAAGTGAAAGAGCATCAAGAAAGTGCGGAGTTATTACTGAAGACAATGTCTATCAGATGGTCAATCTCCCGTTTGGTCTTAAAAATGCCACAAGTGCATTTGCAAGGGTCATGGCACATGTATTGACAGGTCTTGAAAATGTTCTTGCTTATGTCGATGATATTCTTATTTATACGAAATCCGAAAATTTTGATGAACACCTAACTGCGCTAAGAAGTGTATTTGAAAGATTCAGAAGATTTAATTTGAAACTTAGCCCCAAGAAATGTATTTTCGCTTCGGCAAGTATGGAATTCCTCGGATTTATTGTAAGTGAGTCAGGTTAAACACCTAGTCTTAGAAAAATAGAAACGATTTTGAATTTAAAAATCCCGACTTCGGTCAAGGAAGTAAGGCAAGTAGTTGGAATGGCAAGTTTCTTTAGGAAGCATGTCCCGAATTTTTCGACAATAGTAGAACCTTTAACTAGACTAACCAGAAAGGAAAGACCATTTATTTGGGGAAAAGAACAGCAGGAAGCCTTTGAAAAGGTTAAGAAAATATTGTCTGAAAAACCAGTGCTGACATTTCCTGACTATACAAAACCATTTCACATATTTTGTGATGCTTCTTCAGTGGGTCAAGGTGGAGCGTTAATGCAATGGGATGAGGAAAAAAAAGTTTATTGTGTAATATGTTATTGCAGTAGGACGCTGTCAAGTTCTGAAAGAAATTGGCCACCTGTTCAAGTTGAATTAGGTGCAATTATTTACGCGCTTCGGCAATTCAAACCTTTTATTTTTATGTCCAGTATAGAGCTGCACACTGACCATAAGCCATTGGCATTTCTTTTGAAAAAAGCAGAGACTCATCAAAATTTAGCTAGATGGTTAGTCGAACTGCAGAATTATAACATAAAAATAGTTCATATAGCTGGCAAACAAAATTCTCTTGCTGATGCTCTATATAGGATTCCCCATGAAGATTTAAGTCCAGAAGAAATTGAAAAATTAGAAGAATTAGAAGATATTGCTGAATTCCCTGTCTGTTTAGCAATCAATAAGAAACCATTTGTTGTTCATGAAAAGTTTGGATTAACTATGTCAATAAGGTCAATGGAAGGGAACATCCACCAAATTGATATTAGGAAAGAACAAAGTGAAGATCCTGAGGCGTCAATACTAATAGACTTTCTCAAATCCGGAAATTTCCCTGAGGACATTTCCGATGAAGAGAAAAATAGCTTCTCAAGATTAGCTAAAGATTTGTGTTTAGAATCAGGGGTATTATATTTCCACCACAAGCACTCGAAACCAAGGATTTATGTTCCAGTTTCGTTAAGAGCTATGATATTTGATTCATTTCACACAACTAAATTAGGGGGAGGACACATGGACTTCAATAAAACGCTAAAGAAATGCTTAAAATATTTTTGGCCTCGCATGCATGCAGATATTGTCATATGGCATAAGCAATGCATTACTTGTCAGCTTCGGCATTCTCCAAACCCACCTTATAGAGCAGAAATGTGCACGCCTCCAATTAATACGCTTTTTGCAAAAGTCGGTCTAGATTTAGCTGGTCCTTTTCCTAAAACACAGAATGGAAACAAGCACATTTTAAACATAGTTTGCTGGTTCACGAAGTTTGTTATTTCGGTTCCAATACCAGATGCAAAGGCATCTACTATTGCTTCGGCATTTCTGAAAAATTGTTATTTAAAATTTGGCGGCTGTACTGAATTAATCACTGATAATGCGACTGCTTTTACCTCAGAATTTTTTAAAAGCTTTTGCGCAATGCTATATATAAATAAAACTTATGCTGTACCTCACTGGAGTCAAGGCAATGCGGTAACAGAAAGGTCATTCAGGACGTTCCATAACATCCTCCATAACATCCTGTAATTCTCCTCAGTCGAATCCTAGGATAGTCCACATCAATCAATTGAAGAAATGCGTTGAACCACTTAATTTTGAGCCTGCTTGCACAAATCCTAATTTGGATCAAGAGGAATCTGATGCATTGGTCGAAGTGAATGCAGAAGAGCTTATTGACGAACCTGGATATTCGCACAACATTGATAATAATGTAGAAAAAGTTAATGATAAAGGGACAGAAGAGTTAGGAAGGCGAAATACAATAACGAAATACAATCTAAGGAAGAATCCAAAACAGAAAATCTTAATTTTAAGTGCTTCGGCAAGAATGAAATAAATAAAATTTTAATATAAAATTAAATACTAATATAAAATTAAATATATAATTACTTAGATGTCAGCTGAAATTACACCTTTCTTTACAAAAAAATACGTGTTCAGCAATCATTATGGATGCCATTTTGAAATTGATAATATTTCTTATTTCTGCGTTGAGCAGTTTTACATGAGGTTCAAAGCATTGGTTTTCGGCGATTTTAAAAGTGTAGAAATGATAATGGAGGCAAAGGATGCTGGCGCAATTAAACGTATTGGATCAAAAATTAAAGACTTCAATCATCATATCTGGAGGAAATTATGTATAATTGTGATGGTCATCGGAAACCTGGCTAAATATAGGCAAAATGGAAATTTGAGAAAGTTGTTATTTGAGACGGGTGATTCCCTCCTTGTGGAAGCATCGCCATTCGACACATACTGGGGAGTTGGGGTCGGACTTGGTGGTGTCTACAACAGACGAAATTGGAGAGGATTGAACGTCCTAGGAAGGATACTTACCAGGATTAGAGATAATTTAAAAAGTCAGTCAAAAATATAATTTTAATAAAATTTATTTGGTAATTTAAATTTAAAAAAAATCAAAAATATAAAATATAATAATTTTAATAAATAGAGTAGCACAAAACCGTTTAATTTTTAAAAAAAAAACCGTATACCGTTTATGCCGTTTATCTGAGACCCGTATACCGTTCCGTTTAATTTTACAAAAAACTAACCGAAATTCTTTAAGTGATGGAAGTTCAAACTCCCTACTTGGACATCAACAGTACCATTGAATTCCCTCCCCTGGGCCAACAACAACAACAATCATCTTCTAATCATGTGAGTAATAATAATGCTTCGGCAAGTATGAATGATATGGAAATAGATAGTGAAGTTCCTCCGGTCGTGAATTATCGAGTCGATGATGATTATGATTTTGATAAGGATGTTGTGTCGTTTTTGGTTTGTCAAGTTGAAGAAAACTCAGTCATCGCCGGTCGTCTTCGTGTTATGACTAATAAGCGTTGGCCTCATTTCGTCACAATTAAAAATAAAACGGTCGAAGAAAGTCCTCACTCCACTAGGAAATTGCAATTGGGAGACATTGTTTATGTCAGCAGGGTTGAATGGAAAGAAGGTTTTCGGTTTTTAGTCCACCATGATAGCGAAACGGGTGAAAATAGAAAGAAATGGTTCGTACAAAAAATCAATACTCAGGCAATTGTCTTGGATATTGAATTTATTGAGTATGCCGACTGGATTGAAACACCTGGTATTGTCCTCCGAATTAGAGATCAGGTCACTGGTGGGGTAACTAAAAGGACGTGTGCGTTTATAATTTCCTCCGGTTTACAAGTGTCATCGAGATGTTATCGTAGACAAATGTCTGATCTTGATCTTGACGAACTTGAAGAAGGTCAATTAGTCACAGTTTGCACTGCGACTCTTCCTCAAGCTTGCTATGTCGACAATGCGTATATTCTTCCACCAGAATCTGAATTTAAAATGGGGACAGAAGAAATAATTTGTGAAGAGTTTGGAGCTTTGGCTTGTATAAAGAAACATGCCCCTTGGCCTTATAAAAGAAATGGTAAAAATGTTTTCTACCCGATTCTGCCTGAAATGACGTACGATGAAATTGAACTTTGTGAGAAAGTCATGAGTGCGGGGATTGGTTTTTCTTATGAAGATAAGAAAAATAAAATTATTGAAAATCGGTTTGAAGGTCCTTCACAATATTTTGACCAATTATTCCACCTTCGGTTCAAGGATATTGACAATCTAAAGGTAAAGAAACTAAAGGAAGTGTGGACAGAAGAGGACCAGGTTTATCTGAAGTCCAGTCTTCATTTTCCTCATTTTGCGATTGGTGTTATAAGAAGAATTGAAGTAAATGAGGTGTACTCCTTAGGGAAGAAAAAATTTGATTTCTGTGTTGTAGTGAAGGTAGTGAATATACAATACAGAAAAAAGAGAAATGTTGAAGATGAATTGGAAATGGCTGAAGAGGGAGGATTTGTGGTTGTGTATCTGTGTATATTTAAGGGTCTTGAAAGCAGAAGAGGGTGTTTTATGGGAAATCTTCCCTCCTATTTAGCCAGGCAGGATACAAACCAGGGAAAATTAATGAACGTTCTTCTTGGGAGAGAAATTGAACCTGAAAATGAAGATGAAATTGAGGTTGATGCTTCGGCAAGACAGAATCCACTGATGCGGTTGTTGAATGAGAGGCAGAAAAACACTGCGAGAATGCTTCTTGGGGATGGGTGTAAGCTTGTTTACCAACAAGCACCACCAGGTGTCGGAAAGACCTATGTAGCCTCGATAGTTGTCGCACTTATCTTGGCTTTGTTTAAGAATATGAAGGTAGCAGTGATTACTTCTGCAAATCTCCCGCTAGCGAAACTGGTAAATGAGCTTGAGCAGATTTTAGGTGGTGATGAAATGGAGTCCTCCAGCGCGGTTGCGTTCTTTTCTGGTTATGCGAAGGATAAATATAGAGAGTTGCTCGCGAATCTCCGCCGACACATGCTGGTAACTAAATTAAAATTGGAAGAAATTGAAGAAAAATTAATGAAGTCTGATGAAAAGGATATTGATGAATACTGCACAGATTTTGAGAACAGACCTAAATTGACCAGGGAAAAAAGAATGGCGTCGTTGTTGTCTGAAGTTTCTGATCTCCGAATAGTGTTTGCTACGTCCACAATGGCAGAAGACATGTTTAATACATCTCTTCGTGGTGTTTCTGCTATGATTTTTGACGAGGCAACGCAGGGGTCTTTTGTCGTATTAGCACACTTGATGTCGCGCTTCCCCAATTTGGAAAAGGTCCTCGTCACTGGGGACCAATTCCAGTTGGGTGTTCATCTAGAAGAGCTTCCACAAGTCCTTCGGGAAGGATACGGTCTTGAATCTATGGTTGAACAACTTGTTGTCTCACCAATGGTTAAACAAAATCGCCTTGTGACTTGTTATCGAATGCACCCCACTTTGGTGAAGGTTGTTTCGTTTGCTGCGTATGAACAACATGGAGAGTTGCTTGAGCCTGGCAGAGGAGAAAATGAACGGTCACTTTTAACCGGCTCGAATTTTCCAATGCCTGTTCAAGATTGTCCAATAGTGTTGTTAGATATAGTGGGTAACTGCAGACAGGACACAATAACGCACTCCTCAACAAATGATGCTCACACTGCTTCGGCAATTCTGATTGTTTCCGCCTTGTATGAAAATTTTGCTCGAAATATTGTTGTTATTTTTTTATACGTTTTTCAAAAAGATTGTCTCCGCCGTGAATTTGAAGCTTTGAATATGAATGTTTTGGTAGTGTCGGTAGATGGATACCAGGCACAAGAGAGCGATTTGATTGTACTTGTTACCACCCGGTCGAAGAGTAAATTTGAAAATAATGAGAATTCAGAGTTCCTCCACGATTCCAGACGTGCGACGGTTGCACTCTCCCGTGCCAAGCATGGAATGGTAGTTATCGGAGATGTAGAGAGTTTGAGTGGTGGGTCTGTTTGGCAAAGGTTTTTCGAGAAAGCGTCCTCCTTTACGAAAATTGTTGGTATTAATTATTTGAAGGGTCTTCGACGTGATTTGCTCAACACTCAACTTGTGACAGCTGACAAGACGATCGCTGGTGTGTTGGAAGGGCCCAGGCAACAACAACAAGGACCAAATGAAACGTGGAGACAGAACTCAAATGCACCTGGACCGAGTTCACGTAACCGTGCAGAGGATTGGTTTGAAAACGATTTTAATAATTTAAATATGAAAACTAACACTGAATTTTATAGGAATCAACCCAAGAGGCAGGCACCTGACAGTTGGCGTGGTTGGAATTCTCGGACTTTTGTGCGAAATACAGATAGAACATGCTTTAATTGTGGAAAGGCTGGTCACTTTGCTCGTGAATGTAATACTTGGAGAGGAAAATATTAATTTGTTTTGTTAATTTTAAATGAAATTTTAATTTAATTATTTTTGTCAATTTAATCAATTTTTTTATTAATTATTTTAATCAATCAAATTATTTTTAAGTTAATTATTCATTGACATAATTATTCTATTATCAAATTTAAATCTCATCCCTTATTCAATCATTCTATTAAATTTTCCAATCATATATAATTAATTTACTTTTCTAACTGTTAATTACTATATATAATCAATTTTCCATAATTTCTCACATTTTCCATTTTTCCTCACTCCCTGTCCATTCACAATTTAAAATAATTTTTATTTTCCCCATAGGCAATAAAGGTCAAATAATCGCTATAAAATATTTTATCAAAAACTAGGTATTCAATCCACCTGGATTGATATATCTTTATTTTGGAAAATATTTTATAATGGCTATCAACCTTTATTTTAATTATTTTTTTTGAGAATTAAAGGACTAGTTATTGCATTAAAAATTGCAAAAGTTAGGTGAGAATATTGGATACTTAGGTATCTTTAATTCTAATTTGACTTTTGCATACTTTTCCTACAATAACTTATCCTGTCCTCTTTCAAAGCAATTCAATCCCAACATTTAATTTAGGTGTTAAATTTATTTGTTTTTAACTTTAAGATATTTGACATTTGAACTTGAGCATTTTACTATTTCCCATTTACTTAGGTAATTCTGACTGTTTTTATTTTACACATTATCCAAATATTTGCTCTTAACCAAAAAAGAAAAAATAGGCAACTAAAATAAATCCAATTTCCAAGCAGGCCAAAATTTCTGCAAGGAAGAAAAATAAAATCAAAATTGACTGACAATCCACTCTAAACAGCGCTTTAGGAAACAAAAGATCATCGAAATACCCTGAAAGGGTCAAAAAAGACAGACTGGGGGCCTCGGCAAAAACCAGTCTGTAGAACAAAATTTAGGATCAAGGATGATCCTTTGTGGGAAAGGAGTGATATGAGAGAAAGAGTGGAACGTCAGTCAGAACAAAAATTTTAAACTAAGGTTAATTGGCACTGTTTGGGAATTAGATATTTTAAGACCAGGGACGGTCTTCCCTGAGGTTGGAGGTGTAAGGAAGGACTTTATCCCGAAGGTTAAAGAGCAAAGAGATATTTTATATTTCCATTAAATGATTTTCCCATTAAATACATTTCCGCCCATTTATTGCTCATATATTTAATCCTTTTATTTTCCTTTGTAATTGGTTCAGTTGATTGTTATGTTTGGTCGGAGTTAGTAAATATACATTTAATTGTTGATTTTATTTATATGTATTTTCCCTTTGAATAAAGACACTGTTACATCCCTGTGTATATTAATATCTGTGCCTCGGCAAGCCAGAGGACTTGATCAACCCTTTAAGCTTCCCGATAGGATTTAGGTTTCTCTTATATTGAAGTCCACCAAATACCCCAAATGGAATGGCCCATGCCAGCACGTTCCACAAAAGGCGTGCTGTGTTATTATATCAATTACTTGCAGACTCTTACAAGCATGACCAATGATGATGTTGCCATTTCAGGAATAGGTCAAAGAAATTTTACTGAACCTAGAAAGAAAGCTCTACTCACGAATCATCTAAAGCATCAACAGATGGAAATATATCCTAGCAAGTTAACGAAAATGGGGGCTGATCAGATATTTGCTCTACGTGGATACTTACGTGTTACAATAAGACAATATTTTTATGTTCGACATCGCATTGATATTGCATATCCACAATTGCCACTTATTTGTGTTGCTGGAGGAAGAAGACATCAATATTTTTACCCAATTGAATGTATAGATGTATTGGAAGCAGTAGAACAATCCGAAAATTTATGAAAATATATAAGTGATATGTTTTATTTCATATTATTGTTATTAAAAAATGTTTAATAAAATTATTTTTATTTTTCTTTTTGGGTATGTTTACTGTGAATATCGAAGAATATGGAAAGTTGAGGAAGCAAAAGTATCCTTATTTCGAAGAACGCCCAAACCGAGCACTTTCCAGGATGTTTTACACTTACCCCCTCAACCAAATTTTACGAACATAACGTGGACTCCGTCTGGTCATGTATGGTTTATTTACGATGAGAAAAAGAAAGAATGGAAACAGGTATACAAACCAACGTTTACAGTAGTGTACAGTAACCCAAGTCTGTTTTCTTCTGCTTGGTTATTTGTAAAAGATACATGCTCAGATATTGTAGTTGCTGTAAAATCATTTGTCATTGAATCGGCGAAACTTACATTTTACCTAGGTCGTAAGCTTATACCCATATAAAATATAAAACGTTGTATTATACATAAAAATTAATAAAAAATTATAAAATACAAAAAAACAATAAAATATAAAATGCCAAAAAATAATACAAAAAATAAAAATTACTAAAAATTTCATTTTTCTTAATTTGTTTGCACCTTTTTTATTTTAACTTGCCCTATGGGTTTTGGTTTATTGAATAAATTTTTAATTTTACATTAGTTGTTAGAAGAGTTGGGAACGAAATGTTCTTAACCTATTCTCAAAAGTATTTATTTATACAGGGGTTTTAAAATATTTTTGTTAAAAAATGTTTTAAAACTCCGGTATATACTACTGAGGTTTTAGATGATATCTTTTGCTTTGAATGAAATATCGAAATCAAATCATTAACTCTTAAAATTTAATTATAGTTTATTCAGTATTATGATTTATAGGAGGAAAAGGGAAGACAGAGGGAAGACAGAATTTTTATAAAAAATAAATGCCCGAAAGAACAAAGATAAAAATAATTCCAATAATATTGCTTATATACATCCCCACAGCGATATAAGGTCCACAATTCTTCAGAGCCTTATAAACAGATATACCAAATTGACTAATTTTTTCACCAAAAGCATTCTTTTTAGCAATACATTTATTTTTAATAGAAAAACATTTGTTTTTTATCATTTGAATAAAAGTTTCACTCCCAATCTCTGAAGATACGTATGGGCATATTCCGTCAATGTTTGATTCTTCGTCATTGTCTAAATCTCCATTGCTTAGTTCTCCATGGATTAATTCTCTATTTTTTAATTCTCCTTAATTTTAAGTTAATAACGGAATGAGTAACAGCTCTGGACACTTAAAGGAGATACTATATGTGGTCAGAGACTTAAATTTGCCAGACTCGAGATAAATTTTTTGTTCCATAAGGAAGCTTATGATATTCCCATATTTTTAACAAGACTAACTAATGTATTGTAAATTTTATAATATTTATGTGATATGTGCCAGGGATGTGCCGCACGCAACATATTTTAAGATCGAAGGATGAACGTATAAAGACAATTTAAATAGCAAAAGACGAAAGGCAAGCAGTATAGCGAATTAACGCGAAAACGAAAGCCGAAACCGTACACCCATGATATGTGCCCCCATTTTTCACTCATTCTTTTTATTAGTCAAGCTAAAGTTTCCAGTCTCAACTTTTATTAAAAATATTTATTAAAAAATAATAATTTAACATACTTTCAATTTTCTCTCGACGAGGACCTGGAATACACAATATTCTCGAACAATCCATTTTCCATAAAATGTATTTTGAAATAGCAAAATTTAAATAAAGCCATCCAGCTCCACCGACAAGAACCAACGCAAAGAAAAAATCCGCCAAATCACTATTTCCATAATAGTGGCTATGTATAATTGTTTTAGATTTATAGCCCGAACTAGATCCATAGCCTGATCTGCTAGATCTAGAGCCGGATGGGCTTGCACGCTTCAGACGTAATAGTGTTGAAGTGTTTTTAAAGAAATTCTATAATATAAATTAAATTATATTTAAAAAATGGGAGATCGAAATTTTTAAATTTTTGAGGCCATGCCAAGTAATTACCTGAGCTGTACGACTTTTAGCTTGTCCAAAATTGTTGATATTTTTTGGTTTCACTACTGATAAATAATTTCTTAATGAATTAAATATTTTTTTAACATCGTCTTTAATTCCATTGTGGAAATCTTCGAATTCTTTTGGTTGGATTAATTTAATTTTCTTTTCAACTTTATCAGTATCAGACTTATTTGTCACTTTATCTATCTGATCAACTCCTTTATGTTCAAAGTTAAAAATATTTGTAAATTCACCAAATATTTTAATTAAATTTTCAAATTCTCCTTTTATATTTTCCTTACTTTTACCTTTACTCCAATCATTATTAGCAAGAATTTCAAGAAATTTTTTTATTTCAGTTCGCAATTTATCTCCGTATTTTGTAAAATAAATAGAAATTGCTTCCGAATACTTTTCACGTGGTATTTTTCCCAGCACAAAAGGACTCATTTCTTCAACTAATGTTTTTATTTTATTAAATAGAACATTTCCCACAATTTTCTGTCCAATAAATTCTAAATAGCAATTGTAAAAATTAAAAATTTTTTCAATAAAACGATCAACTAATTTTCCTTTTGCTCCAAAAATGTTAATTGTTCTGAAAAAGTCTGTATTACAATTTGATACAGAATCAAGTTGATTCATTGCTGAATTTATTTAATATTTTAAATATTTTGTATTTTAAAATAATCCCAAAAATAACTAATTATTGGATGGTTTGATAACTTTCCGAACAAATATGTTTTCCTCTTAGCCATCCCAACTCTGTACTTCCATAGACTCAGCAGTGTTTTAAAAAATTCTCGGGAACATTTTAGAGTCTGCAAAACATCCAAATCATGCAACCCCAAAGATTTTCTGATCTTCCACCAAAATTTTTTCCGCAAAATTTTAGAATTAACCGAAATCTGTGGTTATTTTTGCAGAATCAGCGACACTACAGAATATTACTGCAGAATTTCAGAGAAATAGAATCTTTGTGAGACTGGTTTCTGTCATCAAAATGCAATATGTAAGGTGGAGAGAAATAAACCCTGATAAGAAACTTCTCCGCACTTAAAAAATCTATGTTCTGTTATATATCTTTAACAAAAATTTGAAACTCGTTACGAAATTAATCATAGAAAAATGTTTCAATGCATTTATTTCAAACCAAATTAATATTGTTTACTTACATTCAATTTCCTTTTTCAGTAAAATTTGCATTTCTTCCTTCAATTTTGGAATAAACACTTCTTTATTTTTATATAAAAGATTTTGAATTAACTTCACGTTATCTTCCGCAAATAATTTATTAGACAAATTATTTAATAAATTCTTAATTTCTTTAATTTTTAATTCTAAATTATCGTTTGAAATCCCAGACTCTGCTTTAGAAAACTCTTCGTTAGAAACCATCAAAACTAGGGCTAAAGAAATATGTTTTGCTAAAACAAACTGGGAACACAAATTTAAAAGTTTTTGTTGAAGTTTTCCATCATTTTGTTTCTTTAACCTTTATTTAAAAAATAAAGAAAATTTTAATTATTTATATAAATACATAAAATCGAATTTGGCCAAAATATTTTCATTTATTTTTTGCAGTAGATTTACGAGAAAGGAACCACCGGGAACGCGATTCAAAATTTCAAATAATTTATTTATGCTTAATTTCAGTTGATTGTTGTTTGTCTCGTCAATTTGAGCATTAATTTTATATTCTTTTTTTGTCAAAACTCGAATAAAATTTTCTAAATTTTTTTCGCAGTTTTGAACAAATTGATTGTAATTTTCTTTAATATTAGATTTTATTTACAAAAATTACTTTTATTTTAATATTAGCACCGGATTCGAGACTTTAAACTTCTATATTTATCGATCTAGACCCGACTTAATTTTCATAAACACTTATACTTATTACTCTTACTATTTCCCAACAACTATCCTTGCACACTCATTATAATTTATGTTTGTCCATTGATACAAATTCCGATTTTTATCAAAATACCCGGATCGACTCTCGAAAATCCGGATTTTTTTTAATATTTTGAGATTTCAAATTATTGAAATTTACACAAAAAACTTTAAATTTATCTCTCACCAATATCATTTTTTATTTTATCGTTAACTCCTTTCAAGTCTTCAGAAATATCTTCAGGTATTTCCAACCCATTGCTTTTTAATAACTTTACAAAATAAAGTAGCAAAATAAGCTTTATGATAAATAAATTTATCATTTAAAATCTATAATAAAAGTCATTCATTTTTTTCAAATTTATGAATTATGTATTATGAAAAAATACGTGTTCAACCCTTTTTTGTATGTCAAAATGAGTAGAGGTAGAAAGGAAACGATTTGCGAAATAGAAAAATTAAAGTCCGGAAGGCCAAAGGGAATAATTATTAATTGTAGAGAGCAGTTGAAAGTTTTTAATTTGCGATAGCCAAAAAGGCAGACTCCAAAAAACAAAATATTTGAAAACCTCAAAAGTGAAAATCAAATTTAAATAATTAGAGCTTCTCCGTGCTCGGAATAAAATATTGGTACAATCCTGGCGATTTGTCCGGTATAGAAAAATAACGGATATAATTTATATCTTTTGATCATAACATATCAACAAATAAACTAATCGAAATAATTTTTTGTTAAAAAATTCGCATATAGACAAATTTTGGAAATGTAAGCTAAAATTTAGTATAAAAGACTAAATAGTAAAAATTGCAATATAAAACTTACAAATTGAAATAATTTGGAAATATTACCTGATTAATTTTTATGAAATCATGAAATTTTAGAAAATTGTAAATAGACTAAAAGTCCACATTTCTGAAGTCTTATTTAGAAATAGCTAGTTTTGGAAGATTTAGCTATTGTCATGAAAACTTATAAATGAAAATAGAATTTTAGGAATTTAAATAGGAAAATATTATAGCTAAATTATTTCAAGCCTATTAGCAACGAATTTCATATATATATTCTTTAGCCATATTTTATATTGTTTATTGTGAAATACTCCCGCTAGACAACAATAAATATTGTCAACCTCTCTAAGAGCGATTGACTTTCCCACGCAAACATATTTATGGAATGCTTTATGGTCGAGTCACATCTCTCAGAGTTTGTGACATTCTCCTTTCTAGTAATGGATTAACTTCCGCTATGTCGAAACTCTAAGAGTTGACGACTTTAATTCTACTGTTAATCAACTGGCTCTGCTTATCAACTAGCTATGTCGCTCACTCTCAGAGAAGCGACCTTTGCTCAATGGTGGAAATGTACACAGCCGCGACTACTCTGCATGCTCTGGCCTGGTCTATTTAAAGAAAAGAAGGCTCAGTTTAATATCTCAGTTCTAGGATGTAGAGGGAATAAAAGAAAACATATTAATTTTCCCTTTCTTCCCTTCCCCTTTTTTTCTGTCCCTTTCCCTTTGTAAATAAATTTATATTTTTAATTTATGTTAATAAATTTAAATAATTTTAGAATGTACAGTCAACAAAAATTGAAATTCATAATCCAACGCTATTTATTACTAATTATATTCCAACAAAATTACGGGCTTTTTTAGTGGCAAAAAGAATTCCAGCAAAGGTATATGAACCTAATTCATGGAAAAGCAGTCTGATTGGAAACGAAATACAGTTAAAGAATGAAGTAGAGACAGTAGTTGTTTTGAATAAAGATTATGAAGAGGGATTGATAGAGTTAATAAAGAAATTAAAACAAATAGCGCTATTGAGTAATATAGATGTATTTTGGTTTCTAAAACATCCCAATTCAAGATATATACAGAATATTGTGTGAAATAATAGAAACATCGTAACACTTGAAAAACATCGTAACACAATGCGTGGTGGCTCAAATTGTGGGACGTTCGTTTATTTAGTGACGAGTTTTTAGGTGTAATTATCATCCGCTTCTTCATTATTTAGTACTATTGAATAATTCAGATTTTTAATAGGTATTAGGAAAGATAAATATGTTTTATAAATTAAAACAATTTTTTGTAAAAATATTGGCTCTTATTATTACTAATTTATGAAAAAAATTTAATTTCATTCCTCACGTTACGAATTTCTTCCAAAAAAGCATTAAACATTAAAACAAAAGCTAGAAATTTTAGATATAGAGCATTTTTAATAATATGTATATATTTTAATTAGTTTTTTACTATAATAAGAGTTCAACATCAAACTGTTTTGTTTAAACGTTGGAAAAACAGTTTTCAAGATACTTTCCCGTTTGGAATATAAATAATAATTTTCCGCTTTTCGACTGCTTATTTATGGTTTTAAAATAAAAGATATTTTGTTACGATTACTTTATCAAAATCAAATTTATTTACAAAAAATGTAAAAAATCAGCACTTTTTATAATTATATGTTTAAATATAATTGAGTGCGTAATAATTTCTACGATTAAGGAATCGGTTTTCTTGTAAAGACAATTTCATAAACTAGTTGCTTTACATAAAAAATCTTTTTTCTAAATACGTTTATTTTGATAATAGTACATATTTCATATAACTCGAGATTAATTATGTTTTTTCTTAGTGTAATTTAATTATTGTCGTTAAGTAGCTTTGATGAATTTGTTTTCTGTGGCTCATGGATATTTTATTATAAGTGGTTAATTTATATTTCTTAGTTTAATTTGAATTCACTTAATATAAATTCAATTTATAAAATTGTTTTGAACCACTTTCAATATATAATTAATTTTTTCAAAATTTTTATAATTTTGTTGTTATTATTTAATCAAGTTAATTTAATATTTAATCAGATTACTTATTTTTATTTTTAAGGAAATTGCTTAACCACGAATTCGCTTAATTATTTAATAGTCAATAATATTTTACAAGCTTTATAGATTTCATGTCAAGAGAATTTATTTATCATAAATTAATTAAATTGATTTTTATTTACTTGTTAATTAATTGTTAATTTAAAAGTTGACTATCCTGCATTGAATTCTCTCTCTTCCAAAAAACAAAATTATTGAACAACTTTCAATATTTCGAAAATTGTCACGTTTATTATGATCAACTACAAGCATTCGAAATATAAGTTGTACATTGAAGAAGTACACGGCCAAAGTTATTTTCAATTTTCTCGAAAAACAAAATGATATCCATTTTTAATTCAGACTCAATTTGATACCCTTTTTATGATAGAATTGGATCATATAATTTATTAATTGCAAAATAGTATATAATGTTTAAAGACAGTATATAATGTTTAAAGACAGTCTTACAGTTTTTTCTTAGAGATTTTTAAAGCAAACCTGTAATATTTATTAGGTTTATGCTTCTTTTTTTATTTCATTGCTATTATTTCACTCTAATAAATTTTATTCTTTATTAGATTCTGAATATATAAAAATTTTTATTTTCTTGTCTAGTGAATTAAAGAAAGATTTCGGTATTTTCCTCGATTAATGCAAAAAATTGGAATAAGTTGTATAAAATTTATAAATTAATTTTTCATTTTAAATGAATATAAACTAATATACATTATTAAAACTTAAATGATAAAATGATTTTATATTAAGGATTAATTTTCTGTTTTTGCATTTATTTAGCTATTTCCGTTTGGGATGTGTTAAATCTCGAAAAAGAGTGTTTGTCACGATGACTTTCATGTAGTTTTTATTAAAAACATAAGGATATATATGATAATTAATATCTATAATTATGAATATTTGAAATATTATCAACTGCTTTTAAAAATTCTTAATTTAAAAAAATTGTTAAAAAAATTATTGCCAAAAAAATTATTAAATTCAGTGTAATTTACGTTGTTTATAATCCACAATAACGGCCTTGAATTAACTTTTTATTAATAAAAGTTGTTATTAAACATAAAAAATACTTTATATAAATAGAATAATATTATTCTATATAAATAGATAATTACATATTAATTAATATTCTATGTATATAAATTATTATTATTATAATATATTATTATTGCATATAATAATTAGTATCGATAAATAGAATAATAAATATGTATATATGAATAATCAAGACGTGTTTACCAACGGAAATATAATCTTAGTTAACGAATAATAAAATATCTTTAATATAAATTTTTAACATTTAAATGGAATATTCAGCTATATTTTCAACAAATATTATTCTATATTTCAACGTTTTGAAAGTTAGTAAACATATTTTTAAAACAATTATGCAAATAACGTATTGATTAAAAACTAGAGATAAAATTCTTTTTATATTTCAAGTAAAAAATAAAAATTTTTCTTATAGTATTTAATTATTAAGGAAATTTGAATTCGAAAATTTGATAAAATAGAAACATTTCATGAAATAGATATTATTGTTGTGATATTTAAAAATTCTGCCGTGATGTCATCGTAAATGTGTTACGAACTATCATATTCTGCTTCAATTTAATTTATTGATGTGAAAGTGCTGACAACTTTATACCAAAATAACAAAAATAGTAGCTTTAAATTCAGTGATTTAAAGCTACTATTACACTGTGTACATACATACTCACACTGTGTACATACATAATTTTAAAAAATTAAAAAACCGATATAAATCATAATAATCAGATTTTTCATAATTATTTTTTCAATTTATTTAATAATTTATTTGGTTGATATTGTTGGTTAACACCAAGCTTTAATGGCATATATATAATCTTACATTTGATTATGTTTGAGAGCCTTGTATAAAAAATGAAATAATAAGTTTAAAAAATTTAGGCACATAGGTATAATTAAAAATTTTATTTTTTTTTCTATTTAATCTGAGTTTAATTTAACATTATTAACCTCTGTTTCCTTTAATTTGATATATGTATATATTAATAAGTATATTTTGTTTAATGTAATATATTATATGAATATGCTTTTAAGCTTAATTTTTAAATTAATATTAATAGTATAAACTCATTTAAGTATATAGAAGTATAAAAATATACCTAATTCGAATTAAGATTACATAAAGGTTTTTTAAAATTTATTCTTTTAATTTATTGTTGTTTTTTAATTAATTTCTGTTGCAGTTTTAGGTCCATGGTTCGAAGAGTCGCCACTGACAAAATTTGAAGACGTTTAGATAATATTTGGCATATTTCTAGAGAATTGTATAAGAATTATTATATTTTTAAAATACATATTTAATAATTCATCATTAATTAATTATTTTACCAAGTTTCGTACAACCACAATAAAAGGTGAAGGTAAATTGTAAAAAATTTCTATTGTAAAAAATTTTTAGTCTGTAAAGAAAATGTCCGGACATGCGTGCTACTGGAGGAGGAGATGAAATTTTGCGGACAGAATTTTTTTGCCAAAAAAGTGAAACTATAGAATCGCGTTGACTAGCCATAATAGAGAATTTAATGGGCTAAAAAATAAGCATAAAATCGATTAAAAATATTTACAATAAAAAAAGTTATGAGGATTTTAAAAGTGTCCGGTTACTTATGGCGCACCCTGTTAAAAGAAAGAAAAATTTTAATTTCATTTTATTTAAAAATATGTATACAGAAGTGTAAAAGTTAAAAGCTGGGAAAAGCATAAAACATTATATATTGAAATTATTAATGTAAAAGATTGGCCGATAAGATCTCAATACCATCCTTTCTTCTTTCTCGTGTTTCTTCTATCAAGTTCAATTTCTTCCGGCTTTTCTTCCGTGTCCATGCAGGCACCTGTATTTCCTTGACGGGTAGCACCTTAATTAAATTTTTGGTATAATCCACAACACTGTTAATCAATAAAAGAGATCATTCGCACATTTTTACTCCTTTTATTGAACCTTAACTTATCCCCTTTTCCCCATTTTCATTGAAGATACATATTACTTATTTTTTATGATTTTACATTTCTTTTGTTTATTGGAATTACAGATTGGCTAAAATTTTTCTTTTTTCCCTCACTTTCGTTTTTTAACTTGAAGGAATATATTATTATTAAATTCTGAATAGTATTTCTAATATCAATTATATGTATATTTCTGGCTAATATTAATTTGTCAGTTCAATATTAAGTTGTATTATCTGACCGTTCTTCTCTTCTATTTATTTGTCAAAGTGCTGACAAGTCCGTTAGTTATTATCAAGTAATATTGATAATAACTCCAGAGGTTATTATCAAGCAATCAATATATTCCAAACTTTTAAATTATTTTATCTTACATAACTGTATGTTTCCAGTTTTACCTAACTTCACAATTTTTCTCTTTGGATTTTGACTGCGATGCACAACAAGCATATTAGACAAGTGAAAATCATATTGAATGTTATCCTCATATTAAATGTTATAAATTTCTTCTGATTCCTCTCTTGTGTTTCTTATCTCACAATTATTTTCAGCTTATTAACTTTAGTTTTTATTAGCTTTCTGTCTCTTATATAAGGTTTTTATTTACATTAAATACATTGGTTTTTATAAATGATATGTACATAAATGCTATGGATATTTCGTATATTTATAACGATCACTGGGTTTTTTATACTGTAATTTTATAACTTTCTCGCTTTTGCTTCTTCTGAAAATTTATCTGACTTTTGTCTTTGGATAACACTTTTACTTTACTTTAAACTAATAATGGAGATTTCAGATTAGATGAATAATGTGTGAAAAGCATGTGTGAAACATGTGTGAAAAGCATAACTGATATTTATTTTTAATATTTATTAATTATTTCAAAATTTCATAAGCATTTATTCATATCTCAATCAAAACATTTAGTTCATAAGCATTTTATTCAAAAAAGATATTGTAACTTTTGAAATCAATTGATTTGCCGCTGCTATGCTTATTTCGATGTTAATTAGAAGTTATTTTTTATAATATGAATGCCATATATTTATTAGTTTCTAATTTAAGCTATTTGATTGGAATTTATTTATACTTTAACAAACATTAGTTTAAGAAAATAAAGTTTTTCTTTCAAAATTAATATTTTAATTTAATTTCAAACGAATATGTCAGATTATAATTTTTTAAATATTATTCGAATCAATTTCGGTTGATTCGAATTTAAATATTATTCGAATCAAATAAAAAATTAAATTTTTATAAAAAATTAAATTTAAAAATTTTGTACGTTGAGCATTAATATTTATGTTTTTGTAATTTTATATAATTGCGAGGGCGGCTTTTTAATTTTGCGTTTTGTTTATATGACATATATTTTTGTTTTAAAATTTTTTTATTTTTACATTTTTATTTCGCAATTTTTTAAGGGCTTAAACTTTGTTAGGGTTTATTGAATTTATTTACACTAGAGTTATTAACACAGATATTTGTGATGAAACTTTTTCAGCTACTCATAATGTATCAGTTTTAATTTATTGCGGACACATATATCATACTACCTGCATTAATATTTATGTTTTGTTATGTTTACTTTTTGTTTTCATTAATTTTTATATTAGGACGACAATGGTCATGAGTGTCCGGATTGTAGAAGAGATTTTGTGTTAATGATTTGCATGAGCTTTTTCTTGCTGAAGTTTTTACATTTTAATTCACAGTTAAAACAAAGACATTTTGGTCAGTTTTGGTCGTCTAGTGCATTTTTTCTAATCTGAATCTCTTTTAATTTTACCGGATACTATTAGCCAGATAAAGATGATGAAATTGTGGGAGCGCTTTTGCAAAATGCTTGTAGTATCAGAATATTCTTCATCAAGGAAACAGTGATGCATGGATTGCGCCATGGTACGGCACTATTCCACTCGCAGTGTATAGAACAATTTTTTTCTGATAAAATGAATAATTTTTTCAATTTTATATGTTATTTTAATTTAACCTTTTGAACAAACGTGCTTAATATGTAGGAAATGATGTTCTATTCTTGAGTTCCAACAGCTTGTGGTTTTTAAGGTTTTAATTTTATTTTATGTATTAAATTTTCATCTAGTTATACAAATAATAACTAGTTTTTTTATTATTATTAATTATTAACATATACATAACAAAAACATTGTTGAATCTCTTTTATTTGAGATTCAACATTTTTGAATCCCTTTTACTAATGGATATCTCTTAGTTTTTATATTTTTTATTTTATTTATAGTTATTATTCTGCTCCGAGCTGCATCCGAGAATAAAAAATCAGTTCTTGCGGTAAAGCTTTCAATTTATCAGAATGTATTTTTACACACACAAAGTATATTCGACTTTTATTATGTTACTCAATTTTTTCGATTCAATCTCTTAGTATTTCATTGTATTTTCATTAATAAATATCAATACTAATGTATATTATAATTTTAGTAAAAATCTATTTATCATCTAAATCTTGCTAACTTAAAATAAATTATTTTTTTATATTTGCACTGGATTTTTATCTTTCCGAAACTTTTGATGGAAAGTTGCACAAACAGTACTTATACATAGATGCAGTAATGTAATTTATTTTTTGCAATAATTTTAATCTATGAGCTCTCATATGCATTGTTTGTTTTTTTAATTTTTGAACTTAATGATATTGATATATTTGAGTGTTTTATTAGGAATAAAATTCCTAATAAAACTATTAAATCGTTTTAAATTTAATCGATTTAAAAAAGCTTTAATTCCTTCACTCCTTTCACACGATTTATTTTTTTATTTTGAAGAAAAAACTTCTTTTAAAGATTTATTATTGCACGATAAATACGAAGTTTTCGTTGGAGCAAATAATTTCTACGTTTAAATTAAAATGTGTATTTTTTTAAGTTTATTTCTTGCCATAATTCTCTCCTACAAACTCATACATAAATCAACTTTATTTCGACTCGATCATTATTTATTTTCACTTTTTCTTGACTTTGAAGAGTCGTCTCGACATAAAGTAATCAAACACACACATACATAGTAGTTATGTTAAGCCTTGAGAATAAGCGTGTGCATTTACTATTCGCTAAGGACCGCTCATATAATAGAAAAAACAAATAATAATAAAAACAAATAAAATTAAAAATTATCATAATAAAATTAAAATATAATTGAAATTTTAAGAAAATAAATGTGCTGCTTTCTAAAGATAGGAATTTGCAGTTACGAGATTATATAAATTATTTAAATTAATATTTTTTTAACTAGTCTATAAATTAGTTTTCGTTAAAAAATTTAATAAAACTAATTAATTACGATTATCTTAATGAAATTTGAAATTTTAATTTTGTATTATTAGACAGTTAACTAAATCTACTTATATTATATATTTAGTTTATTAATTTAAAAGTATTTTTTATTAAAATTCAATATTTCATTACAATATCTATATTCAATAGTTTATTTTACATCCCAGTTTTATATATTAATATTAATATAATTAATATTATAAGAATTTATATTAAATAATTTTTAATTCACAATTCTAATACTCATTTGATTTAAATTTTTTAATTTGAGAATTATTATTAAGAATTATTATTAAAATTATAGAAATCAAAAATTATTATTTTAATTGAACAAATTACATCAAACTAAGCAAATAGTAAGAGAAAAATTTTTCAGTTTGTTGTTTTTCAGTTAATTTCTAAGGATCCGCTATAAAATTTTAAATCGGATATCATTAAAAATAATTTTTATAATAATTAACATGTAACAACATGTGTCATTTATTTTTCATTAAAAACGAATTAAATAATTAATGTAAGCAAATATTCAATTTATTTATATGTGTCTATTATTTTATAAACATAATCATTTATTATATTTATGCCAAATACAAAAACTTTAAAAATAAACTGGCCTTCATATTTTTCGTTCCAATAATCTACAACAGGAGGCACCCAATCTTCTGCGTTGTATTCCTCATAACCAAGAGGTGCTCTCACACATTCCATCAGCTCTAAAGTATCCATCTCAAAACGCCCTCTTGATCCATAACGACCATGAACGTAGTTGTAAAATTGTGAGGGTGTGAATATTCCAATGGTGCGTAGCATTGCTGCTAATAATGAATAGAATAGACAGTAACCATCGTTGTTGTTTATTTTAATAAGATTTTTTTCCTTTATTTGATGATGAGGGGAGCTATTTTTTGCGGAGCTCCTCCAATAAGATTATTACTTTTCGACAAATTAGCTTTGTCTGCAAAACTCTAAAAATTTAGTTTTTTAAAACCTGAATTCAAAAAATTACCTCTCCATAAAATATTATTGTTGTTGGTATTTTGGTTGTTGTTAACATTAAAAATTTCAAATGGTCAATTTTTGAGAAAATTTTTATTTCAATTTCACTAAGAATTAAAATATTATGAAAAAGAGAAATTTGCGGGAGAGAGAGAGAAATGTAAAAAATAATTGTTTCATTAAATATGGAAAAAATTACAGTTTTAAAAAGATCGCGTTAATAAAAAAGGTCGGTTGAGTCTTAATCCTCCACAACCTTTCTCCCTAATCTCCTCCAAAATTTTAACCAGTGAAGTCGCGGAGGAGAGAGAATAGGTTTTATTATTTTTGTATTTAAGGGCTAAACTAGTACCTTTTTTCTGCTTCATACATGGAGTTTTCTTTTTTCTGCTTCTTTTCTTGCTATTTTTGAAATTTTAATTTTAAATTAACTCACTAAATGAAAATATACATTTGTTTCCATTACAACATTTCAATAATTTCAAATAAAAGTTAAATTAAACCAAATAAAAATTTAATTGTAATTATAAAAATCTAATTAAAATCAAAAAAAAGTAATATGTATGAATTTAATTTAGATATTAAAATTTATTTTAGTATGGGCATAGCATCAACTTCAATAGAAATAAAGAATTGAACTTTAACATAAAATTAATATATAAATAAGAAGTTAGATGTTTCGACTTTGGCAGCATCAGCATAATGTTTCATTAGGTGTAGGCTCAATATTTACGTCTAATTCCTTACTTATTTTCAATAGTTTGAATAAAGGGACTGCGCCATTAGGGCGCGGGGCCATTAGGGCGCGAGCTTATAAAACAGTGAGTTGCTTATCAAAAAAGATAAAATTTTGCAATAATAACTCTCATGCCTTTATCTACGTTCTCCAAAAATTTCAGAATTTTTGATCAAGAATTTCGGAAATTGTGGCCAAAAATGTTGATTTTCCGAAGAAACCCTAATTTTTCACGGTTTGTCGACTATAACTTCAGAAATATTCTATGAAAAATTCTGAAATTTCTGGAGGAGGTTGTCAATGATGTTAAAGAAATTTAAGAGAATTTTCATAAATTTCGGTTTCGCCTAAGTGTCGGTTTCTAGTGCTGGCGCCCTAACGGCCCCGCGCCCTTATGACCCCAACCCTGACTAAAGGCTGTCTTTTTTTGCTGAACTAATAAGAATTCTAAGAATTCATCATTATTGAGTTATATATATTTGTTGGCATGTATTTAAATTAATTGTAGATTACTATATTTAAATTTTTTAAACAAATTAAAATTATACATTAAATTTTGTTATTTTATATCTTACTTAATATATTATTTATTATTTTAGTAATTGAATTGAAATTTTTAAATAAACTTTTAACAAAAATGGGTGAAGTTCTCTATTAATAATAACTCGTATTTAATGATTGTTTTTTATTAATGTTTGTCAACGAAATCAATTGCATTTTTGTGTTGCATGCTAACTTCATCAATGATTGTGCCATGGAGGTTACGTACTATGTCATCAAAATGTTATTTAATATTTATTTGTAAAAATCATATGTTATTAACCTTTCCAATAATCAGAGTAAATTATGGATCCAGATTCCATTAAATATTTAATGCCTCCAAAATTGCAGGATATTTGCGATCAAAATACAGAGTTCTTTACGAACCAATACAAGTTCTTTAAGAACTCAGGTTTAAACCCGAAAAATTAAGATATAAATTTTCAACACTGAAACAATTTTTGTTTGTATAAAAAATAGTTAAAAATGTAATTCACTTTGCAAAAGAAACGAGAAAAAAAGAATATAATACCGCATAATCAATAAACCAGCGGCCATTATTGGGATTAGTGCGTGTAAGTCGCTTGCGATAGGTCGGTTTTGGGTGTGTAGGGTCGGTTTTGGGTGTGTCTATTAAATTTTCCTCTATTAAAATTGATATTCTCTATTAAATAATATAGTTTTTTCGAACAATTTTCATTTTTAAGTACAACTCGACGAGAGTCCCCTTCAAACCTTTTTATTTTTATGCTAAGTTAAAATTAGGTTGAACACTTGTTTCTAATCTATAATAAAAAAATTTTTAGATTATTATTTATTTTTTCTTAATTTAATTTATGTAGATTAAAGATATAAATAATTTTTTTAAATTTATCTAAATAATACCTGATTTTGCTAAAAATAATAATAATATCTAATGAATTAAATTGATAATTATTAAATTCATAATGCTTTTTCCTTATAATTGATATTTCAAGTTCATTTTTTCAAATTAATTTATATTTATTATTTAAGAATTTAAATGAAATTCGCTTTTGCTCTTCTCTACAATGCATAATAGGTCTTTACTAACTGTGATTTCCATTCTTTCTATAAATCTGTTTTTATTAAACTTTTATTTCAAACCATTTACGTTTTGGTTTTATACATAGAGCTCAAAGCTGTATTTCAGCTGATAATTCTTGTTTCTAAACATTTTGCCAAAATTATGGCATTTGAGTCTCAGAATCTTAAGAAAATTTTTTTAATTTGTACGAATGAGTTTAATTTTTACAAATAAGATCTTAAGATTTAATCTCATTCTAAACACAAAAACATTTTAATAACTAACGAAAAATGTAATTTGTATTTTAATATAATCTTGTATTAAGAATTGTAATAGAATAAAAATTTATTTTATATATTTAATTTATATATTTACTTCGCGACAACAGCATCCAAAGAAATATCATAAGATTCTTCGCAAATAAGTTTGTCGGAATGATAAATTTTGTGGTTTTAGACTAATATTGTTATAGTTAATAAATAATAACATAATCGGGATAATAAATTAAACACCAATATTATTATTAAATTTATTTTAAAAACTAAAATAATAATTGGTATATAATGGTTTTTTACATTACCCTTTTTAGTGAGAAAAGTTTTTTCTTTGAAACTTTATCTAAATTTATTTATTTGAAGATTTACGTTTTTCAGTATATTTCTAATTTTATATTTTTTTTATTAAAAAGTGATACTGCTCATTAAAAAATCTTTTTTATATAACAATATAAAAACGATTTTTCAGTAAAATTGATCCCGTGTCGTGG
Organism: Meloidogyne arenaria; assembly: GCA_036172955.1. Classification (NCBI taxonomy): domain Eukaryota; kingdom Metazoa; phylum Nematoda; class Chromadorea; order Rhabditida; family Meloidogynidae; genus Meloidogyne; species Meloidogyne arenaria. Next base: position 1,015,972 of record JARQAB010000018.1, read on the forward strand.
CACCATATTCTATATTCCCCAATATATAAGAATATTTTATTTTATCTTTAAAAAATGAAAAGTGAAAAGTGAATGAAACAAATAAAAATTGTTTCTTTTAAATGTATCAGCAAAAAATAAAATTTTTATATAAAAAATAAAAAATTATTCGTCTTCAGTAAAAAATAAATTCTTTTTTTGTACTTTTTGATGACAAACATATCAATACAAAAGTTTAGATTAGAAATTTCATGTTATTGATTTCTTGTGTTGCTGAAAAAAACTGGCTACTCATTAGGTACTAATTGCTAAAATTTATATTTCACTCTTTTTATCAAATTAAATATTTTTTTCACGAATATAGTCGGAGGTATTAATAATATAGAATAAACTTCTATTAAGAAATGCAGAAAAATCAAAATGACACTTAACACCTGCTCTATAATCACTATCATTTATAATTTTTCCTATTTTTTTAGTGAAGTTTTTATATTCCTTTTCTTCCAAAAAATTTTATCAATTCTTAAAGACTTAAAAATAATTCCCTTAAACTAATTTTTTATTATTTATCATCAAACAAATTTATGAAAATTAAATAGATATTATGTTACATCTTAAATTATCATAACTTGAATCACAATTTATTTACTTATTTAAAGATTTTCCTTAATATCTAATTATAACGAGTTTAATTAAAAATCATTTTTCGTGAAATTTATAAAAAATTAAACACTTTTTTTAATTAAAAATAGATTTTTTAATCATTATTTTTTAAAAATTTTTTTCAAAACATTGTTATTATAAAATAATTATTATAATATTTTTTATCAAAAAAATATAAAAAAAAGACTAATTATGGTAGTCTGTTTGTAAAAATTTTATCATACTGGAGTCGTACCTCATGTATAACCCCGTCGTAAAGTGGGTCGACTAAGTATCCCATATGAGATTAATAAGTAGTAATTTAATGTATTAAAGATTTATTATTAAGTTTACTTATGCTAATGCTATTTAAAATTTGAAATATATTCATGATACGTTTCCGATTATATTATTTTGTCGTTTAATTTCATCAATAGACTTTGAAGTTTAATATTCCATACAAGTCAAATCCAATTTTAATAATCTATACATATATAATATCTGGCTATTATACATGTTTTAAGATTAAAATTGATCATATCAATTATGTATTAAGTAGTTCTAATTTTTTTTAGGTTGAAAAATACTTTCTTTTTTTTGTCCAGTTTCTGTAAAAGATTCTGTTCATAATATATAAACAAAATTAAGCAAAACCATTAACTAAATTTTAGCAAATATTCTTAAATTTTTTCTAATTATGTTTATTTTTCTTTATTGTCTTTTGAATTGATGCATTAAAGTTTGTAAAAATTTTTAATATTTTTATTAAGTGTTAACTTACTAACATTTTATCATACTTTTAATAAAATGTACAACTAATTTAATATAAACTTTTATATAGGAGTTTATTTTCAAAACTTTCCATAAATTTTTTAAAAAGGGTATCATAATTGAATCGTGGATCAGCAAGCATAGAAAATTCAAAATTAAATTGTATATATCACATTTATATACAGTAGTCGACATAAAGATAGGGACAAGAGTAATTTAAATGCAAATTAACTATTTTTTATTCAAAAAATACGTTCTATATATCAATCGAAAGCTCTATTCGTATCTCAGTTGACATGTTTCTGCATTTTTCATGAAAATGAAAATTGGCCGAGATAATCCGGATCTAGCGGATATACCAAATCCCATAGCCTCGGAAAAATTTTTCGGAAAAAATTTAACAAACCCATTTGATAGAGCATATTTTTGTGAGTATGTACCACAAAACCGCTTAGAAATATCTTTTTCCGGTCCAGAGATATGATTTTTTGAAAATGGCATTTTTAGCCTATTTTTGCAAAAAATTCAATTTTTAAGGGAAAAATGCCATTTTCAAAAAATCATATCTCTGGACCGGAAAAAGATATTTCTAAGCGGTTTTGTGGTAAATACTCATAAAAATATGCTCTATCAAATGGGTTTGTTAAATTTTTTCCGAAAAATTTTTCCGAGGCTATGGGAGGCTATTTTCAAAATTTCCGAGGCTATTTTCAAAATTTTTTTCATTAAAATTAAAATTCATTAAAATTTGTTGATTTTCAAAACATCCCAAGCATTTAAATTATTTATGTAAACGTACATTTTTTATGTAAACGTACAATTTTTTATGTAAACGTTCTTCATATCTATTGTTAATATTTTATACTATTTTTTATTTTAGGTTATTAATAAAGCCCGACCTGATTTTGTAACTTACAAATCCCCGCTCTGTCCAAATTTATTAACATTTCTTTAAATTATTTATCGATTAAAATGAAATTTTTTATTTATCATATTAATTGTATTTACAATATTAATTTTTTAATGTTGAATAAAGACATTATTAATATTTTTTAATAAATGTGAAATTATTTTTATTATTAAATTTTTATTATATATATTTTTTAAAATAAATTTCTATTATGGTATAGGATTTTTTTTATTATGAATTTTATATCCGCGATAAACTTATAAATTTTATTGAATTAGACATTTTGTTGTATTGGTTTTACTGGTGGACGTCTTCGTCATGGCCGATGAAGTACTTCTTTCACTGGTGATTTTAGCCTTAGAAGATTTTATTTTTGTGAACAAAACATTTTTAGATAAAGTATTGATCTAACTTTCACATTTAAACGCATAATAAATATTTAAAAAATGAACTAAAACTAAAATTACTTATATTTATTTTTTTATGGAAACATAATTTAATGACTTTTAAATGATACTTTATGGAAACATAATTTAATGACTTTTAAATGATACTTTATGGAAACATAATTTAATGACTTTTAAATGATACTTTATGGAAACATAATTTAATGACTTTTAAATGATCTCTCTTTGCTTATAGTTGCTTAAGATTTTTTAATCATGAAATTCAGAAAATATCTCCCAGTCTGATTCTTAAATCTTACATAAAACAACAGATTTAAAGCTGTCGTGATAAACAAATAATTTATACAGTTATATGTATGTATAATTTATACATATTTGTATATTTATTAATACTGAAATGTAGTATTAATATTAATTATTTTATATTTAATATGAATGTAGAATTAATTTTATTTATATTTTTTGATTAATGAAATTGTGAAAACTTTTATACTCCCATTAAAATTTATTGGTTTCATTTTTTCTTTCTTTTCCAAGTCATTACATTACAGCAGTTGTCCTTATCATTCCTAGAAATTATATAATTTTAACTTTTGAGGTTGCTATGGAATTTTTATCCCTAATTAATTGCTTTGTTTATCTCCATTTTAGAAAGCAAATTCCTTATTTTTACTAAAAATCCTCTTTTTAAAATTTATTACTCTAATTTTTATTATTTTAACTTTTCATGCAAGCAGCTGTCCATGTTTTAATTTTGTATTATTTTTATTTTCTTCTTGTTATTTTTTTGTATTTTTTGTATTTTTGGTGTTTTTTGTATTTTTATTTTTTCAATTTAGATTTATTTACCTATTTTCGGGCCGACAACCGTCGGCCCGCAACGAATTAATAACACCATTTCCGTTGTTCTGAAGTGGGACGCATGGGGCCCGTGAAATTATTTGTATTGTGCTGCCTTTGCTGAACCGCTAAACATACGGCACAGAACCTGTCCAATTAGCCCTTTTCTGATTTTATTCTACAACAGCTAGCATTGTAAATTTACGACATTAAATAATTTTAAATATTACTCTAAAAAATACGTCGTTTATATGAAGTGATTGAAGTTTTGAGCATTATAATTATATCCATACACTCCAATAACTTGTAAATCATTTGAACTACCAATATCCAACTGTCACATCTGTCAAAGAACGACGTGCTGTAGGGCTCCGATGCACAAAAATAACACGACTTACGAATAATCTATAATCATTTTATACTTTTTTTATCATATAATTAGTTAATTTCATCATATTATTTTAAAATATTCATTTTTTATTGGTGTTATTTTGGCTGCCGGTGAGGAATAGCACCTAGAAAAATTATTTTATTGTTGAAATTAGGGTTGTGCCAAACCGTTTAGCTAAACGGTAAACGGTATACGGTAAACGGGTTTTTTGGTAAAATTAAACGGAACGGTATACGGGTCTCAGATAAACGGCATAAACGGTATACGGTCCTTCTAAACGGCGTTTATTTCGTTTAATTTTTTCTTAGAATTAGTGGCTTAAAACGTGAATTTTTGCCTTCTGACACACTAAAATCAAAAAATTTTCGCCTGCGGCGCAAAAAAGGGAGGAAATCTAGCTTGTAGGCCTTCCACAATTACAAAAATTTTCGCCCGAAGCGCTGGAAAAGAATGATTCTGGCTTCTTGGCCTTCCAAAATTCTCAAAATTTTCGCCTGCGGCACAAAAAATAGAAGAAATCTGGCTTAAGGATTTCCAAAATTCTCAAAATTCTCAAAATTAAATTCCCAATTTCTAAAATTCCCAATTTCCCTTCAAATCCCTCAATCGCTCGAAATCACATTATATTCACCTTTATCCTCTGATATCCCTTCAAATCCTCTCAATCCTTTTAAATCCCATTACATCACCATAATGCTTAGATATAATAATCCTCTGATCCCCTTAATCTCTGATCCCCTTTAATAACTCATAATCTACCGATATCACACCTCAATTCTCTGATATATATTCAAATCATTCAAATATCAAAACCGCTGATATCCCTCTTAATTACCAGGCATCTCTTCAGCCCTTCCTTATCCCTCTAAATCCATCTATATGATGAATTTATTGTTGAATTATAATTTTTATAAAGCGGAATGATCATAATTAATGATTGTTCATTGATTTTTTTGAATTATGAATTGTTTTTAAAAAATTTTAAAAATAAACGGTAAACGGACGTTTAAACGGGGTCTTCAAAAATAAACGAAACGGTATACTGGTCTCAGATAAACGGCATAAACGGTATACGGTTTTTTCAAAATTAAACGGGTTGGCACAACTCTAGTTGAAATGTTAAAAAATAATTTTAAAATTTTTTCTTTTCCTTAAATACCACATGCACTTATATATTTCACTTATATATATTTCACTTTCATTATTATGTCTTAAATGTCTTTAAGTTTATCGAGATCCATATTTTCATAAAATTTGTGAATATTTTTTAAGATCCATAAATTGTATCCTTCTATTAACCAAAATTTTTAAACAATGTCTTTCTTCATTCTTATTTTCTATAGCCAACTTTGAAATCATCCCATTAATTTTCATTTTGTCTTAGGCCTACAAAATTATAGAATTAATATTATTATTGGGTTATTATATAAAAATATCCCAATTATTATATAAAAATATAATTCTAAAACAATAATCAATATTATTAAATTAAATTAAAATTTATAGTTGATGAATAAACTGGGATTGAATTATCTTAAAAATAATTTTATATAAGTTTAAACAACTTTAATTTTAGAAGTTCTCTTTTTATCTAAATTACTCATTATATCACTCTGAAAATTAACATCATACATTTTTAGTGTTTATTCAATATTCATGAAATTTTGGAATAAAATTTATATTTAAATTATATACAATCAAGTGTGTAACTTCTATAAAATTTAAAACCCTATTCTTAGACACTTGATTTGAGCGTTTTGCAATCTACCGAATAGAAATTTTTTGGATAGAACTTCTATAAAATTTAAAACCCTATTCTTAGACACTTGATTTGAGCGTTTTGCAATCTACCGAATAGAAATTTTTTGGATAGAACTTCTATAAAATTTAAAACCCTATTCTTAGACACTTGATTTGAGCGTTTTGCAATCTACCGAATAGAAATTTTTTGGATAGAACTTCTATAAAATTTAAAACCCTATTCTTAGACACTTGATTTGAGCGTTTTGCAATCTACCGAATAGAAATTTTTTGGATAGAACTTCTATAAAATTAAAACCCTACTCTTAGACACTTGATTTGAGCGTTTTGCAATCTACCGAATAGAAATTTTTTGGATAGAACTTCTATAAAATTTAAAACCCTATTCTTAGACACTTGATTTGAGCGTTTTGCAATCTACCGAATAGAAATTTTTTGGATAGAACTTCTATAAAATTTAAAAGCCTACTCTTAGACACATGATTTGAGCGTTTTGCAATCTACCGAATAGAAATTTTTTGGATAGAACTTCTATAAAATTTAAAAGCCTACTCTTAGACACATGATTTGAGCGTTTTGCAATCTACCGAATAGAAATTTTTTGGATAAAACTTCTAAATATTTAAAACCCTACTCTTAGACACTTGATTTGAGCGTTTTTTCAATCTACCGAATAGAAATTTTTTGGATAGAACTTCTATAAAATTTAAAAGCCTACTCTTAGACACTTGATTTGAGCGTTTTGCAATCTACCGAATAGAAATTTTTTGGATAGAACTTCTATAAAATTTAAAAGCCTACTCTTAGACACTTGATTCGAGCGTTTTGCAATCTACCGAATAGAAATTTTTTGGATAGAACTTCTATAAAATTTAAAACCCTACTCTTAGACACTTGATTTAAGCGTTTTGCAATCTACCGAATAGAAATTTTTTGGATAGAACTTCTATAAAATTTAAAAGCCTACTCTTAGACACATGATTTGAGCGTTTTGCAATCTACCGAATAGAAATTTTTTGGATAGAACTTCTATAAAATTTAAAACCCTACTCTTAGACACTTGATTTGAGCGTTTTGCAATCTACCGAATAGAAATTTTTTGGATAGAACTTCTATAAAATTTAAAAGCCTATTCTTAGACACTTGATTTGAGCGTTTTGCAATCTACCGAATAGAAATTTTTTGGATAGAACTTCTATAAAATTTAAAACCCTACTCTTAGACACTTGATTTGAGCGTTTTGCAATCTACCGAATAGAAATTTTTTGGATAGAACTTCTATAAAATTTAAAACCCTACTCTTACACACTTGATTTAAGCGTTTTGCAATCTACCGAATAGAAATTTTTTGGATAGAACTTCTATAAAATTTAAAAGCCTATTCTTAGACACTTGATTTGAGCGTTTTGCAATCTACCGAATAGAAATTTTTTGGATAGAACTTCTAAAATTTAAAACCCTACTCTTAGACACTTGATTTGAGCGTTTTGCAATCTACCGAATAGAAATTTTTTGGATAGAACTTCTATAAAATTTAAAAGCCTACTCTTAGACACTTGATTCGAGCGTTTTGCAATCTACCGAATAGAAATTTTTTGGATAGAACTTCTATAAAATTTAAAACCCTACTCTTAGACACTTGATTTAAGCGTTTTGCAATCTACCGAATAGAAATTTTTTGGATAGAACTTCTATAGAATTTAAAAGCCTACTCTTAGACACATGATTTGAGCGTTTTGCAATCTACCGAATAGAAATTTTTTGGATAGAACTTCTATAAAATTTAAAACCCTACTCTTAGACACTTGATTTGAGCGTTTTGCAATCTACCGAATAGAAATTTTTTGGATAGAACTTCTATAAAATTTAAAAGCCTATTCTTAGACACTTGATTTGAGCGTTTTGCAATCTACCGAATAGAAATTTTTTGGATAGAACTTCTATAAAATTTAAAACCCTACTCTTAGACACTTGATTTGAGCGTTTTGCAATCTACCGAATAGAAATTTTTTGGATAGAACTTCTATAAAATTTAAAAGCCTACTCTTAGACACATGATTTGAGCGTTTTGCAATCTACCGAATAGAAATTTTTTGGATAGAACTTCTATAAAATTTAAAACCCTACTCTTAGACACTTGATTTGAGCGTTTTGCAATCTATCGAATAGAAATTTTTTGGATAGAACTTCTATAAAATTTAAAAGCCTACTCTTAGACACATGATTTGAGCGTTTTGCAATCTACCGAATAGAAATTTTTTGGATAGAACTTCTATAAAATTTAAAACCCTACTCTTAGACACTTGATTTGAGCGTTTTGCAATCTACCGAATAGAAATTTTTTGGATAGAACTTCTATAAAATTTAAAACCCTACTCTTACACACTTGATTTAAGCGTTTTGCAATCTACCGAATAGAAATTTTTTGGATAGAACTTCTATAAAATTTAAAAGCCTATTCTTAGACACTTGATTTGAGCGTTTTGCAATCTACCGAATAGAAATTTTTTGGATAGAACTTCTAAAATTTAAAACTCTACTCTTAGACACTTGATTTGAGCGTTTTGCAATTTACCGAATAGAAATTTTTTGGATAGAACTTCTATAAAATTTAAAAGCCTATTCTTAGACACTTGATTTGAGCGTTTTGCAATCTACCGAATAGAAATTTTTTGGATAGAACTTCTATAAAATTTAAAACCCTACTCTTAGACACTTGATTTGAGCGTTTTGCAATCTACCGAATAGAAATTTTTTGGATAGAACTTCTATAAAATTTAAATCCCTATTCTTAGACACTTGATTTGAGCGTTTTGCAATCTACCGAATAGAAATTTTTTGGATAGAACTTCTATAAAATTTAAAACCCTACTCTTAGACACTTGATTTGAGCGTTTTGCAATCTACAGAATAGAAATTTTTTGGATAGAACTTCTATAAAATTTAAAACCCTACTCTTAGACACTTGATTTGAGCGTTTTGCAATCTACCGAATAGAAATTTTTTGGATAGAACTTCTATAAAATTTAAAACCCTACTCTTAGACACTTGATTTGAGCGTTTTGCAATCTACCGAATAGAAATTTTTTGGATAGAACTTCTATAAAATTTAAAACCCTACTCTTAGACACTTGATTTGAGCGTTTTGCAATCTATCGAATAGAAATTTTTTGGATAGAACTTCTATAAAATTTAAAAGCCTACTCTTAGACACATGATTTGAGCGTTTTGCAATCTACCGAATAGAAATTTTTTGGATAGAACTTCTATAAAATTTAAAACCCTACTCTTAGACACTTGATTTGAGCGTTTTGCAATCTACCGAATAGAAATTTTTTGGATAGAACTTCTATAAAATTTAAAACCCTACTCTTACACACTTGATTTAAGCGTTTTGCAATCTACCGAATAGAAATTTTTTGGATAGAACTTCTATAAAATTTAAAAGCCTATTCTTAGACACTTGATTTGAGCGTTTTGCAATCTACCGAATAGAAATTTTTTGGATAGAACTTCTAAAATTTAAAACTCTACTCTTAGACACTTGATTTGAGCGTTTTGCAATCTACCGAATAGAAATTTTTTGGATAGAACTTCTATAAAATTTAAAAGCCTATTCTTAGACACTTGATTTGAGCGTTTTGCAATCTACCGAATAGAAATTTTTTGGATAGAACTTCTATAAAATTTAAAACCCTACTCTTAGACACTTGATTTGAGCGTTTTGCAATCTACCGAATAGAAATTTTTTGGATAGAACTTCTATAAAATTTAAAACCCTATTCTTAGACACTTGATTTGAGCGTTTTGCAATCTACCGAATAGAAATTTTTTGGATAGAACTTCTATAAAATTTAAAACCCTACTCTTAGACACTTGATTTGAGCGTTTTGCAATCTACAGAATAGAAATTTTTTGGATAGAACTTCTATAAAATTTAAAACCCTACTCTTAGACACTTGATTTGAGCGTTTTGCAATCTACCGAATAGAAATTTTTTGGATAGAACTTCTATAAAATTTAAAACCCTACTCTTAGACACTTGATTTGAGCGTTTTGCAATCTACCGAATAGAAATTTTTTGGATAGAACTTCTATAAAATTTAAAACCCTATTCTTAGACACTTGATTTGAGCGTTTTGCAATCTACCGAATAGAAATTTTTTGGATAGAACTTCTATAAAATTTAAAAGCCTACTCTTAGACACTTGATTTGAGCGTTTTGCAATCTACCGAATAGAAATTTTTTGGATAGAACTTCTATAAAATTAAAAAGCCTACTCTTAGACACTTGATTTTAGCGTTTTGCAATCTACCGAATAGAAATTTTTTGGATAGAACTTCTATAAAATTTAAAAGCCTACTCTTAGCACATGATTTGAGCGTTTTGCAATCTACCGAATAGAAATTTTTTGGATAGAACTTCTATAAAATTTAAAACCCTACTCTTAGACACTTGATTTGAGCGTTTTGCAATCTACCGAATAGAAATTTTTTGGATAGAACTTCTATAAAATTTAAAACCCTACTCTTAGACACTTGATTTGAGCGTTTTGCAATCTACAGAATAGAAATTTTTTGGATAGAACTTCTATAAAATTTAAAACCCTACTCTTAGACACTTGATTTGAGCGTTTTGCAATCTACCGAATAGAAATTTTTTGGATAGAACTTCTATAAAATTTAAAACCCTACTCTTAGACACTTGATTTGAGCGTTTTGCAATCTACCGAATAGAAATTTTTTGGATAGAACTTCTATAAAATTTAAAACCCTACTCTTAGACACTTGATTTGAGCGTTTTGCAATCTATCGAATAGAAATTTTTTGGATAGAACTTCTATAAAATTTAAAAGCCTACTCTTAGACACATGATTTGAGCGTTTTGCAATCTACCGAATAGAAATTTTTTGGATAGAACTTCTATAAAATTTAAAACCCTACTCTTAGACACTTGATTTGAGCGTTTTGCAATCTACCGAATAGAAATTTTTTGGATAGAACTTCTATAAAATTTAAAACCCTACTCTTACACACTTGATTTAAGCGTTTTGCAATCTACCGAATAGAAATTTTTTGGATAGAACTTCTATAAAATTTAAAAGCCTATTCTTAGACACTTGATTTGAGCGTTTTGCAATCTACCGAATAGAAATTTTTTGGATAGAACTTCTAAAATTTAAAACTCTACTCTTAGACACTTGATTTGAGCGTTTTGCAATCTACCGAATATAAATTTTTTGGATAGAACTTCTATAAAATTTAAAAGCCTATTCTTAGACACTTGATTTGAGCGTTTTGCAATCTACCGAATAGAAATTTTTTGGATAGAACTTCTATAAAATTTAAAACCCTACTCTTAGACACTTGATTTGAGCGTTTTGCAATCTACCGAATAGAAATTTTTTGGATAGAACTTCTATAAAATTTAAAACCCTATTCTTAGACACTTGATTTGAGCGTTTTGCAATCTACCGAATAGAAATTTTTTGGATAGAACTTCTATAAAATTTAAAACCCTACTCTTAGACACTTGATTTGAGCGTTTTGCAATCTACAGAATAGAAATTTTTTGGATAGAACTTCTATAAAATTTAAAACCCTACTCTTAGACACTTGATTTGAGCGTTTTGCAATCTACCGAATAGAAATTTTTTGGATAGAACTTCTATAAAATTTAAAACCCTACTCTTAGACACTTGATTTGAGCGTTTTGCAATCTACCGAATAGAAATTTTTTGGATAGAACTTCTATAAAATTTAAAACCCTACTCTTAGACACTTGATTTGAGCGTTTTGCAATCTACCGAATAGAAATTTTTTGGATAGAACTTCTATAAAATTTAAAACCCTACTCTTAGACACTTGATTTGAGCGTTTTGCAATCTACCGAATAGAAATTTTTTGGATAGAACTTCTATAAAATTTAAAACCCTATTCTTAGACACTTGATTTGAGCGTTTTGCAATCTACCGAATAGAAATTTTTTGGATAGAACTTCTATAAAATTTAAAACCCTACTCTTAGACACTTGATTTGAGCGTTTTGCAATCTACAGAATAGAAATTTTTTGGATAGAACTTCTATAAAATTTAAAACCCTACTCTTAGACACTTGATTTGAGCGTTTTGCAATCTACCGAATAGAAATTTTTTGGATAGAACTTCTATAAAATTTAAAACCCTATTCTTAGACACTTGATTTGAGCGTTTTGCAATCTACCGAATAGAAATTTTTTGGATAGAACTTCTATAAAATTTAAAACCCTACTCTTAGACACTTGATTTGAGCGTTTTGCAATCTACAGAATAGAAATTTTTTGGATAGAACTTCTATAAAATTTAAAACCCTACTCTTAGACACTTGATTTGAGCGTTTTGCAATCTACCGAATAGAAATTTTTTGGATAGAACTTCTATAAAATTTAAAACCCTACTCTTAGACACTTGATTTGAGCGTTTTGCAATCTACCGAATAGAAATTTTTTGGATAGAACTTCTATAAAATTTAAAACCCTATTCTTAGACACTTGATTTGAGCGTTTTGCAATCTACCGAATAGAAATTTTTTGGATAGAACTTCTATAAAATTTAAAAGCCTACTCTTAGACACTTGATTTGAGCGTTTTGCAATCTACCGAATAGAAATTTTTTGGATAGAACTTCTATAAAATTAAAAAGCCTACTCTTAGACACTTGATTTTAGCGTTTTGCAATCTACCGAATAGAAATTTTTTGGATAGAACTTCTATAAAATTTAAAAGCCTACTCTTAGCACATGATTTGAGCGTTTTGCAATCTACCGAATAGAAATTTTTTGGATAGAACTTCTATAAAATTTAAAACCCTACTCTTAGACACTTGATTTGAGCGTTTTGCAATCTACCGAATAGAAATTTTTTGGATAGAACTTCTATAAAATTTAAAACCCTACTCTTAGACACTTGATTTGAGCGTTTTGCAATCTACCGAATAGAAATTTTTTGGATAGAACTTCTATAAAATTTAAAACCCTATTCTTAGACACTTGATTTGAGCGTTTTGCAATCTACCAAATAGAAATTTTTTGGATAGAACTTCTATAAAATTAAAACCCTACTCTTAGACACTTGATTTGAGCGTTTTGCAATCTACCGAATAGAAATTTTTTGGATAGAACTTCTATAAAATTTAAAACCCTACTCATAGACACTTGATTTGAGCGTTTTGCAATCTACCGAATAGAAATTTTTTGGATAGAACTTCTATAAAATTTAAAAGCCTACTCTTAGACACATGATTTGAGCGTTTTGCAATCTACCGAATAGAAATTTTTTGGATAGAACTTCTATAAAATTTAAAACCCTACTCTTAGACACTTGATTTGAGCGTTTTGCAATCTACCGAATAGAAATTTTTTGGATAGAACTTCTATAAAATTTAAAACCCTACTCTTAGACACTTGATTTGAGCGTTTTGCAATCTACCGAATAGAAATTTTTTGGATAGAACTTCTATAAAATTTAAAACCCTACTCTTAGACACTTGATTTGAGCGTTTTGCAATCTACCGAATAGAAATTTTTTGGATAGAACTTCTATAAAATTTAAAACCCTACTCTTAGACACTTGATTTGAGCGTTTTGCAATCTACCGAATAGAAATTTTTTGGATAGAACTTCTATAAAATTTAAAACCCTACTCTTAGACACTTGATTTGAGCGTTTTGCAATCTACCGAATAGAAATTTTTTGGATAGAACTTCTATAAAATTTAAAACCCTACTCTTAGACACTTGATTTGAGCGTTTTGCAATCTACCGAATAGAAATTTTTTGGATAGAACTTCTATAAAATTTTAAACCCTACTCTTAGACACTTGATTTGAGCGTTTTGCAATCTACCGAATAGAAATTTTTTGGATTTCTATTTGGATTTCTAATTTCTACCGAATAGAAATTTTTTGGATAGAACTTCTATAAAATTTAAAACCCTACTCTTAGACACTTGATTTGAGCGTTTTGCAATCTACCGAATAGAAATTTTTTGGATAGAACTTCTATAAAATTTAAAACCCTACTCTTAGACACTTGATTTGAGCGTTTTGCAATCTACCGAATAGAAATTTTTTGGATAGAACTTCTATAAAATTTAAAACCCTACTCTTAGACACTTGATTTGAGCGTTTTGCAATCTACCGAATAGAAATTTTTTGGATAGAACTTCTATAAAATTTAAAACCCTACTCTTAGACACTTGATTTGAGCGTTTTGCAATCTACCGAATAGAAATTTTTTGGATAGAACTTCTATAAAATTTAAAACCTCTACTCTTAGACACTTGATTTGAGCGTTTTGCAATCTACCGAATAGAAATTTTTTGGATAGAACTTCTATAAAATTTAAAACCCTATTCTTAGACACTTGATTTGAGCGTTTTGCAATCTACCGAATAGAAATTTTTTGGATAGAACTTCTATAAAATTTAAAACCCTACTCTTAGACACTTGATTTGAGCGTTTTGCAATCTACCGAATAGAAATTTTTTGGATAGAACTTCTATAAAATTTAAAAGCCTACTCTTAGACACTTGATTTGAGCGTTTTGCAATCTACCGAATAGAAATTTTTTGGATAGAACTTCTATAAAATTTAAAACCCTACTCTTAGACACTTGATTTGAGCGTTTTGCAATCTACCGAATAGAAATTTTTTGGATAGAACTTCTATAAAATTTAAAACCCTTAGACACTTGATTTGAGCGTTTTGCAATCTACCGAATAGAAATTTTTTGGATAGAACTTCTATAAAATTTAAAACCCTACTCTTAGACACTTGATTTGAGCGTTTTGCAATCTACCGAATAGAAATTTTTTGGATAGAACTTCTATAAAATTTAAAACCCTACTCTTAGACACTTGATTTGAGCGTTTTGCAATCTACCGAATAGAAATTTTTTGGATAGAACTTCTATAAAATTTAAAACCCTACTCTTAGACACTTGATTTGAGCGTTTTGCAATCTACCGAATAGAAATTTTTTGGATAGAACTTCTATAAAATTTAAAACCCTACTCTTAGACACTTGATTTGAGCGTTTTGCAATCTACCGAATAGAAATTTTTTGGATAGAACTTCTATAAAATTTAAAACCCTACTCTTAGACACTTGATTTGAGCGTTTTGCAATCTACCGAATAGAAATTTTTTGGATAGAACTTCTATAAAATTTAAAACCCTACTCTTAGACACTTGATTTGAGCGTTTTGCAATCTACCGAATAGAAATTTTTTGGATAGAACTTCTATAAAATTTAAAACCCTACTCTTAGACACTTGATTTGAGCGTTTTGCAATCTACCGAATAGAAATTTTTTGGATAGAACTTCTATAAAATTTAAAAGCCTACTCTTAGACAAATGATTTGAGCGTTTTGCAATCTACCGAATAGAAATTTTTTGGATAGAACTTCTATAAAATTTAAAACCCTACTCTTAGACACTTGATTTGAGCGTTTTGCAATCTACCGAATAGAAATTTTTTGGATAGAACTTCTATAAAATTTAAAACCTCTACTCTTAGACACTTGATTTGAGCGTTTTGCAATCTACCGAATAGAAATTTTTTGGATAGAACTTCTATAAAATTTAAAACCCTACTCTTAGACACTTGATTTGAGCGTTTTGCAATCTACCGAATAGAAATTTTTTGGATAGAACTTCTATAAAATTTAAAGCCCTACTCTTAGACACTTGATTTGAGCGTTTTTCAATCTACCGAATAGAAATTTTTTGGATAGAACTTCTATAAAATTTAAAACCCTATTCTTAGACACTTGATTTGAGCGTTTTGCAATCTACCAAATAGAAATTTTTTGGATAGAACTTCTATAAAATTAAAACCCTACTCTTAGACACTTGATTTGAGCGTTTTGCAATCTACCGAATAGAAATTTTTTGGATAGAACTTCTATAAAATTTAAAACCCTACTCTTAGACACTTGATTTGAGCGTTTTGCAATCTACCGAATAGAAATTTTTTGGATAGAACTTCTATAAAATTTAAAAGCCTACTCTTAGACACATGATTTGAGCGTTTTGCAATCTACCGAATAGAAATTTTTTGTATAGAACTTCTATAAAATTTAAAACCCTACTCTTAGACACTTGATTTGAGCGTTTTGCAATCTACCGAATAGACCGTTTTGCAATCTACCGAATACAATCTACCGAATAGATATTATATATACCTATGTATGTGGTGCAAACGAATAAAAGGTGAAAAACATACTAGGTGCGAAATGTTTTATAAGTAAAATTATTTTATAAGTAAACTAGAATTACGACAAAACTCATGATATCATGTAGGATCATTTTTTCTTGAATAAGATGAAAGGGTTTATTATTTAATTATTTTAAATTGCTAAATATGCAAAAATTCAATTAGCTCCGTTTATTAGCTTTTACTAAAACTTCTTGTTGGACTTGAAGGCGTTGGTAGTTGTTATATTTTTGTAAAGTTATTAACTCTCAGAAAACAATTCTATATTTAGAAAATTATTTTATAATTAAAATTACTTGTAAATCTTAAGCAGCAACATCAAACATCAAATTAACTAAGAAGGTACTTAAAATATTATAATAACAATGAGTATAATGTCAAAAAACGAGTAAAAATCTTATAAAAATATAAAAGATCAAGAAACTGAAATACGCTAAAAAATACTATGTTCTATAAGTAAAATTCAAAAATAAAAAATATTAATAATTATAAATCGATAATATAAATTATTTTAAATCACCATAAGGATTTTATTATTGATATTTGCAAATAGACAAGTACGAATAATAAGTACCAATATTAATACCACAAGTATGAATACTGGGTGCGAAATGTATATAAGGAGCGTAAATTAGATTTAAATAAAGGAAAAATTCTAATTCATGATCAACCTAAGCAGATTCATTCGGACTTAATGAATAATATTTAGACTTACTAATATAAATAATAAATACTTAGGCAAGAATAATTCTTTTAAACAAATAACGGGAAAAGCTTTTACACAAATAAACTATAAACCTTGCCCATTAAAGAAGATAACTGATTATAATGTTTATTTGTCAGCTTAAAATACCAAAAGTTTTCTCATCCATTACAATATTAAATAAAAACAGCAAATTGGTAACTCTGAAGCAAGTAATAAATATTAAACTTGTAAAAAGTAAAATATTTATAACCTTAATGATAAATGGTCCAATTTAAAAATTTCTATTAATTCAAAAATATTTAAAAGCTGTAAAAATAAAAGCATAAAATTTACTTTCCTAATACATACAGTTTCAACGTTTGAAATTAATAAATCAACCAATAGAAAATTGGCGAAGCGATATTTAAACATAATAAATAGTAAATAATAAGCCAATTAATATTCGTAAATTTTTTTTGACTTCATTGCCTCATTTATTTATCTTATAATTTATTATCAAACAAAATGAATTGCTATTAATTATAATCTAGTTTGGAAAATCTTGAAAATTTTTGGAAAATCATCAAGTTAAATTTTAAAATAGGTTATAAAATAAATTTTTGCGAGAAAATTGAAATGTTTAAGTTACAAGAAATAAATGTCACATTTGAATGTTACTTTTACCTCCCGAGAAAGATTTTAGACGTTTTCTAAAACATTGACGAAAAAGTTAATTAAGTTATTATATGTATATACCTAATAGTACTTTTAAAGACATGGAAGGGAGCAAACATTAGATATTTTCAAAAAGTTAGGAACCTCGTTCAATGTCCCATTATTGCCTATTTACAATACTTTAGCTGATAAGATTTTTTTGATCAAAAAAAAATTTTTTAAGTTTAATTTTTAGCTTTTAAATGTGTCCAAATAATAATAATTTTGAGAACATTACTAAAGAATTCAATTTACCTTCTGAAAATATAACTTTCATAAAATGTTAAAATGCTTAATCGAAGATTAAATAAGAGGAAAGATTTTGATGATAGTAGAGGCAAAATATTTTTATGATTTATAATAGACAAATTCGGGTGGCCCCATCAAAGACTTTATCTATGTCCATTTCAATAGTATTACAGATATTCTCTGTTAATTGATTATTTGTGATTTTATTTTTCTTTATAGGATCATTTATTTCTTGACGTGTTTTTCAAATAAGATGTCATCATCGATTTTATTAATATAAATTTGAGACATTTACTTAGTTTATAAAAACAATTTTATTTAATTAAAAAATATGATTTTAATATGTTTAAAAATTATTAAATAAAAAATTATTAGCAAATTTGCCATCAAAGTGTCTAATTTTTAATAAATACATAAAATTGGAGATAATTATAATAATTTTAAGGAAATTAACGGATAACGGAATGTATTTATAAATTTTTTAAAGCATTTAATAATTTAAAATATGTGTTTAAGGAAACATTCGAAAGAGCTCATCGAGAGGCTTTTTTATTATACACTTTTTATTATACTCTGATTTAACAGTTTCTAATTTAATTTGTTTCTCAAACTTGAGCTGCATATTTTTGGCCTAACGATAAACAACTAAATTAAAGAGCAAAATAATCAACAGAAAAAGAAAATAAATAATATGAAGAAATACAATAAGTAGTTGATGAGAAGGAGGTGCTGGGACGAGTGTAGCACAGACGGCCGATTCATACATAGATAAAGATTATTATAGCAAGCTCGGGAGGGTCTTTGTACAGAGATTATACACAAAATCGTACAAAATATTCAAATGAAAGTTTAAATATAAAATATATGAATAATAAAATAAAGGCAAATGAAATGATCATTAAAAGAAACATTTTTTGCTCATTACATTCATTTACAATTTAAAAAATATTTATAAAAAATCCTTAAAATAAAAATGGTTGTTTCCTTATTAAAATTCGCCTCGGATATATTTCATAGTGAGGAAGATGGAATGGCATGGCGTTTATACGATGGATTAAGAGATCGTAGACGTTTGGAATTTGAGGTAAAAAAGATAATACAAAATGGGGGGTGTTATTTAAATAGATATTAAAATTTAAAATAGATTAAACATGTTTATATTAATCAGTTTCATACATTTATATAAAATTTATTTCCATATAAAGTTTATTTAAATATTATACAAAATGTTTTTTTTATTTTTTTTAAATAAATTGTTAAAGAAAAATTAGAATTAAGCGAGCAGTAAAAGAGAAAATGTAGATATATTAACTTAAAAGCATTGGTATTAAATATTGACCTAGATAAACAAATATGCTATAAGGGAAAATTAAGATTTTATATTATTGAAGACAATATTCTAAAGGATTGACTTAGACTGCGATTTAGAATGTTAGGCAGATGAGACATTTTACAGAAAATGAATTACAAAATATATGGCTTTTTATTGGTTTTTATCATTGCTTATAATATATCAACCTGTCTACACAAACAAATTTGAAAACTTTATCACAGTTTTTATTCTATAAATTTGTATTTATTTGAGTAAAAGGAAAATAATGTTAGAAATTCATACAGATAATAGTAAAAAAGGAGATTAAAATAAAATTAATATTCCCCCAATAATAAACAGAGAATGTTGATATATGTACTAAATCCATTTACTAATACACAATAGTTTCATTTTTTCATGTTTATTCAATATAAGTAAATTTATAATAAACTTTTAAAATTGAAATTTTAATTAAGCTATTTTATATATTATTTTATGAATCTTATATTCTTAACCAAACCACCAAAAACAATCATGGATTTTTTTTTCATTTCATTATTTATTGTTAAAATATTATATTTAATTTAAGAAAGACTACTTCAATATTAATGTTAGGATTTTCTTGCTGAACTTTATTGATTAACATTATTTAATTTTTCAATCATTATTTTACACAAAATGTTTTATATTACTCAAAGATGTTTCAATTAAATTAAGATTTTTAGATAATTTATAATATATAGTATCTGGAGGGTAAAATAACTTTTGCATTAAAACCATTATTATTAAAAATTTGTTATATGTAACCGTCCGCTCAACCAACAAAGGTGGCCGACTCTTCGGGAATTTGCTCTACTTTTTTTTGCTCTACCTCAATTTGCTCTATCTCACGTCCCACCAAAGCTAATAAGGCACGGCAGTTTGGGATACATCATATTTTATTAAATTATTTATAAATTCGGTTATAATATATTACTTTAAGATTGTGAAGCATTTCTATTCAAATTAATATGGGAGTAAAGTGTGTTGGTCCCAGTCCCTATTAGAGGAAATAATAAAATAATAATAAATAACAATCCCTAATAGTACATCTGATGCGCAGTGGGATTTCCTTTCTCTTTCCTTTCCGGACTTCACGATATATCTATCCCTTTCATTCTCTAACTCTCATTTGTGGTCCAGAAGGACCTTAGACGAGAATATATATAAGTTTTATTGAGTAACATAAACTATAAGATAAATACGACAAATATGATAAAAGGTAAAATACATTTCGATTAATTATAATATAATAAGTAACGAGAACAAATTCGATATCCAGGGACTTTACATTATAAGCGCTTTTATTTCTCTTTTCTATTTATTTATTATAAGATTACATTGAAGATTAAAACGCTTTATTAAAAACTAAAGAGAGAGAGCGCCGCTTGCACGTGATTAAAATCCTAAGAAAGAACTGACTGAATTCCAAACAAAACTGAATCCCCTATAACTGTTTATCGCTCGCTTTTATGCTAGGATAAATTGAATTGATAGGCGGGACTTTTACATTTTAGGATTTGTGATTTAAGTCTCCGCCTTACAACTTTACCCTCACAATAGATCGTCCTCGATCTAATTTTAAGTTTTTAATGGCTTCCCTTCACTCTCTCTTGTCCTTTATATGCCTTCTTTTTGTGGTTCCTTTTTGGAACATCTTTTCTTGGGCATTTATTATTCTTATTTTTTTGTTTTAATTTTGGATACGAGAGTGTATCTTTGGGGTTATTTTTAAATCACTGACAGGGTTGTTGGTTCAGTTTCAGTTAATCAATGAATTTAGTGAAACCTACAACCCTGCTTCAATTTTAATATAACAAAACATTTTTCATGAAAAGGACGGGATTTGAATGTTTTTGTTCTTTTTGCGATACAGCTGCCTTTTCCCTATACGTAGACCGTCCTCGGTCTGTTGAGTGATGTATTTTTCGACGTTTTTTTTTTTTTTTTAAAATTATTTCGTGTTGTTTGTGTTTTTTTTTGATGTTTCCTGTGACGATTTTACGAAGTTCGGTTCTCTATTCTAGAGATCTTCCACCGAAAAATAATGTTTCTTTTTTTTTTTTGACGATGACTGTTTTTTTTTATTCATTTTCTCTTGATGTTTTGCTTTTGTTTTAAAATTTTTGTTGTTTGTCTTTTTAATTTTTTGTTGCTGATTTTGTTGTGGAGGGTAGAATTCTTTATTCTCGGTTCTTCTTCCATTCATCATTTTTTTTGAGGGAAATATTTCAAATAACAATTAAAATTACATTTATTTTATTTAGGGGATCGGGAAGCCATTATTTTTTCACATCAAAATTTATTTATTTTTTATTTATTTTTATATATAATTTTTTTTGCACGCGACGCGCGTTTTGAGAATTTTTTTTTAGTCCTACTGATTTTCGCTCTCGTTACTTTGTGGTATATACATTAATTTAAAAAAAAAATTCTAAAATTAAAAAAAAATTTTTTTATTTATTTATTTCTTAACTTTCCATTCGTTTTGGGCACTCTTCAAATTTGTGTCCCAACATGTAACAAAACTCGCACGGCCGCTTTGGACAGTTAGCTCTGATGTGAGGTTCATTTGTCGGGCACATTGGGCACCATTCAAATTGGCAAGTGACAGCGTGCTGCCCAAGCACGGTGCTCGTACATCCCCGGCATATCTGAGATTGAATGGGAGTGTATTGAATTAACTGTGGGTGACTTACTACTGGTTGACCTTCCCACCTACCCTGATATACGTTTTGAAAACCTCCCTGCAAATGAGATGGACCAGGAAGTTGTTGAATTGCTGGTGCCATTCCAAACTGAGGTTGCACATATTGTGGGATACATGGTGCTGAGGTGCCAGAAGGCATTGGTGTTGGTGCATTTCCTAAAAGTCCAGAAGGACCAGAGATTCCAGAAAGACCTGCCTGAAAATTGGGTGATGAGATCTGAAGGGCCTCTACCCCTTTTAGGGGAGAAGGCTGGGGTTGTACCGTTACCTCCATTCTAGCCTCGTACCCTCTCATCGCTGTGTCCAGGAAATCGGCTCCTTCTGGGTGTTTAACCTCTCCATAATGGTCTTCAGCTACTGGCATTCTGCCCTGAAAATCTGTCAAAACCCCATCTACCCTCTGAGTATTTCCACTTAACATTAATCTTACATATTCCGGCGTGACAACAACTGTTTGGCTTCTAGCTTCATGAATGAAACGCGACCATACAGCTCCATGTTTGCACAGAATTGTGAGATCCCCTATAATAAATAACCCAAACCTCGCCCTGGATAACGCAACATTTGAACGTTGAGGATCCGTCCAAAATGTAGCGGTTTCTTCCTCAACCTTCTTAGCGGAGCCAGTTCGAGTCTTTGTTGTGATAAGCAATACTATATCAGCCTCCTAGCTTTGTATACTATCTACCGTAGAGCAGCTCACATTTCTGACTTGCCTTGACTCTAATTGTTCTTTTATCACATCCATTTGAGCCATATAGAAGCAAATGACTAAGATTCTCTTACGTCTGGCGAGTAATGGCTGGCTTAATATGTCGATTAAGGCCATGGCCGTTTCAGTGTGCCCAGGATTTGTTAAAGAGAATGATGTCGCATCTTGCATGGTCATAGTGTTCTGATGTATGAGGACAATGGGGCAGGACTGAACAGGAAGGTTGATGCCAATTTCATCTGTGAGTAAATTCCTTTGTTCAACTGTTAACCCCGCGCGGAATTGCTCACCAGCTGGTCTATAGACACTGGCTTCTAAGCATCGAACAATACTAGGATGCGACCTGAAAGATACTACGAGTCTATTATTGCTAATACCTGCGTAGTCCTGAACGATACCAATTATCGAGTTCATTGCCCACTTATTTCTCACTACTTGTGGCTGAGACGGGGTATAGACCTGTAATTGGAGATAGTCGCCAGTCAGCAAAAGTTTGCGAAGATTCCTGTACTGGCAGATTGTGGAAAGAATGGCGTTGTGTTGGCACTGTCCAACTTCATCCACCACCATATGAGTTATGGTTGGTGTTATTACAGACTTGTTCTCACGCGGGCTTGCCATGCTTGCGTCTAGAAATGACTGGAATTCTTCTGCCAAAGCCATGGTCATGAAAAACACCCTAAACTTTTTAAGCTGGCTTACCTCAAAAGAGGCTGCTCGCTCTTGAGCTCTTCTTGGCGCCCTTTCCCAATCCCTTTCATACTTTTGGATTAATTTACCACTTTTCTTCATCAACTCCTCCCGAATATCTTCATCCTTCACTCTATGAACCACTAAATGTTCACCAACCTGTCTGATTCTTTCCATGTATCGGGCCTTCCCATTACCCGAAAAGATGGCCAACATGGGAACTTGTTGGCCAGCCATTCTCATTGCCTTGTCTGTGTCTTCGGCAAGTTCACATACAGCTACATTTATAGGTGCTGTGGCCAATATGACTGCTTTCGGGTCCCGTTGGAGTGCCGCCGCTATTGCCGCCCCCGATACCCAAGTCTTACCCGTTCCCGGTGGGGCTTGGTTAAAGATGACTCTGGGTCGGGTATCCAAAAACATCGCAACAGTTAAAAGTTGTTGCTCATTTAATGTTTGAAGGGCTGGGTGTTCATCTACAATACCTCCGATGTGTTGAGGTGGTGGCGGATCTCTGCGTTCACGACCTAAGAGAGCACTTGCAATTGGGGCAATGGGATGATCAGATTGGGCAAGCGACCAGGGAAGTCCGTCCATGAGAGTCAGTTCCCTTCGGTGTAGCATTTTTGTGTTGGAAATCGGTATTATTCGGGCCTCCCATTCACTGGTTACTAAGTCATGCCAATCGTCAAACCCCTGTTCGTAATTTTTTGCGTCTTGAAAGCGGGCCGCCATAACTATTTCCATGTTATAGCCATCTCGAGTTATATTTTTCCTGGCCTGTCTTATTTCTCCATATCCGCAAACTTTAGTATCATGATCAGGTCTTTTTATGTGTACGTTAGAATCTTCTTCGTAAGTTTTCCAATAACCTTGAAGTTCTTTCAGGTCTTTTGTGTGGATAACGAATCTCAACAATATGGTCTTGTCAACAGTCTTCTTTTTTGCTTTATCATCTTCTAACCAATAAAGCATGGAAGTGACTGAGTGTTTGATTAAACGTCGCTCTTCAACATCTCTCTGGTGTGCTACAACAGCTGACATTGCTGCTAATGTTAAACCTACCCTAGACGACGAAAAGTTTGCTCGGAGTGGATAAGAAATTTGTTCAGATAATGGCCTAGCTCCGATGATAATCCAGTTCTGGTGCGCCCATACTTCATCACCAACTCTGAATGGGGTTTTCTCGGGTAGTATATATGAGGAACCCATTCTCCATACCTGTGGGGAATTAATTACACACAAATTTACCTCGATAAAGTGTCCGGTTCTCAGGTCTTCATGGTGAATGTTTGTGAGTTGCCTGGAATTGATTACCTGGCTACGAAGCATATCCGGAGCTATTAACTCCGCGGATTTAAAGGTACCTCTTGCTCTGTTAATGTTCACAGAGACAACTAAAGCTGGCAACCAATTTGGGGCTTCTCTGACTAATTCAACAGTTGCCGAAGTCGCGGTGGCCTGGTAGTTTATTGTACCTGAAAATAGCCAAGGGGGGTATCGACCTTGGGCCTCTGGGTCATTCGGCCCGTTGGCCGCATGTTTCCCCAAAACTTCATACCCCTCTCTGTCCTCCCATTCACTTACCTCAACAAGATCTCCCAACTGTAATTTTCGGTGTCCCCCTTCCACCAAATTTTCAGGAATTTTTGTGAAGAAAGGTCCTTTTCCTGATATTCTCGCACCAATCAACTCTCCATCTTTTGCTCTTGCGATCATATACCTTAATGGACCCTTACCTAATACAGCTTCATCGTCTCGAGCCGGTTCAGGTGTTGACGAAGTGATTCTTGCCTCATCTGGGAGGTCTTCAGGATTTATTTTATCAGACTGCTGAGACCTAGAAGGCTGATCCCAGCCACTGTCCTTATTAGCCCAATCTGAAACCCCAGAAGACTCTTCTTCACGACCCGACGACTGTAAAATATTTTTCAATTTTGTGCCAGAAGGCTCTTTATTCTCGACTCTCATGTTTATGCCAGAAGGCACTTCAATTACGCTCATTTCTGTATCAGAAATCTCCTCTATATCCATGTCCTCATCCTCTGGGAGTTCCACCTGACTTAGCCTTGCTCTAATTTTCATCAATATTTTTCCCATTTTATTGGTTCCGAATTTCTCCGATTCCGGTGTGAACATCTCCAGAATCGGATCATTCATTCCATACCCAACTCCCCACTCACAATCTCTTGGATTCGCCTCTAATATCCAACCTTCACCTGTACTCAGAAGGAGACTTTTCAGTTCAGCATTTTGGTTATACTTTTCGAATGCTATCTCCTCAATAAGCGTCTCTTTTACCTTTTCCCACTCTTTATGTATTTTTAAATCCCCCTTTATTTCTTTACCAATCCACTTATAATTCCGTGGATGAACTTTCTTTTTTATGCCAGAAGGCATTTTATTATTTAATGAATGTTTCAAAGATTTTACCTTGTTCGCATTCGCCTTATCACCGAAAAAGTTTGATTTTGTCCACACATACGCTTGCTCCACACAATCAAACGATAATTTTTTCCATACAAGGGGAGCATAAAAGAAATTAGACAACGGGTGATGCTGCCCCAAGAAAGGATAAGCCTTGCCTCCCATTTTCAGCGACACCACTGGAAGTTTTTTCTTCCACTCACTTTCATTATTATGCCAGAAGGCATTTGATTCATAATTATTTGAAGACATTTTTTTTTTAAAAAATAATTAATAATAGATTTTTTTGAATTATTATATCTGAAATTGAGATGAAGATTTTAGTTAGAATTATATTGAGAAAATTCGCGATAAAATGATGGTATATTTATGGATTTCTAGGTCTTAGATTGTATCTGTGAGTGTTTGGGTTTTCTTGACTCTTAGTATTGTCTCGACTCTCATTACTATCAGCATGATTAATATTTTGATTAGAATTAATGTTTAAGTTGTGATCAAATCCCGGGGTATGTTCGATTTCTATAGCTTCTGAAATTTTTAGAGAACTCTTTTCCTCTTGTGATAACCCTGGAATTGTACAAACTGGACCCAGATATTCAAAACATTTTTTAATCTGATTTATATGTACCTTCCTTGGGTTTGCCTGTGGTGAGTTACAGCTAGTTACTGTTACGTATATCCCTTCTATATTTATTACTCGATATATGCCTTTCCATGGGAGGTGGAACTTCTTCGAAGTTCCGGGCTTCCCTGCATAGTTGCGAATTAATACCCTATCCCCTATTTCAATCGTCGAAACCCTTATGTGCTTGTCATATTGCTCTTTCATTTTTATTTGAGCTTCCATGTGGGCTTCTGCTGCTGATTCCCAAGCTACCCTGAGTGAGGTGACAAGCAATTGTTTGAATTCTGCAGTGTCATTAAAGGCTATAGGGTCGCGAATTTTTGGGTCTAGTATTTGATCAACACAGAAGATTGGGTCTCTGCCAAACATTAGGTAAAATGGTGTTTCATTTGTTGTATTATGTACCGCAGTGTTATAGCAAAAGTTAGTAAAGTTCAAAAATTCATCAAAATTGGGCTGGTTTTTGGTTATATATTTAGACAATATATTATTGAATGTTCTGAAAGTACGTTCTGTTATGGCATTGCCTTGGGACCAGTTCGGAATTGCATATTTTTTGTTTATATAGAGCATGTGACAGAAGTCCTTAAAGAATTCTGAGGTAAATGTTGTTGCGTTGTCAGATATTAGTTCAGTACAACCCCCAAACTTAAGATAACATTCATTAAGAAACGCTTTTGCTATTGTTTGGGATTTTGTGTCTGGTACGGGGACAGATATTATATACTTTGTAAACCAGCATATTATATTTAATATATATTTGTTCCCCTTTTCTGTGATTGGGAAAGGTCCTGCCAGATCTAGCCCTACTTTTGCAAATAATGTATTTGAGGGTGCCATTGCCATTTCAGCCCGATAAGCTGGGGTAGGCGAGTGTCTTAATTGACAGGTAATACACTGTTTTGTCCATTCACTTATGTCAGTATACATCATTGGCCAAAAATATTTCTGACATTTCCTTATGGTCTTCTTAACCGAGAGATGCCCCCCTCCTAGAGGTGAATTGTGAAAAGATTCAAAAATAAGAGATCTAAGAGAAACTGGAATGTAAAGTCTCATTTTTAAACCAGAAGGTTTGTAATAAAGGATGTCTGAATCTAAACATAATGTTGAAGCTCTGTTAACGAAACTAGCAATTTCTGCCTCTGTGAATCCTTCTGGGGTACTACCTGTTTCTAGAAAGTCTATATATGCTTTTGCTTCCGGATCTTCCCTTTGTTCTGTTTTAATTTCTACTGTGAACGATTGCCCTTTATTGTCCCTTAGAATTACTGAATTAATTATTTCGTCTGTTGTTAATCTACTACTAGGTTTTATCGCTAAGCAAACTGGGAATTCTGCGATGTCTTCCAGCTCTTCCAGGTTTTCAATTTTTTCAGGCGCTTCATCATGAATCCTAGAGAGTGCATCCGCTAACGAGTTTTGTTTTCCCGCTATATGAACTATTTTTATTTGATAAGATTGTAATTCTATTAGCCATCTGGCGAGGTGTGGGTGCGCTTCAGCTTTCTTTAATAAATAAGCTAGGGGTTTGTGGTCTGTGTGTAGTTCGACATCGGACATAAATATATAGGGTTTAAATTCCCGAAGGGCAAAAATTATAGCTCCCAGTTCAATTTGAACTGGAGGCCATTTTCGTTCTGATTGGGCTAAAGTGCGACTGCAATATGAGATGGCTGAATAAGTCCCTGTATTTTCATTTTTCTGCATTAATACCCCTGCTTGACCTACAGTCGACGCGTCTGTGAATATATGAAACGGTTTTGAATAGTCCGGGAAGATTAGCGAGGGTTCTTGCGCAAGCAATTCTTTTATTTTGTCAAGTGCGCTTTGTTGCTCACTTCCCCATACAAAAGGTGTATCTTTTTTGTAAGTCTCGTCAGTGGTTCAACAATTGTAGAGAAATCATGAATATGCCTTCGGTAAAAGGAGGCCATTCCCACTATTCTTTTAATCCCCTTTACATTTTCAGGAGGGGCTAGATTTTTGATTATTTCGATTCTGCTTAGGCTGGGTTTATAGCCATTTGCGTCTAGAATGTGCCCTAGAAAGTGCATTTTGTTAGACCCAAATATACATTTTTGCGGCTTTAGTTTTAAATTGAAGTGCCTAAATCGTTCAAAGACTTTTCTAAGAACCTCGATGTGTTCAGAAAAATCTGGTGATTTAGTAAAAATTAGTATGTCATCTACGTATGAAATTACAGAGTCTTCTAGACCTGAAAGGACATTAGTCATAGCTCTACAAAAGACGGACGTTGCGTTTTTTAGACCAAATGGCATATGCGTCATTTGATATATCTTATCTTCAGTTATAACCCCGCATTTTCTTGAGGCGTTATCCGTTAATTTTATTTGTAGGTAGCCACTAGCCAAGTCAAGAGATGAATAAAAATTACAATTCCCTACTTTTTCCATTATTACTTCCAATCTAGGTAACGGATAGTGGTCAGGGACTGTTATTTCATTTAATTTCCTAAAGTCCAAGCAAGGTCTGATGCTTCCGTCCTTTTTCTGAACTACTACGAAAGGGGTGAGCCATGGAGTGTCCGATTCAACCATTACACCGGCTTTTACCAGCTGGTCAATGTGTTTTTCTAATTCTTCCTTATATCTGAATGGAGTGCGTCTCGGCTTTGACGCGACTGGTTTTTCAGTCTCTGTTATAATGTCATATTGACCATCTGAGTAAGAGCCTAAGTCGTACTGACTTTTGCTAAAAATATCATGAAATTCCTCACATAACTCTTTTAATTTATTTAAATCTTCTTGATCAACCTGAGCCTGCGTAAAATCTATTTTAAATTTTGGATCCTCTACTATTTTTGGATTATTTTGTGTTATATTATTTATTTGTTCACTCTCTATTAATATATTAGGGTTAGCCGAGTCAAGAGTTAGTAGAGAGGAAAGTGCTATATGTTGATTCTTATGAATGTTTATTATATTTTGTGTTGGGTTGGTTAATACAATTTTAATCGAGCCATTTTGTGAATTATTTACTAACGGCACCATTCCTATATTTTTCTCCCTCATTTTCTCTTCAAGGTGTGTGATTATATAAGTTGCGTTAGTGGATATCTCATTTTCAAGGGTTCCTGTTATTATTGTTTGAGAGTTTGGAGTTAACGATATAGAATTAGCTGATGAGATTCTAAAATATATATTGTTAGGGTGATCAGACATTTTAATTGGTGTGCGCCCAAAATATACTTCCCTATTTTTTAAATTAATTGAGACTGAGGGCCAATGTTCAAGAGTGTCACATCCCAAAATAACGTCAAAAGTCTTATTTGAGAAGGTCTGACTGCTTATAAAGTTTACTGTTATTTCTATTGTTTTTTGAGCTAATGTTATTAACACCTGGCTTTGGTAATTTACTTGAATCGCATGCCCGGATGCACTTATTGCTTCAGAACTTGACCTAGTTAAAGTGCAACCTAATATATTCGCAAGCTCTATTGGTGCTACCGTTATACTTGCGCCTGTATCTATGAGACATTTAATTGGTAAGCTATTTATTTTTGCATTAATTATAGGTAAGCGTTTATACTGATCATTAACTGTTAAAAGCATTACTGAAGATTCCCTGCTACTTGGTGGTTTTGCTATAGGTGTGTATCTGATTGAGTTATTTAGTTTTGACCTTTCTATTTTTTGTGTCATTTCTTTTAATTCACTCTCATCTTGCTTTGGTCTTTCTACTGCTTTTAATTTCCTAACGATCGGAGTTTTTTGAGTTAGTGTCCCAAATAATATTCTGCCTAGTCTCCCATTTCCTGCGTAACTTTCAATTATTACTAGCGCAACTCTAATTACACAGTCTAAAAGTGAAATACATACTATTATAGTTATGAAGATTCGCCATTCTTTAGTCCAATCCCCAAATATTTGTTGACTAATTTCATCTCTAGCGGTTTCCCATGGTTTAGAAAATTTGGCAATTATTTTTTGGTCTTTACTTGTAATTTGGTATGAAATTTCACTTACCTTTATCAAGTTGCTCATGTATGTATGTTGATTAATATCGGTGATGTTTATCAGTACCAGTTGGTGAAAAGAGTGACTCGACAGTTTTGGGAGATCTTCAAATCTTTGATTGAAGCTTCTTTGAGGGCGAGCTTCTATTCTTCTGAGTCTGGCAGTTACTTGGTCTAATTCAAATGTGTCGTTATCAAGTTGTACAATTATTGATCGTGCATGTCCGCAGTTCAATTTCTTTGCTTCTGGAACTATTTGCATTGTGTGAGGATTGAAGAATGCTGACTGTTCCGATCCATGAGTTGAAAAGCTTACAGGGGGATATTCAAAGCATTGGTGTGGCGAGCCTGTTGGGATAAATCGAAAGTGATTATGGGGAATTACTATGCATGGCCAGACTTTTATTAAGTTTGTACCCCTTCGCTCTGCATGAATGTTAGAATCCTTAAATAAAATTCTTGCAAGCGTTGTTGGGTCCGCTAACATTGCTAGTTCTGCCCATTTCCAGGTTTCTTCCATTAAATTACAAATGGTATTAAAAGTGTGAGAGAATGTGAAAGTCATAGCATTACTTATTTGTAGTTCCAAATAGGTCATTTCTGCTGCCAATTGGCTTGCAGTTACTAATCCCTCAATTTCCCTTTTTACCCTTTTTCCCAGTGGAGCCTGATTAATTTTGGGACTTATTACCCTATATGCTAGACCTTGCTCAGTCAAAATTACTTCCCTATCACAATTCTTTATTTTCTTTAGGGGCTTTGTGTCAGATAGTGCTATCGGATCCTTTTCTGCCACCCATAAATGATCGACTACTTGCCCATCTTGCTGGCTTAATGCCAGAAATTCACAATTCCTTTCTGGTGCTGGGACCCATATTATGGTAGTGTCGTCATCAAGGGAGCATGATCCTATGTCATAAGGGCAGTTTCGGGTTACTCCAAAAGGAGTTTGAATAGATTTTTCTCCAAATCGGGAAAGGACTTGAGTAGGAAATATATAACAATTCTTCGATACAACTTCTTGCCACGTAAAGGAGCCTAAAAGCCAAGTTCTGGGTGTAAGATCTAGTTTATTATTAGTATGAAACAGTTCCCCTTCTTGCTGGAAAATTCCAAATTCGCATTTTTTATGATCGACCATGCTTTTACATTCCTCGGGTGAGATTTCCAATGGCTTAATTTCTCCTGGTTTTTCTATTGGAACCCCGG
The DNA here is from genome assembly GCA_036172955.1 of Meloidogyne arenaria. Taxonomy (NCBI): domain Eukaryota; kingdom Metazoa; phylum Nematoda; class Chromadorea; order Rhabditida; family Meloidogynidae; genus Meloidogyne; species Meloidogyne arenaria. The sequence continues at coordinate 1,047,276 of JARQAB010000018.1, forward strand.
ACAGTGAAGTGTATTTAACCATGGACTTAATTATTTTCCTACACGCCCATGCTTTAGTTTTATATTCGAGGTTGTTCGGAACGAAAATTTGCCTTGTCTGAGGAATTGGCGGTTTTGTAAGTTGGTTTTTAATTTCAGGACATTTTGGAAATTCTGGGAGGGACCATAATAATCCATGTTCTCTTGTTTGACATATCAATGGTTGTTTCGGAAATGGACTGTTTGCGCCCTGGGCTGTTATGACTGAAAGTATGAGAGCTATAAAGAATATATGATTTAATCGGGGACCCATTGAGGTTCTTTCCCAGTTAGTTACTTTTGGCGTTACTGCTTTATTCTGTGGTTTCATTTCTTTTAAGTTAAAGTTTGTTAATTGTTCTTTATGATCTGTTCCTACTTCTTTACTTATTATTGGTTGATTTTCGGTTATTGTATTTACAGAGTCTTTTTTGTTAGTTTGCGTTAAACTTAATTGCTTAGCTAATTGGTTTGCAAGTTCTGAGATGTTTAGATTTTGGTGTGCGGGGTTTGGGATTTGTTGAATTATTGGGTATCCCGAGGTATGGTAAATTTGCCTATAAGGAATGTATTGGGTCTCTTGTGAGTAATTTTGGTGGTTTTGTTCCACGTAATTTATTGGGAGAGGAATTTTATTCGGGTTCTGATTTTGTCTGTTTGGATTTGAAAAAGTTCTATTGTTTTGCCATGTTTGTGTAGTAGTAGGTGGATTTCGCCTGAAACAATTATAGGATGTATGACCTACCCTTTTACAATGTTGACATACAGGTCTGCCACTCCATCTACGATCATTCATGCTCCTATTTTGAAATTGGTTCCTCCTTTGAAAGTTGGTTTGGTTCCAGTTATTCTGAGGTTGTCTTTGGTAGTTGTTGTCTCGCTTCTGAGTATTGAATTGATTTGAATTATATTGTCGTTGTGGCCAATTACTGCTTGATGATGTTTGATATTGATTATTCTGATTTGGATTTCGGACCCAAGAATTAATGTTACTTTCTGGTAGTTTAGGGTTTTGAATTATGTTTATTGAATTAGCTAATCCCCTTGGGTTATCAAATGAAAATGATTCGTTAGTAGCGGTTAATACTTCTATTTCTTGCGCCTTTGCGTATAATTCATCTAGGTCTTTAGCAGATCCTACTATTCTAATTAGAAAGCTTATGTTAGGTCTTAATCTCTCTAAAAATTCTTCGCGAATTTTAGCTTGCTTCTGTACTTCAGTTTCATTTTCAAAAGTTGCCCGTACTAATGGGACTAACCGATTCATGAATTCTCTAACAGTTTCGTTATTTCTTTGTTTACACATCATTAATTCCCTTTTAGAAATTTCTAACCTATGTGGAGCTGCCAATTTTGACCTAATGGCACTTAAAGCATTAGAAACCGTGTCTTTTTCATTTGGCCTAAGTTTATCAAAGATGGACCTGGTTGTACCCTCTAAATGGAATTTTAGTCTATGCAATTTTGTGGCCTCATCCCAGGTTGCTGGTGCACAGTCAAGAAGGTCCTTAAATTTTTGTGCCCATGAATCAAAGGTTACCACCGATTCATCTTTGTATGTAGACATGATTCCCTCCTTTTCAAGTACATTAATCATATAAATTTGATCTGTTTCCCCATCACTTGTATCTTTAATTGCGATCTGTGTTTGAATGTCTGTTATTGTTTGGTTAGCTGATTCTAAAGTGTTATTAGTTGAGTTCATGTCCAAATTGGTTTCGAGTTGGGATACTTTCTGGGATAGCGTATCAATGCGATTATTTATTACCTCAAGATTCGCATTAACCCCAGCTGCCATATCGTTAATCGCGGTGGTATTGCTTGTAGCGCGCCTATTTACTAGTCTTAGACTTCGGTTTATTGCTTCTTCTAAAGTGTGCGTTATATCATGCATGCGCTTTACATCGGATAGCCGCGCAATCTCACTTTCATTTTTATTCCAAAAGGAATTTTTAGTAGTTACAGTTACTGATATATCTGTACTATTGGGAGGTTCTCCCATTGAATACTAGGATTGTTTGGCGTTAATAGAATAAATTAGATTTTTGACAAAATTAAATCTGAAATTGAGAATTTATTTACTTAGAAAACATTATATTTATTTATTTATTTCTATGAATAAATAAAGTTTTATTTTTAAACCGGAATTGTTATGCTTAATCTGTTAGGTGGATGTTTCAAATATTCAAGTAAGCCTTAAAGCTATTAACTGTAAGCTTTTTCCATCTTAAGTGTATTATTTTAGAAAGTGATCATCATCCTTTCTAATGGATATAATAATATTTATTACATTGTTATTTTCCCATGTTTGTTTATTTGCGGAGATAATCATAGCCTGCGATTTTACTTCCTGTCATTTTTCCTTTTGGAATTTTATATTATAAGCTTTTCTTTGTTGTAATTAACTGCTATAGTGGATAGTTCATATTTTAATCTTTTGCTTCACTTCTCTTTTATCCCTTTTTCCCATTCACCCCTTTTTTTTTTTTTAATCTTCCCCTTATCTATCGCCTTACTTTATGGTCGCCTTTGTAAATTAAACTTTAACCCTTCACTTTGGTTCTTGTATTTTAAGTATACTAATCATGCTGATTGGATTTGTGATTGGACTTTGTATAGGGAATATGGTATTAACGCGAATGTAATTGCAGATGTTCGCGAATGTAATTGCAGATTGAATTTTTGAAAATTAAAATTAAATTAGGCATTTAAAATTAAAAAATTAGGCAAAAAAAAAAATTAAAGTAATCTTTAAAAATTAAAGTAATTTTAAAAAATTAATGTAATTATTTACAGAATTAAATTTACATTAAAGTAATTTAAAATTTGTAATTGTAAAGTTAAGAAATTAGAACAGAATTTCTCAAAATAACACCAAAAGATTCGAAATGGCTTTTACAGATTAAGAAATGTAAAAATTTTAAGAATTTATGAATAAGCAATTAATAGTGAACTTTTAACGCCTTAAGGCCTTTTAGGAAGTTTTGGTATTTTTTGTGTTTCGATAATTTATTACCCCTTAAAAATTTAAAATGAAAACTTGAAATTTAAAACATAATGAAACCTTAAAACATAATATTTAAAACTAGTAAGAGAGAGGTAAAAGTTTGATCCATAAAAATAATGATTAATTCAGAAAAGTAATAATATGTATAATCCTTAAATATAAAGATTTACTTCCTATTTTATTATTTATTATAGAACATACAATAACAATAAATCTAAGATTCAGAATAATTGTAAAGATTCAAAATTAAAGGAGTTCTATTTGTAACAAAGGATATTTTCTGAATGAAATTATTTTTTTGTATAATACGCACTATAATTAATTGAATGGTTATTCCCGTTGATCCGGAAAAATAAAAACCTAAAACATAACATTTAAAATCATATATATAATAAAATCATTTAATAAATTAAATAAGAATAAAAGATGTTAATTCGCGAGAAAATGTGACGTTTATTTTCAACGTATTCTACCAGAACTTTTAAGATTTTCATTAAACTTTTTAGAAAAAATTTTATTTTTGACCCAGATCCCAACCTCAAAAGTCATATTTGAGCACTATGATTTTTTAGAAAAAAAAATTCTCATAACTACATACATTTTTTATGAGGTTATAGTCAAGCATATTTGTTATCATTCGAGTAATAGAATTATTACCAGATTTATTTAATTTAGTTAACTAATCTATTTAATTATTAACTGATCTCCTATCAAGTTTACTCATTAAGAGCAAGGTAAAAATCAGAGCGAGATAAAAATTAAAAGTAAGAGCGAGTTTTGTCTAAAAACTAAAAATAAATTGTAAAAAATAATTCTTTTTGTCTGAAAATGAAAATAAATTTTAAAAATGAATCTTTTAAAAATGAATTTAAAAAAATGAATCTTTTTGTCTGAAAACTAAAAAAATAAAATGTAAAAAAAATAAATCTTTTTGTCTGAAAACTGAAAATAAATTTCCTTTTTTGTAATGTTATAAAGGCCATTTCTTTTCATTTTGCGCCAGATGGCCGCTAACATCAAAACACAAATTCTTCCCTATTAGTAATGTTTTGTAAAAAGACTGATTTTTCTACAACAATTATTGAAAAGAGAAGAAAAACTAAAATATATATATTTTTTAAGGATTTTATACGAATTAAAATATGAGAATAGTATAGTATAAAATATAAGAATAGCACAGTTTAAGAATTAAAATATATATTTTTTTTATGGATTTTATCAAACCAAAAAAATTTCTTTAAAATTAGAAACTGTTCTTTTCAAATTAGTTATTATAAACTTATTTTCTATAAACATTGAAATATGTGTGTTTTTTGAGAGATTTTATTAGAGAAAAGAAAATTTTAGTAAAAAGAATTTTGATATAAAAAACTCTTTTTTTTTTTTTAAAAAGGATTAGAAATTAAAAGACCGAACGTGTTTGGTGTGGACATTCTAAAATGATTTTTTTTAGATTTTTCTTTCAAGTGACTTACATTTTTATTAATTATAATGACATTTACACAGAAAAATTAGTAAAAATACTTTTAAAAAAATATAAAAAAATATATATTGTTCAACTACAAGATAAATTATAAAAGCATTTTTTAACACAAAGAGTCAAATTTTCCCTTATATGAGAGAATGATTAATCTTTTCTTTTGCTATTCGCGGATGTTAAATTTTTCTATGAGAATGTGACTGGCAATAAAAATATTACAAAACCCCTTTTTTTTTTTATAAAATAAAAATTTTTTGTAAAGGATATGAATGTGAAATGGAATTAAAATGAGGGACCAATATAAAATTTAAAAAAAATGGGGTTTTTTTTCTTTTTGAATGAAAATTTTTCAATGATTTTAAAAATTGTTAAACATTAAATACATTTACACCAAACATTTAAAAATCGGCCAGGATTGAAAAACGTAAAAAAACTTAAGAAAAACGGAGAGCGAGAATAGATTGAATGATTTTTTTGTGTAATTTTTCTTTTGAATGATTAAAATATATAGTATATATAATGTAATAAAATGGAATTAATGAAGAAAGGGATTTTTTGAGAATTTTAATGTTGATATCTATTTTTGGAGAATAATTAAATTATTTTTTTCCTATTTCTTTTTATTTTTACTGTTTAATCTGAGGTACTGAATCAAAATGACTTTAACAATTAAAATGACTGTTAAATGTTTCTAAATTTGTGATTAACTTCACGTGTTTTTTTTTAGTTTTGTTTCCAACATTTCTTTCCTTTTTTTTTGTGAACGAGAATGAGCGTGCGTTGTGCACAGATATAAAAATAAAAAAAAGTAAAGATCAAGGGTTGGAGGGTTCTGCCTGACTTTGACTTTTGAGGTCGTTTTTCCAACATAAAATTTTCTTTTTTTTTCTTGTTATTTCCGAATTTGGGTTTTCGTTATGAAACGAAAACCATCCGGTGCTACCAGTAAAGTGTGTTGGTCCCAGTCCCTATTAGAGGAAATAATAAAATAATAATAAATAACAATCCCTAATAGTACATCTGATGCGCAGTGGGATTTCCTTTCTCTTTCCTTTCCGGACTTCACGATATATCTATCCCTTTCATTCTCTAACTCTCATTTGTGGTCCAGAAGGACCTTAGACGAGAATATATATAAGTTTTATTGAGTAACATAAACTATAAGATAAATACGACAAATATGATAAAAGGTAAAATACATTTCGATTAATTATAATATAATAAGTAACGAGAACAAATTCGATATCCAGGGACTTTACATTATAAGCGCTTTTATTTCTCTTTTCTATTTATTTATTATAAGATTACATTGAAGATTAAAACGCTTTATTAAAAACTAAAGAGAGAGAGCGCCGCTTGCACGTGATTAAAATCCTAAGAAAGAACTGACTGAATTCCAAACAAAACTGAATCCCCTATAACTGTTTATCGCTCGCTTTTATGCTAGGATAAATTGAATTGATAGGCGGGACTTTTACATTTTAGGATTTGTGATTTAAGTCTCCGCCTTACATGGGTATTTGTATCTCTTGTCGCATAAATTCCATCTACATTCTAATTACTGGGGTAAAAACGTATTTTTGTAAAAGTGATTTATTTAGCTAAATATAATTTCTAAAAATATAATTTTCTATTTGCTTTTTAAAGCAGCTACATTTTTAGATTGAAAAAACTTTTATGTTATTATATTATTCCATAGTCAAAGTATTATAATAAATTTATATCAAGTTTTCTTTTTCATATTCTTTGCATATTCATTTATCTTTTCCATTTAACTTATGTGCAAGAGGAGTAAATTTTAAAATTATAGCATATCTACATATTTTAATATCAGAATTTCTAATTAAATTGCATACTAAATTATATAGGTGAAGATAATTAATTGATTTATATGTTAATTCATTCGTATACAGTGCGGTGCATATGTTTACGGACAAAGGCATTTAAAAAATGAAAACCCAATTTATTCGAAAAATTGAAATACTTATCGAAATGTATAAAATAATTTTTATAGCATTCTTTATGCTCTATCAATCGATACAAGTTTCGATTCCAACAGATTCGTTTATCTACAAAAAAATTACCCAAATAAATTTATAACCTTAATTTTTGTGGTGCATATGTTTACGGACAAATTGAATAACCTTGTATTTTCCTACTTTAGTTGGTGCAAAAATTCTACAAAAATTTGTGTGAACATTTCCATGGATACTGAGTAGAAATGTAAAAAGAACGAAGTCTGTACCTACTTTCTTCATCGAGATCTAGAATCTCAAAAATCAACGGCAAATGGGGGTACAGTACTTAAAAAAATATTTTAACCCCCAAGGGCTTTTATAAAAAATTTTCTTATGGGCTCATTTGAAAGCCCATAAAATTTGCTACAAAATAGTCCAAGATTTTATTTTTCCAATAAAAATTCATGGAGCTTAAGGTAGGGTAATTTTTTATGTTATCGTTTTTGGGGTATTTTAGGTGATTTTTGACCATTTTTATGTAAAAGTCGATGTACGTCGAACAACTATTTTTTAGAATAAATTAGACCAGGGCTCTTTAGTAGCAAATTTTATGGGCTTTTAAATGAGCCTAAAAGAAAAATTTTTATAAAAGCCCTTGAGGGTTAAAATATTTTTCGAAGTACTGTACCCCCATTTCCCGTTGATTTTTGAGATTCGAGATCTCTACAAAGTAAGAAGTTATAGACTCCATTCTTTTTATTTTCTACTCAGTATCCATGGAAATGTTCACAGAAATTTTTGTAGAATTTTTGCACCATCTAAAGTAGGAAAATAGAAGGTATTTAATTTGTCCGTAAACATATGCACCACAAAAATAAGGGTTATAAATTTTGTTTGAGTAATTTTTTGTAAATCGTAAATGAATTTGATCCAAATGATGGATCATTAGATAGTGCATAAAAAATACTATCTAAATTATATAATCGGGTTTCTTTATAAATTTATTTTTTTCAAATTAAATTAGCTTTTATGTTTTCAATGCCTTTGTCCGTAAACATATGCACCGCACTGTATATGTAACTCCTCAAAATTTAATTTTATATTAATTTAAAATAAAATTCATAATGAGTTCATAATAAAATTCATAATGAGCAATATTTTAATAATTTTCTGCTTCGTTCTTTTTCTGTGGTACATAGTAATTTCCTTCTAAAAACATTCTTTATTAAAACTTATTAATTCAATATTATTTTCTCGAAAACAAAAGTTTATTTTTTGTAAAATTTAATTTTGATTTAGTATATATAGTAATACTAATTTAGTTTTTAGTTACTTAAAAATATGAGTTAACTGAGAAAATTTATTTCATTTATTTATCAGAAAATAATATAATTTTTTTATTTTTATTATTTTTATTTATTCTTTTTTGAATTGAATATTTTAACTGGTTATCTTAATTATTTCTTCAAAATGTAAAAAATTATTTATTCGTTCGAAAAAATTCCTATATTTATACTATCAAATTCTGTATTTTCTGCTTTTCAATATTTTTAATTTATTTCAGGTTGTTCTAATATTTTATTTTTATTTCTCAGCAAATGAGGCTGAGCAAATGAGGCTGAGTAATCACTCTCCCTGTTTGATTTATTATTCGTAAAAATAAATCAAACAGGGAGAGTGACCTTTTACATTCCAAGCCTTAAGGATATCTTTATCTTTCCAAATTATCAATTCTATTCTTCACCGTGATAATAATTACCTTATTCAATCAAATAAAATTTAGACTTTTACTCGATCAATTTATCAAAAAGTGTTCCATCAGCATCATCGAGTGAATTTCGACTCATAAGGCAATCGTATACTTGGTTTTTTTTCTATACACGGATATAGACCAAATTGGCTGATTTTTTATTTACATAAATATTAAAAATATTTTATATAAAATATATATATAATTTTTAAAATATCAAATTTATTTATTAGCTATTTTAAATATTTTTAAATTATTAAATAATGATGGGCCGACTATGTGTTTAACTTTGTTAATTACCAAAATAATACCACTATTTTTTTAATAGAATTAATACATTTATATTTTCTATATTTGTTTTGTTATTGAGTAAAATTAATATTTTATAGATTGTCTTTTCAATTAGTATTAATTTTAATAAGATGCTTTAAAAATAATAATGTGTTTTTAAGTAATTGGTATTTTATTAATATTTTTTAGTAAACCTAGTTTATGTTTTGTTGATATATTTTTTCGTATAGGCAAACATCAAAATGGATATTCATTAAACAAATGGAGGCGAGGAATCCTCTCCGGGAGAGGGTGAGAATATATTTTTTGGTTATACATCACACAAAAATTACTACAGTAACCCAAAAATAAGAAAAATAATAATCAAAACTGTCACTGAAATAAACTAGAAATCGGTCAACAAAATGTATTTATGATGTCACAAGATTTATTTGTCTACAAAGGAGTTTTAAAAAATATAAAAAATAAAAAAAAAGGAAAAAACAAAGCCATTTTTTAAAACAATATATGAATAAAGAGCCAAGTAGCGCCTCTAGCGCCTAAAAATATAAAGAAATATATGAAATATATTATAAGAAAAAATATTTTTGCGCTTTTCGTTTAAATAAATAAAAAGTTGTAAAATTTTAGGAAAAAGAAACCAAAGTGGTAAAAGGCCAACTGAACAAAGCCATTTTTATATATTTTAGGCCACATGTTTATATTTTGCCATTTTTCATTCTTGCGATATCTATTATTATTTTTATTTAGTTAAATTCATTAGCTATACAAAAATTAAGATATTTTTAATTTATAAATAAATGATAAATTAAATGAAAATTATTTAAATCATTAAATAAATATCAGTAAATTTGTTCAATAAATTTATTCTTAATTTATCCACAAATTATTGATAAATATTAAAAATAACTTTTCAATAGAATACTACATAATAAAAATACAATAACATTGATCACACGCATCGAAATAGTATGTATAGGACGATTCCTTAATGATCCTCATTACAAAATTTCAGCTACAACAAAATTGAAAAAGTCTAACAATTTAAATTTGATAGCTTTAATTGAAAAAAATAAAATTATATAAAATTCGGTCACAACAATTTTAGCGCAGTCGAATGGATCTAAAATTTATCAAATAATATTAAACGCGCAATCCGTTATAAAAATTATTTAAAAGAAAATTTAAGCAGCTCAGTGAAAATTTTAAAGACGCTATAAAAATATATGCTTATTCATTATGTTAGACCCGGACTCGAGACTCGATACTTAATTTTATACAAGTCCCGACCCCGATTTATTTCACATTTCAATTTATATTTATTACACTTGTTCTTTCCCATCCTATCCTTCCCCTCTATCTCCAATTTGTACATTTATTGTTATTTATTTTCCCAGCCTATCCTTCCCTCGTATCTTCACTTTCTACATTAATTGTTTCCGTTCCCATCCATTATCCTTCCCAAACATTAGTTGAGTGGAATCATGCTGGGTTCATTCTAAAACAACCTAGGCACTTGAAACCATTATAATCCCTAAGGAAAGCTATTGGGTTGGCCAGACCCTAGCTAAGCCTTTACCACTGAGCCACACCGGTGTGCTCTTCCTTCGGGGCACATATTAAAAGACTGTTTAACTGGGAACTGATTTATCGGTGAAGCAATAAACAATATATAAACATAAGCATGTGAATGGGAGGTGATACAGGAAATAGCGATAAATAATAATTAAAGTGTAATCGTTGGGAAAATCCATTAATGCATAATGCTCGTCCAAAAGATCACCATTGCTTAGGCAATCAACGGATGTGCCTTACACCTCCCTTGCCCATCTAGACCGTCCCTGGTCGTCTTTAAAAGTGAGGATGCCCCTTCTCTTATCATCTGAATAAAACATGGCATTTTAACTTATAGATTTTTTGGAACAACTCTTTCCATTTACATTATCACATACTTAATTTGAAGACGGCCGAAGCCTCTTCACATACTGCATAATGGCCAAAGCCTGTAAGTGATCCTTTCAGGTCACTTTGTTTCATAGCGCATAGTTGACCCTTTGGGTACATTTTTTGTTCTGAATCTGGCCGAAGCCATTCAGTCATTCATGCTTTAACTTGTTTTATGGAAAGAGTTGTTTTAGCTGTTATTTGAGATACCATGTTTTATTTGTTTGATTTCTTAAAATTACTGATAGTTTTCTATCCCATAAGAATTTAAATGTTCCTTAAATTGCCCAAGCGTTTGGTTACTTGTCACCCTGATTTCGAATCGAGCATTATGTGGTTATGAAAATTACAAATCAAAATTACAAGCATTATGAAAATTACAATGAAATAAGTAGTGTATACAATATCTAATGTGGGGATAATTTAAAATAAAATTAATAGTGTATAAAAGGAAAGGGAATGAAATAAATCAAATGTATGTAAAATAATTTGAATTAATAACTTAAACAATGCATAGGATAAAATAATTAAACATTTAAAATTTAATGAAATAAACCCATTTATTAGCCTAAGCCATCTTAATCCACTCTCTTCCTTATTTTTGACCGTCCCTGGTCAATTTAATAGTAATATTTGGGAGGGTGATTAAAATATTAAAAACAAATTCGGGAATACCTAAGTATTTCTAAAAAATAAAGTTGTGATTTTCTTAAGAGGTACTTTGATAAATGTGAGGGTTGGTAGGATTAATATTTGCTGTAAATTTATGTGTAAGTATTATGAAAATTAAGGATTTTATCCTGTGTTTCCATCGTACTTATACAGAGATAGAGCAGATATTATATCCATAGCTTATTTTTCTGATAAAATTTAGTAGATACTAGCAGTAACCTTTGAAAATGAAGATATCACCTCTGACGAGATTAATATCTTGGTTTTTAAAAGTTATTTCTAGTACCAAAGAAATTTTATGTCCTAATGGGAACAATTAAATTGATAATATGATGATTGTGGGAAATTATTAAGGTAAAGCATAAGTGTAAATATAAATTAATGAGATAAATCAAATTAAAAAAATTCATCTGTTTAGCCAAGGCCAAGAGCATTAAGTCCCAATTCAGTTTGTTTTGCCATCCAAATGGTCCGCATTACATGAAAAAAATGATGTTAGAATTTATTCATTTATTAATTAAACTTTAACCCGAATTTTACCCAATACATTAGATCATAAGTTACGTATGTTGCTTGTTTGGTTGCCGAAGCATCATTTGAATCAAATTGTATAATGGAGAATAATGGAATGTGAGAGGGGATGTGCCCGGGACTTCCTAAGAGGAACTTAAGGGTTGATCAGGCCCCCAGTTGATCTCCTGCACCGGACACATACAATTGAACACAAAATTTATCTATTTATTTATTAAATCCAAATAATATTATTGAAGCTTCATTAAAACATTTATTTAACTGAATGGGGAATAAGACAATTATAAGGTGATTACAAATCCTTTTAAATGTGTGAGAAAAGTGGGAGGGAATGAATAATAATAAAATGGTATAAACTATAGGAAACAAACTCAGGGACATATTTCCGTCTTACACGTCCCTTCCCCAACAAGACCGTCCCTGGTCTTAATCTAGACTTAACAGATTTTGTTTAAATTTCTCAAAATTTTATTTTTCATCATTTCCCAAACTACTTAAATAATGACCATTCACTTTTATTTTCTCAATCGATAAGCACTCTGGTGAGTAGGCGAACCTAATTTAAATTTCTTCTCATTTATCTCATTTCTTTCTGTGCTCTTCGAGCATATCTCTCCTTTTTCTATTTTTGGACCGACCCTGGTCCATTTTTAGTGCTTATCGATATTTCATAAAAATTTTCTCTTGGCCATTATTTAGTAGTGGGATTTTGATATGATTGTAATTGTATGTTTTCGAGTCTGTTTAGTCTGGCTGGGGTTGTGTTTTAAAATTTCTTCAGGTTTCGGGTGAGTATGTTTCCTTTTGTTTTAAAGAAAATGGGTATGATTTAAAATGCATATAAATTTCAAAATATAGAAAATAAGGATAAATTGGGACATTGAAATATTTTTGTAAAAGTATAAAATAAATTAAATGGGTAACGCGTAAATTAGAATATAAATTCATAAATCAATTGTGTGAAATAAAAGAATTTTTAAAAATCCAGATAACTACCGAAGTGTGATTCTGTGAAATTCAATAATAAAAAAAATAAATTTAAAAAAAATTGGGTATGTGTGGAATAAAACTTGTAATAGAAAAAGTTTTTAGAGACATAGAAAAGGAATTTTCTAAAAATAATGTACAAAATAAATTTGGGTATAAATGGTTTTGTTGAATGGTTAACAGAAAAAGTTTTAAGGTTTTTGAATAAACATTTAAAATTAATGTACAAGTTTTGACATAAGTAACATTGTATTGTAAATTTAAATAATTTAGGTAAAATTGGGTATATTTTAAAAGTATATTGAAAAAGTTTTGTAAAAATAACAATTTTTGAAATTGGAATTACATAATATGAAAGTATAATAATTTTACAGAAAAGAAACTTGGGATATTTTTAAAAGTAACTGTGAAAGACTCTTTAAAAATAGAGTAAATGTGAATAATTTGTGAGGGAGTAAATCAATTGTAAGTCATAAATGTGATTGTATAAATTTGTAACAAATTAAGTGAAATTTGAGAATTTAAACATTTAAAATATGAATATAATAAATGTATCAAATTTAATGGGATTAGTGAGAGTTTAAGCTTAAAAATGTAATAAAGTGAGGGTAAAAAAATTTTGTAAAAAAATAATGACAGAATGTAATTTAAGTGGATACAAATTGGCATAAAGTTAAAAAAAATTTAAGTATATATAGTGTGAAAGGGTAAGAGAATTTAGAAAATTAATTATTGATTGACATTCAAAATATAAAAATAAGTAATTCTGATTAAATTTGAATTAATAATTTTTGATTAAGTGAAGAATGTGAAATTACAGGTAAGGCATAATATAAAAAATTAATGTTAATAAAACCAAAACAAATATTGGTGAAGGTTTAAATATAACATTTCAAAAAAATTGTTAAATTTAGATTTAAAAAAAATACAAAGGAGATGAAAAAAAAATTAAATTAATTAAAAACATTAATATTTTCCTCCACGGCCACCACGCCAACTCTCATTTTTCCTCCAAGTATTCCAATTAGTACAATGTCGCGCCATGTGCCCATTTCGTCCGCAATTGAAACATGTAATGACAAATGTGGTATTAGCATATTCTTTCCAGTTCTGTTCAGCTGGTCTTTTCCTGTAATTTGAAACATTAGTATTTATATTATTTTTATTAAAATTAAAGTCTTTTTCAAACCACTCATAATCCCTAGAATTCCTATCATTTCTGCTCCAAACATTAGTTGAACCATAAGTGCGGCCGAAACCATGTGATGTTGAAGGCTGTTGTTGTTGCTGTTGAGGGGGATACTGCTCATCCACACAGTCAGCGACCATTCTACCCGTGCAAGACAACAATTGACCGAACCTATCTCGCATACAACTACCCGACTGGAGGACTTGAAGATATTCCGGACCGACAATTTGAGTGAACTCAGTTGCACGACAGATGAACCGATTCCAGACAATTCCACACCGAAGTTTCAAAGTCCGCAATAACGAAGAGCCCGTGCTTAGCACGACTCAACACCACCGTGACTCAGTTGTCATCCTTGAGAAAGTCCGAAAGTCTCCAAGGCCATCAGCTCTACTCGAAGACGTAGTTGTTATCAGTATGACAAGACCAGCCTCTTGGAATTGAATTCATCAACTGTGACGACCAAAACATTCCAACACAAATTCTCAAACTCTTTCCGGAGAGATTCTTTCTGAAAGGTATATAAGCAAATAACAGCCAGAGAAATATCGGTTGAAATTTTGTCGTACAACGCAGGAATCAATTTAATGACCGAAGCCGAATGCTCATCATTACATAACGAGTGAGAAATATTGTCCTGTCTACAAGTTCCAAGAACATTAAGTAGAACAATGGGACAATTTTGCATGGGCGGTGGAAATTTAGAGGTCGTAAGAAGTGAGCGTTCTTCAGCACCTCTTCCTGGTTCAAGTGACTCTCCATGCCTTCCGTAAGAAGTGAATGAAACCGTTTCTACAATCAATGGATGCATCCTGTAACAGACGCTGAGTCTTGTGTGTCGAACCCTGGTTTACAAGACAAGTTATTCAACCATGCTCTTCAGGCCTAAACCTGATTGGATACATTTGGGCAAGCTCTGGAGATGAACGCCGAGTGAGGACTGCCGAAGCATTTGATTCTTCTTCAAAATTTGTTTCGAATTCGCGGGCCATCAAAGCACGGAGGAGTTTGCCCTGATTCATGCTTTGGGCCGACAACATCGATGGTAAGTGTTGTTCAAAACATTCCCTACGACTTTCAAGACCTTTAAAAATTAACGGATGACAAACGAGAAAACCTCCATCCTTTTCATCTTCGAGCTCTTGCTCAACATCACTATTCTTACGTTCCTCAACATTGATAACCTTAACACATCCAAAATCAGACTTTTTATTCCCGAAGGACTGATCTTGCGAAAGATTTATCTTTTTTTTTTAAACTCCCACTGCAAAATGGGCTTCTGTCACCTCAATTCCAAAGAGCTTCTGTCACCTCAATTCCCAGCTCAATCTTTTCATCATCATCATCTTCTTCTTCTTCTTCCTTTTCTTCTTTTTCTTCAACTTCATTCATTTCCATCTCTTCTGGCCAATCTTCTTCAAAAACTTCAATCCAATCTCTGAAGATGTTGACCATTGGAGCTTCGTCATTTTCAATATTCGTGGGCTCTTCTTCTTCCTCTGACTTTTCTTCTTTCTTCCCATCTTCATTTTTACCTTCTTCTACCTCAGTTTCCATGTTCACCAATTCCTCCCCCTCTTCCAAATGCCAATCATCGTACCTAATAAAACGTACTTCATCATGGCCCAAATCCCTTAAATCTTCCTCATTAATAATATTTTCTTCTTCCATTTCATCCATCTTCCATAATTCAGGCTCCGGTACTTTGTTGAAGCACATCTCAGAACTATTGAAAATCTAGCAAATTTATTTAATAAAAGAAATAATATATTTTTTTTTATATCTTCTATTTATATTTTTTTTAACTATTATCAAAATATTATATATTATTGTCTGAATATTTTTGTATTTTAATTTTTATTGTTAGCCGAATCCCCAATATAGATCACGAAAACCTCCGTAAAAAAATAACGCCAACTCAGTTCCATCAACAGTTTTTTTTTGATGATTGGAGATTTCATTTTACTCAAAATTTTAAGTTCAACACAATCTAATGTAATGAAAATACTTGTTAAAAAATTATTGTTTTATTTATTTTTATTTTAATTAATTTTAAGTAACTGTTTTACTTTAATTTTATTATTTTTTTTTATATATATTTTATTATTATTTTTTTTTATTATATATTTTATTTTATATTTATATACATTTTTTGAATTAAATTTAAATTTTAAATCCTTTTGATAGCCGAAGCAATTATGAGTATTTTCTGTTTTGGGCTTTTTCTTTAATTATATCTACTTAGTCCCTGGCGACCTACTACTTCAACCTGACTACCTTCTACCTCTAAATTTGGTTCAGCTACTTTACTGTGTGAGAATCCTGGCATGTTAACTATTTCTTCTGCACCAGATTCCTCTAACGCTTCTACTCCTCTGCTTCTAACCTAGGAGCAGTGCAAACTGGTTCAGTCGGGAGTGGCTCTATACATTTCTTAAGCTGATTAATGTGAACTATTCTTGGGTTGGATTAAGGTAAGTTACAACTTGATATGGTTACATGAACCCCATTAATTTCAATTACTATAAAGACGCCTTTCCAAGGGAGATGAAACTTTTTGGATGAGCCTATTTTACCAGCATAATTCCGAAGAAGAACTCTATCGCCAATTGTTACAGTGGGATTCCTAATTAATCTATCATAATATGTTTTCGACCTTTGCTGTGTTTCAAAATTGGCTTCTGCTACGTATTTCCAAGCACTTCGCAGTGAAACTATTAATTTTTGTTTAATTTCTTGTTTCTCATTTAATGCTATAGGATCTCTAATTTTAGGATCAAGAATTAAATCAACGCAAAATATTGGATCTCTGCCGTATATCAAAAAGAATGGGTTTTCATTTGTTGACTGGTGGACCGAGGTGTTATAACAAAAGTTGGCGAATTCAAGATGTTCGTCAAAGTCTGGTTGGTCTTTAGTGATATACTTAGCAGGAATATTGTGAAAGGTTCTGAATGACCTCTCAGTCACTGCATTACCTTGGCTCCAATGAGGTATGGCATAAGTTTTATTGATATACAACATAGCACAAAGACTTTTGAAAAACTGAAGTAAATGCCGAAGCAATGTCAGTAATTAATTCCGTGCAGCCGCCGAAGCGTAAATAACAATTCCTGAGAACTGCCGAAGCAATAGTTGAAGCCTTAGAGTCTGGGATTGGAACTGATATAACAAATTTCGTAAACCAACATACAATGTTCAAGATATGTTTGTTATGCGTTTTTGGAAAGGGACCCGCTAAGTCTAGGCCAACATTTGCGAAAAGTGTGTTTACAGGTGGTGTACACATCTCTGCCCTATAAGGTGGATTTGGTGAATGCCTAAGCTGACATGTGATACCCTGATTATGCCAAGTCATAATGTCTGAATGCATTCTTGGCCAAAAATATTTTTTGGAATAAAATTACATTTTCTTTGCTTGTCCACTTCCCAAATTAGAACAGTTCTATCTTCCAATATACAATTACCCTTAGTATAAGGAGTCCCGAGTTAATCCTAGCGGCGTTACAACCTCTTGTGCACTGAAATGCGAATCAATTCTGCTCTCAAATATGAATCAGTTTTCACTCGAAATATTTTTCCATGAAAATGACCCCATAAACCACATCCTAGGAGTTAAATCTATTTTATTTTCCGTTTGCCAGAGGTTATTATTATCCTTAAGAATGCCGAAGCTACAGCTGTGATGCTTTATCATCTGATTACACTCTTCTACAGACAAGTCTAACTCTTCATGAATTAATTTTTCTTCAATTGGGATTCCTGTTATTGTTGTATATTTTCTCGCATTTTTCTTTATCTTTCTACAGGCCCATGCTTTGGTTGAAAATTCAATACTATTTGGGACATAAATTCTCCTTCTCTCTAATACAGGAGTATGCTTAGCTGTTAAATTAACCATTGGACAACTTGAAATTTCAGGCATTTCCCAAATTAGTGCCTGCTCATGTGTCTGACAGATCATTGGCCCCTTAGGAATTAATACAGGGTTGATTGCAAATGCACTACAAAACATTGATATTAACAAAAGAGTAGTTCCCATGATTGAAGGTATTCTTACTCTACGACCCTTATTTTCCCAACTAGCTATTTTATTTGGTTCACCCTTTTCATTAATATTTTTAGATATTTCAGGTGTAATACTAGGCGGTACTGGTTGCAATGACCTAATATTTCCTTGATTAGCCGAAGCATGGTTTGCATTCATTCTCATTTCATGCATTTGAATTACTAAATTATCTAATACTTCTCTAATTTCTTCGTTATCTCTATCTCTAGAATCTCGCTGATAGTTATTTCTATTATTAAATGAATTATTTTGCCTGCGTTCTCTGCAATTGTATTGATCATGTCCTGTTCTGCGACAAAAGTGACAGAAAGGTCGGCTATTCCACCTTCTGTCATTTTGCGGACGCCATTGATTTCCTGCCTGATAACTTCCATAACCTAATCTCTGCTCGTTGCTAGATGTTACATATCTGTTTGGAGTGTTCCTATTGTATCCCCCAAAGGCTTGCGGATTATTATTTGCACTTATTGGTCGCCAAGTTGAAAACCTTCCTTTAGGCAACTGCTGACTATGCATATCTGCAATAGCATGGATCCCATCATTACCAGCTCTTCCTTCCCTTTCAGAAGCAACTTCGAGTTCCTGTACATAGGCAGTGAGCTTATCAAAATCTTTACGACCAATTAGTGGACCTACCATCTGCAGGGTCCTTTGAAACTCAGGCCTAACTTTTTCTGTAAAGCATCTACACATTATTTCCTCTCTTACTTCTAGCGGTATATGAGGCGTGGTTGCATTTACTAAAGGTACTAAGCGCTTAATAAAGTCACTAACTAGTTCACCCTCCCTTTGGTAACAAGCTGCTAACCTTTTATGAGCGAGCTCTCTGAAGTGTGGACTGTCTAATTTTGCTCTAATATTTTTAATTGCATTCTCTATGGTACTTCGTTCACTTGGCACTAAACTTTCAAAAATGTGTCTGGCTTGCGTACCTAAGTTTAATTTTAATCTATTTATTCTATCAGATTCTGTCCAGTTTGCTCCATATACATCAAGATAATCTAGAAATCTAATTGTCCAATCATCAAAGGAAGATGCAGTTTCTCCATTAAATAATTCTAAATGGGAGCCCGAGGAGGTACCTTCACCTAATACATTTAATTCAGAATTAGTACTTGTCGAGTGTGTTCTTTGATCATTATTAGTACTACTTTGTGTTTGACCCTTTTTATTCCTGAGGGAGCTTGTTGCTAAGTCTATTCGGTTTAACGAACCAGCCAATTGAGCATGCTTAGGCGGAGACGGAGGAAATTGCTCTGTTCGCTTGTTTTGATTGACAAGCCTATTTGCATCACTGTTCCTCAACTCATCATATTCAAGATTATCCCTAGCTTCTAGCTCACTTTTAAAACTTTCAACACTTTCCTTAATTTTATCCATTTCTTGCCCGAGGGCATCAACTCTTTCCGCTACTGCCTCAAAACCCTTATTAGTACCTTTTTCTATTTCATCCAAGCCTTCATTAATCTTATTTAAATCTCTGTTGAGAACTCTGAGATTCCTATTTAACCCATCCTCTAACATAATTATGTCTTGATGAATCTTATCTAAATCATTTAACTTTGCAGCATTAGTCAAAACTCTCCCCTCGAATAGCTTCTTATCCACAACATTTAGATCCGAATATTCATCCATTTAAAAAAATTCTTTTGAATATTTTATTGATTTAATTTATTATATTTATAAAAATTTTTTTTTTAAATTTACCCTTCTCAAATTATATATAGGTATATATTTTTTGTATATTTTAGTTAATTTATTATATATCTTGTTCTATTATTATAAATTAAAAAAAAATTTTGAAATTTTTTGAAATTTTTTTTTGACTTTTTAATAATAGAACAAGATATATAATAAATTAACTAAAATATACAAAAAATATATACCTATATATAATTTGAGAAGGGTTTTTTTGAACTAAAGGAAATTTTCATTGTAAAATACAAATAGTAAAAATACTGATGACTGCCTAAACAATGAAGGAATAGCTCGAGAATGAAAAAAAAATATAAAATTAAATTTTGAATGTGAATACAATAAATTTGGTCTCAATTTCATAAATAAGAGCTTGCTTTTTGTTTTAATTGCGCTTACTAAAATTCCTGTTATCTAATCTCCCAGTTATGCGCCTTATATTCGCCTTTCATTTTTCTTGACTAGAAATTCCTTTATTTTTGAAATACCTAAATATCTTACTACTCCCTTTTTTTTTTTAAACTTCCTACCATTAGCACATAAAGAACTTTTCTAGCTATTTGCTAAACTCCATTCCAATATCTTATTAATTAAAAAGTTTTTTTTTTTAAATTATCTCTGAAAATTTTAAAAATATGTGGGCTTGTTCAACTTATGTTTTAACTAGGGGCCTTTTATTTTTTTGCTTTTCTTAATACATAATCTTATAATGGCCTAAGCCTAAATTGGATGCCTGGGACTTCCTATAATTATTCTTTTTAACTTTTCCTTCTTTTTAATATGTCCCTTATTTATTTGTTATACTATTTTAATCCTTCAGCTATTTTAATCTATTGAAGGATATAAACTACAAAATAGTGAAATTAATAAATACTTAAATAGAGTTAAATTATATTTTAAAGTAAAAGAAACAGTGCTTAAATTGTAATTCTAGAGAAAGAACAAAATTATTTAGGATTCTAAAAACTAAGGACCCTTTATCCAGCTTATATCTGAAAATGTTAAATAAAACATTTTACAGAGAACAATTACTGAAATCACTTTTTTTAAAAAAACTACTTATTTATTTCTCGCAAAATTACTGGGGATATATCATTTAAGTCCTCTTTATTTTTTCTGGCCCGTGTTATTTATGCACTCTACCGATTAATCTAACTGAAAAGAGAGAATCTTGGATCCATAAAAATTTTTTTTGTGGGTACTTAAAGTGAATATCAAAAAAAAATAAAAAAAATTCAACAACATAATGAAAAGTAAATTATAACCGTTAATATAGCCTAGGCCATTAAAAAAATTTCCTCTAAAAACAATAAAACACAGTGAGAAGAATGTTTGAAATATGAATCACTATTAATTTCATTTTGTAAAGGTGAAAGTATAAAGAAATATAATGTAAGGAAATTGTAGCTGCCGATAAATTAATAATAGTGAGTGAGATTAAACTATTAGAATGAAAAAATATATATAATTTTTCACACAATGGACTTTGTTCCGTTTGAGATGATTAATAAACATATTTGCCTAGTTTCCCAGATTTAAAAACTCTGAAAGTAGTCTGAATATTTAAAAAAATATATAATGCCTAGGCAGACAAAAGTTCAAATTTTTCTCCGCTAATTTGGTAGGTGAATTTTTTTTAAAGAAGAGAAGATTAAATAATGAAAGAAGCGTATTTTTTAACAAAAAAAAATTGAAAGGAAAAAAAAATTAAATATAATGTAAATGTCAAAAATTTTAATCTGAATAGGTAATACAGATAATGAGTAGATTAAAAGTTAAACGAAAAACATAAATTTTGAATGTAAATAAATAAAAAGTTGATATCCATTTTATCCCGAGAGATTTTGCTTTTAATTGCGCTATCTAATATTGATCAATCTTTCGCTTTACATTTATACGCTTTTCTGCAATTTTTTTTTAAAAAATATACTTATATTATTGAACTTTTCACTATTAATTAAATTTTTATATAATATACACCTTTTCTGTTTAGAAACACTTAGTTTACTATAATTTTTTAAAGTCCTATAAAATATTTAGAAAAAAACCCGTTTAGTTCCCTAAGGAGATTGAACCTATTTTTTTTTTTACTTATATACTTTTCTGGAAGAAACAAAAAAAAATTTTAATTAGATAATAACTTAAATTGTCTTAAAGTCTCAATATAAAATTTATAACTCATATTTTAATTAGGGCCTTTTTTTTTATTTATGTCTAAAAAATTTTCTATTTTTCTGGATATTTTTATGAGGGCTTTACTTATACTCATTAAATGGCCTAAGCCTATATTGAACGCCCGGGTCTTACATCATGAAATATACTCTTATTATTTTATTTTAATCTGCCCATTATTTCTGCTGCCCCGGGGTCTTATGCTATATTTATTTCTTTATTCTCTTTATAAATTTTGCCCTAAAATATTTTTTTTAGCCCTTCTGCCATGCATGGTCTTTTTTTGTTGCCGAAGCATTTTTTTAGCGCGCGAGTTCCCGTGTTCCCATTTTTTTTAACTTTTAAACTTGCTCTGCCATTTTCCTGTTCCATTCTTTTTGCCAAATCATCCATTCCATGTGCCATATCCATTTTCTGCCCAAAAGCATATTCTCCATTTTCATACATATGTTGTTTCCATTTTCTGCTGTTCATATTCTCAAATTCGTTTCAATCCATTTTCTGCCCAAGAGCCTCAGGATCGCCAAAGCATCACTTCGGCATCCGGTGCTACCAGTTGAGTGGAATCATGCTGGGTTCATTCTAAAACAACCTAGGCACTTGAAACCATTATAATCCCTAAGGAAAGCTATTGGGTTGGCCAGACCCTAGCTAAGCCTTTACCACTGAGCCACACCGGTGTGCTCTTCCTTCGGGGCACATATTAAAAGACTGTTTAACTGGGAACTGATTTATCGGTGAAGCAATAAACAATATATAAACATAAGCATGTGAATGGGAGGTGATACAGGAAATAGCGATAAATAATAATTAAAGTGTAATCGTTGGGAAAATCCATTAATGCATAATGCTCGTCCAAAAGATCACCATTGCTTAGGCAATCAACGGATGTGCCTTACACATTCCCAACAATGTAAACAACTTTATTCACCATCTCTTTCCCAAACATTATCCCAATCACTTTTCCCCAACTTTCCCAGAATGTTCAGTTTGTATTTGCAATTCCTCCCTCCCCCTTTCCCCAATATTTAACCAAAGGATTGAACAACAAATGAGTTAGTTCAGATGTGTTCAATCCCAGAAGAGTCAATGTCCCAGTATTATCCTTGTCCCTATTATTTACTATTTCCATTATTTTGAACCAAAAACTCATTTAATCTATATATTTTAAATATGAGATAAATGTTTTAATTTATTCTAGTTTAATTAATTATTAAGTCCTCTGCGCCTCCCCACTCAATCCCAAACCCCCAACCGGCGCTCTGAAGGTGCGATAGACCGAAAGGTCTGATCCGCATAATTGGTAGCACCGGATGGTTCAAATGCCCTCTAGGTATTGGTCACCCCCGCCTTTTCCCCTATAATTTTTTTAAATGTTTTTCCCTCTAGGTTTTAGTCACCCATGTTTCTACCCTATAATTTTCAAGTAAGGATCTCCCTCCTCCTTCCTCCATCAATCTCTTACAATATTCATTTTAAATTAATTTAATTTAATTTCAAAATTATTCCCGCTCCAATCTGTATTTCCAATTCCATTCCCTCCCTATCCCATAGCTCAGAAAGAATTATGGCAAAAAGTGACGCTTATTCCGTCTTTTTTTGCCATAAGAATAGCTGCTCAATTTTTCGCTTTCCCATTCCCAATCGATCTTACATTTCTTCCCCTCATAGCATTTTTTAAATAAAAAGAAGGAAATACACATTTTCACTTCTTTTTTTATTCCTATATCCCCTTTATTCCTTCCCATTCCCTTGTATTTGTATAATATTTTTAAATTATATAATTATAAATTTAAATAATTATAAATTTAATTACAAACTTTTAGTTAGCAATTTTTACCCCTCCCCCCCCCCCCCCTCCCTCATCAAAAAAATTCTTTTTAATCAGAATTAAGTTTCTGAATTAAAAAATATATTTCCAATTATATCCCCATCCCTCCTACCACTTCTCCCTTCTTTCCTTTCAATCCCCTCTTCTTCCCTTCCATCCATCCTTCCCATCCGTTTTTACCCTCCAATAACGTCTCTTTCGTTTTTTTTTTCAATAGAAAAAAACGCACTCCAAAACTAATTATACAAAATTCTCCAAAACTAATTATACAAAATTCAGTCTGAACTCGAATTCGTTCTCAACACAATATACCTCTCAACGACAATATGCCATTGCTTTCTCAACTCAATATGCTTCCCTGAACACACAACTGCTTACAAATTCAAGCTGAACTCGAAATTGCTCTAACACAAAATGATTTTGACCGAAGAATGAAACCGGATGAACAAAAACAAATTCAATCATATTTTCATTTCTTCCAAATTTGTAATTTTCAAATTTTTTCCTTTCTCCCTATAGTTATTTCCACCTCAAAATTATCTATATTTTATATTTAATTGGTTCTAATTTTCCTTTTCGCTCCCCTTACATTTAAGTATCGAGTCTATCATTACAAAGGAAAACAGCTTAAAAACCATGTTCAACATCCGATTAATAACCATTCACTACAAAACCTCACGAATCACTTCCACAAAAGTAAATCATGAGGAACCCAATTCCCTTTAATAAACAAAAACTAAAATTAATTAAATGAAAAGTAGTTAGAGATTAAAAACTATAACAACTTTTCAACCCTTATCCCCCCTTCTACCCTCTTCACCCCTTCAACCCTCTTCACCCCTTCTACCCTCTTCACCCCTTCTACCCTCTTCCCCTTCAACCCTCCTCCACCCCCACTAATTCACCCCCCTTACAACCCCTGTGAGTAAAGTCTTTCAGATGGCCCAAAAAAGAATTGGTAACCATTTGATCGAGTACAGCGCTTTGTCCTAATTTTTAAACAAACGGGGGCCAATTAAGTTTGAGTCACCATTTGTACAAAAAATCCCGTTCTCTTTCCTACCCCCCCCCCCTATCTCAAATCCCCCTCATTTCTATCCCCTTTTCCCTCTATCCCTACCCCCACCCTACCTCACAACCCCTCATTCCTAACCCCCTTTTTCCAAAACCCCCTTCAAAAATCCACCACAACACGCACGTAAGCGCAGGGTCGCGCTTATTGGCGGTAGGGAGATGTTAGCCCCGGACTCGAGACTCGATACTTAATTTTATACAAGTCCCGACCCCGATTTATTTCACATTTCAATTTATATTTATTACACTTGTTCTTTCCCATCCTATCCTTCCCCTCTATCTCCAATTTGTACATTTATTGTTATTTATTTTCCCAGCCTATCCTTCCCTCGTATCTTCACTTTCTACATTAATTGTTTCCGTTCCCATCCATTATCCTTCCCAAACATTCCCAACAATGTAAACAACTTTATTCACCATCTCTTTCCCAAACATTATCCCAATCACTTTTCCCCAACTTTCCCAGAATGTTCAGTTTGTATTTGCAATTCCTCCCTCCCCCTTTCCCCAATATTTAACCAAAGGATTGAACAACAAATGAGTTAGTTCAGATGTGTTCAATCCCAGAAGAGTCAATGTCCCAGTATTATCCTTGTCCCTATTATTTACTATTTCCATTATTTTGAACCAAAAACTCATTTAATCTATATATTTTAAATATGAGATAAATGTTTTAATTTATTCTAGTTTAATTAATTATTAAGTCCTCTGCGCCTCCCCACTCAATCCCAAACCCCCAACCGGCGCTCTGAAGGTGCGATAGACCGAAAGGTCTGATCCGCATAATTATTATAAATAGAGCCCAGACCGATACGATTTTTTATCGATAATTATCGATATTTTTCGATATTTTTTTTCGATATTTATCGAAAAAATATCGATCGAGAAAATTTTGAATTTTTCGATATTTTTCGGTATTCGATATTTTTCGATATTTATCGAAAAAATATCGATCGAAAAAATTTAAAAATCGAAACAATCGACCGACCAAATTAGAAAAAATCGAAAAAAATATCGAACGCCATTTTTGTCAAAAATTTGAATTTTTGGCTCAAAAAGGCGGCGCAAAAAGGCGGCTTTTCCTGCGGCGCAAGAAAAGGAGAAAGGTTTCTTCTATATTCACATTTAGTTTGCCAAAGCGAGATGAGAGTGAGATAACACTGATATGGTACATAACACTGATATGAATTAAGAAAGATTTCGGTAGATTAAGGGAAATTTCAGTGGGTTAAGAGTAAATTGATGGGATATCCGAAAATTTGGTGGGATATTTGAGATATCCAAGGATCATGACCGATATTTTGGATATCCGGGGTAATCGACTATTTGTATAACTTATACACGATTAAGTGAATAAAATGGACCACGGGGGATCAAGACAGAGCTTTGTGAGAGATGAATATCAAAACGGATATCAAATGCCAAGATTTTTTATCCTCTGATATCATTTTATCCCCCGATATCCCTCTTAATTCGCAAATACCTTGATATTCCTCCTGATCTCTCAAATACAAAATATCACTAAATCGCTCGATACACATTCAGTCATTCAATATCCCCCTTAATTCCATAAAATCCAATATCCCTAGTTAAAATCCACTTATATTCCAGTTGTTCATTCGATATCAAACCCGTGATATTCCATTTAATCCGTTCAAATTCACTAATATCCCATTTAATCATAATCTCATTAAACTATTAGGTCTATTCTGTTATTCATTGGTTATAGAAAAATTTTTGAAAAATCGAAAAATATCGAGACTTTTTTTTCGATATTTTTCGATATTCGATCTCTATTTTTATTAAACAATAAATAATTTATTTATTATCTTTAACTGAAAATTTTTAGTTAGTAGCAAAAAGCTAAATAAATAATTATGAAAATATCTAATTTAATATCTAAAAGTTATAGGCACAAAAGCATTATAAAATAAAAAGTAAATTTTTAACATACATCAAAAATATATACATTACACAACTGAAAAATTATTTGTTTAATTTTTTAAATTCTATTTTCTATTTTTCTTTCAGGTTTGGGAGACTTATAGTGTCAAGTATTTTCTTGACTAATTATATTTAAATAAGGAATTTGTCAAAATAATGTATTTTATATTTAAAATGAAAAGTTTATAGTTTCGTTTATTTTAATAACGTTTTCTGTTTTATTCTTTGACACAATTGTAGAAGTTTCTCAAGAAATCAAAAAAATTTTTTTACTATTTTAAATCAAACAGTATTTTCTTTAAAAAATTTATTTTGGAGGAAAAAGTTTGAACAAATAAAAGGATATTTTTAACATTTTATACTCATTAAAATCTATTGTTTTTCTTTTATTTTTCTTTAATTTCAAAGTCATTCTATTACAGCAGTTGCCCCTAGAAATTATATAATATTTACTTTTGCGTGGGCTACGGAATTTTTATCCTTAATTGATTTTTTACCTCTTTAACAATTAAATTCTTATTTTTACTAAAAAACTTCTTTTTAAAATTTATTAATTTAATTTTACTAATTTTATTATTTTGCAATTTTCATGCAAACTTTTTAATTTTTTTATTATTTATATTTTCTTCTTCTTCTTTTTTTATTTTTTGTATTTTTTGTGTTTTTTTATATTTTTAATTTTTTATCAATTTATATATATATATATCTATTTTCGGGCCGACAAGCGTCGTCCCGCTACAGCCTCACCCCGTGAGGTCGAAGCCCTTGTTAATATGGGGGAAACTGTAAACGACATGTCGGTTTCACCGACGCTGCTCGGCTTGCTCCCAACGAGCGCGAACGATTCGTACCAATCGAAGAAGATCTGCCCTTCTTTTCTGCATTCCCCTCTCTTCTACATGATTTAACTTCTTAATGGTTCAATCAATTAATATTAATTTAAAATTTAAATATAATTCTTATTTATTATACGTGCAACATTAGAAATTTATTTACTGGAAACTGCTTCTTGCTCGACATTAATAGGTTCTTGCTCGACATTATAATTTATTAGATCTCAAGTAAATTTTTTGCGTTCAGTTTTTTGCATTCAAATTTTTTGCGTCCATCTTCATTCTAACCAAATTTATTCCATTTATTTTATATTTTTAGTTATTTTATGTCTATAATAAATTATAATATATAACTAAATAATCTAATTAATTATTTAATATATCTAATTTATTTTAATCGTCCGATTTAAATTTATATGAGATTCAAAATAAACAAAAATTAGCATTATAATTTGATTTGAATTTGCTGTAAAAAAATATCCTTCGTAAAACATTTTTAAAGTAATTAACAAATGTTGTGTTTTTGTTTAATATTTAATTTATGTAAAAGTGTTTATCACATTTATATCTAAGGTAGTTCAAAATTATTATTTTAAAAAATAAATTGAAAATTACTTATTAAAAACTATGTCTGAAGTAATTCAATGGATTGTTAAATATTTGAAGACCATGATTTTTATATGATCATTTCTTATGAATTTCTGAGCGTCATAACAAGCCTGTAAGGTTGTTCATGAATTTCCCGCTTATTAATATAGACTAATTTATCTAAGATATACATAAAAAGTTTAGTGTTATTTAAATATTTTTATTTGCCTAAGTTCTTCAGAAATTATAATTCCCAGTTTTTGATTCAGTTTTTTAAGGCTAGATTATTGTGTATACTGTAATTAATGATAATTAAATTATATTCTCACTTTCGCCAAAGTGTATTGTATAGAATGCAATAGGAGGTATGGCAAAATTCTTTAGATTGTTTTTAGATAATGAGTACAAATAAATGAATTTATAGAAAATAAACATTTATTTCGTAAAACCGATCACTCAATCTAAAACTTGGTTCTTAAAATTTATTATCAATGATCATATTTTTGTTCGAAAAGATTGTTTATTTGAATGTAAAATGTTTATTTGAATGTAAAAAAGGTTCATTTGGATGTAAAAAATACACTATATATAAAAATGAAGTTATGCAAGAGTTAAATTTGTAAAATAAATTTGTAAAATCAGTTTGTCTATCTCTAAATCATCCAAATAAATTAGTATCAATATTGAATCTTTTGTTTATATTATCAAATTAAATATTGGGCAACTGCTGGAAATGAACATGCTTTATCTAAATTTACGGATGTTTGTTCATTGTGTTTAAGTTGTGTCGATTTTCTGTTTTTTATTAGGATTTTTGTCGGCTCTGTTATTTGCATTAAATAATAATACTATTTATATAATTTTTAAATGTAATATTATTCAAATATTTTTAAAATTCTTCTACATTTATTTTAATTTTAGTGATATTATATTCAATATATCTGTATATAAAACTTCAGCATAAATAAAATAATAAATTTCGATGGATATTATGAATATTCTAACTTAATTTTAATTTAATGATTAATATTTTCAATTTTTAACATTTCACACTATAAAAATGTTAAGCATGTAATAATGTATTAAATATATTATTACTATCTAGAATTAGAATTATTTTGTAGTATAATTAATTGAATAAAATTATTATTTTTAATTGTTATTTTTTAACGAAATTCATTTTATTGTTTTATGCAAACTTCCCGTAACGTTTGTTATTGCGCGGCATTTTTAATTTTCTAGGTTAAAATTTGTGTTGCTTTTTAATTCTATGTAAATATTTAATTAGTATAGGTTAACGTATCTTGATAAATGTATAAAAATAGTTGGGCCGGATATGGCAATTTGTATCTCAAGACCCCTAGACTCAAACAGAGAAAAAATACTTTAAAAGAAAAACTTTATTTAATTTAATTTAAATCCAAATATGAGTGGGAGAAAAATAGAGAGTGGTAAAACAAGCTAGGGTGGTAGGAACTGGCTGGTAGTTCGGAAAGCTGGGGATAGTCAAAACTGACTGGCAGTTCAGAAACTGAGCTCTAAAAAGCTGACTTTTCACATAAAAGTCAAAAGTTAAATAGAGGAGAAGATGGGAATCGATTAACAGAATGACACCGCCTTGAATACAAATGGGACAAAATTTACAAACATTTGGGGGGAAACAACAATATTTATTATTTATTATTATTTTTATTTATCTATTTAATATTTAAATATCTGAAAAAATTAAATTTATTGATCCTTTTATTTTATCCTTTTCTTTTTTTCGCCAAATTTATATTTCAAATAAATTTTCATAAATGCAAGCTGTCCCAGGTATCCAGTCTGGTCCCCGGTATCCGCTCATAGACGATCCCGGTATCCAGTATCTTTTCGTTATCAACTATTTTTCAATTTAGATTCAATTTATGAAAGAATATATTGTGAACTATTAGTCCAAATAATTTTTATTTTAAAATTTCTCATCTTTTGGTTATTATTAAAAGCATATATTGTTTTGTGTTATTTTACTCTAAAACTTTATGAGATTTACCCACCTATTAACCCTTTATATGATTATAAATCATTTCTTAAAAGCTACATTTTAATTTATTCATATATATAAGTAATTTCTATATTTATTGTAGAGGAAGATAAACTTTGAGAGAGTACGGTTGAATTGAATGATGAATTTTTTGAAATTCAAAAAATAAGATCAGGTAAATAAATTAGGTAGATTAGATTTCGTGCTTCAATATAGTGTTCTTAATTATAATTGTTAATTTTAATTAACTTAATTAATTTTAAAGCTATTTAGATATGTAGGTTATATAAAATTGGAAATAAAATAATTAAAAATTGTTTAAATTATTATTTATGTATTATTTAAAATAATATATATTTGGTATCAACTGAATTTTGGTGGCCTTAATAGTTTCATCATTCCCAAAATTTTCTGTCTTATGAGATTCTATTTAATCAATGTATGTCTTTATCAAAAATTTATTTTTATATTTAATTAGTTCCTGTCGCGGAATGCGACAATAATGTCCTTTCTAAGAAAGGACATAACTAGGTTGCTTCTCTTAGAGAAGCAACAATATTTCTTAAAGCGTTGCTTCTCTAAGAGGAGCAACCAATCAGCTTTCTTTCCTACTACCTCTCCCTTCTGGGAAAGATTAATTCTTTATTTTTTAGCCAAAGTAGGCTTGGCTTCTTCAACAAAAACAACAATTTTTTCCCCGGCAGCATTCACTTACTCTTCTCACCTTTTCCAACATCCCCCTCCTAGGCTCATCAATAAAGAAATGAATAAATAAAAATAAATATATTTTTTTGCCTTTAATTTTTAAATGTTCTCCTTTAATTTATTAATTTAAACTTGTTTGAGCTTTAATTTATTTAAAATGTAATTTTAAGTATTTATTTTTAAAATAAACATTTTACTCTTTTAATTCAATTTCCTTCAACTTATAATCTAGGAATTTACATTTAATTACCCAAGTTTAAGGCTTTTTTCTCCCTTACTATTTTTTAGGCTGTTCTAGGCATTTTTTATTTAAATGTTATTTTTCTTTGGAATAATTTTCATGCGGCATCTTGCCACCTTTTCGTTGGTGATTTCTCGTGAATCGCCAACAGTTCCAAATTTTGTCATAGAAATGTTTAAACGATCTGCTTAGGCTTATATTAATTGAATTTCATATAAAATTGGGTACTTTCATGTAATGTATTTACTTAAAATTATTTGAAATAAATTTATATTTTCTTTACTTTAATAATTATTTAATTTAAATTTTTATTTATATTTTTTCATATACATAATAGAATTCTTATATTATTAAATTATGTATTACTAATAGGTTTTATAATTGAATGTGATATTTTTAATTTCATCATTTTATTCTTTCAAAAAGATAAATTAAAACATTAAATTATTATTTAAATTTATTTTTAAATTGTATTCGTCTAAATTTGGATAAATTTTTAGTCATAAATGGAATGAACTTTTCAAGTGTATTTTTGCCAATTAAAAACTAAAAACTAACGAATCGGATTGGTCTGACAAATAGCACAGTCACAATAATAACAACTGAAGAAGTTGAAGTTATTATTTCTTTACCATTTAATAATACATGTAAAAAGAGGTTGCAAATTCGAAGTCGTCTTTGTTTATTAAATTTTAATTAATTTGCTCCTCAGCTATTCAAATGTACGGTAATTGAACGTTGTTTTGAAGCTTGTTAGGTTCATTTCTGTTGAGGCAATTCATTAGTACAGTATTCACGGTAACCTTCAAAAATTTAATAAAATATGATTAAATAGTCATTAATTTAAAAAAGGACTTTAATTTGAATTGATCATTTTATAGTTAGCTAATAAAATTAATATAATTATCATTATTTTAAACTAAGTTAATTTTAAAAAGCTGTAGATTTAATCAATATAAACTCCTTTTTAAGTTCATCAATTTTGCCATCTAATGCAAAAATTCTTTTTTTAATGCATTGTTCTTATTCTAAAGTGATATTTTTATTTACAATTTGCAAGTTAACAATAAAAGTACCTCTAATTTATCACAATTTTTTACAAATTTTATTTTACACATTCACACATAATAATACGAAGACTATAGAATATTTTATATAATGAATCCTTTTTTGCTTGATGGTTTTTAAAATGTGTAAAAATTTTGTTCAAATAAATGACTATTTTCAATGTACATCGAGAATTCTATTATTTAAAATAAAGGAATAAGGTAGTACACTGATTTTTTGCTATTTTATCTTTTTTCTCTATTTTAAATGTATAATTTGTTTATATTTGTCATCGCTTTTTTACTAGTATTTAAACGATATTGACACTTACATATTAAATTTTGTTCGGATTGTAATATATTCTATAAGATTTAATTAATTTAAAAGTAATATAGCATAGATAAATTTTTGTGTTAATATATATAATATTTATGTATGCAATACGATCACGCTCTTGTATCTGACGTTGGGAGTTCACGAAGTCTGTTCTCAGCAGCTTTGTAATTGTTTCCTTTAAAGTTTTGGGACCATATAAGGGAAGCTTTGAATTTGTTTGTACAACTATGAGTTTCTAAATATTAAAAAAACAAAGCATCTCAAATCTCTTCACAATTTTGTCTTTATTACTTAAATATTTTTTAAGTTTTATTTTGCACTTTTATTGGTTGTGTCATAAATAATTAGCCCCCCTTTAACCATGTACATTTGAAACTTTATATCTCAATGTTCAGATCTCCAATCTATTTAATTTTTTTGTCATATAACCACAATGATGTCTTCATCATTTTCTGGAAGTTTGAAATTTTTCCTTTACTTACAAATTTTTTATGATTTTTTAAAATTTAAGGCAAAATTATGAAATTAGTGGCCACCTAAATTATGAGTTTAGATTTGGATAGTCGCAAAAGGAATCATGACGCAAAATATGCATGATTTAAATAAAGAAATAGTGGAACCAGACAACATTGAGACGAAATTCCTAAAATTAGAAGCATTGGTAGACAAACTTACTTAAGAAATTACGTCGGGTGAATAATATTAGATTTTAGCTTAAAAATTAAAATTTTTCATTATTCAAAACTGTCTAATAATTTGTTTAATTTTACTTATAAAAATACTTGAATTCTTTTTTACAAAATCGACACATGCAGCTTTCTAATAAGAATTTAGAGTATATTCTAATTTCTAAAATTTCTTAACATATTGTTCTTCAAATTCTATATATCCGGAATTCGAGCAAGAAGTTATAGCTGTTGAAGGAGCTGCTAGATGATGTCTCAAACAATTCATACATTTAAACATTACCGCAAAAATAAACGCCAAACATCTTGTTTAATAAAATAGCTGAAAGTCAGTTGATATAAAAAAAGCCTCGAGAAGTTAAAACTTGGTAGTACGACTATATAAATGTTAACAAAATATAAAAAAGTGCAAGATGCCTTAGCTGATTTAAATCATGACAAAGATAATAGTATAAAAAATATAACGTAAAAAGCTAATTATATTCAAATTTGTTATTTCTCAAAACAATTAATCTTTCTCTAGAAAATCACACCATTATTTCTCAAGACAATCACAATTCTAAATAATAAGAAAATAACAAAAACAAATTAACCATTTATATCCTACTCACGTAGCCATAAATGTAATTGATAAAAGGTTATTAGATTGAAAGATCATGACTAGTGAAGCAAAGCTAACATACTTTGATAAAATTCATTAAGATGAATTTTACCGGAAGAGGGAGTAAATAGAAATCTTAGGAAAGTTAACAGAGGCTTAATATATAAAAAGAAAAAATTTCCGGTTATAAAGTCAATGCTTAAAATATAAAAGGTTAAATTTTTCAATTATTACAATTTTTTGAATATGTATATTAAAAAATCCTTAAAACTATGCACTTTACTCAGAAGAAGAATCAAAAACAAATAACATAGCGATGGTGATTTATCTATATTTTATAAACTAAAATTATGCATTAATTCAAAATTAATTAATATATAAAGTAAGATTTATATAAAAAATTACACTATAGATAAAATGAACTTAATGAACTTAATAAAATTTATTTTACTTTTCTATTAAAGAATTAAGTGAATAGAATTAATATTACTAATAGTATAAGTTTATATAAAACAGCAAAATACAAAATATAAGGTAAAAATTTTTAATTTTTTACATTAATTTACCGTAAATCTTCTAATAGAAGCACAGTGCTTCTATTTTTCGATCCTCTCGTAGGGTGTGCTTATATTGGAGACTGTGCTTCAAATGGAGACTGTGCTTGTATTTTTCGATCTATTTTTGATTTTTTAAAGTAAATTTATACCCTACAGAAAACAAAACAAAAATTAAATTTCAATCGAATTATCGCTTTCAACACCATTTTCATTATCCTCATTGAGATCAATTTCTGCCAAAATTTCTGAAATTTCTTTATCATCGCGAGCCTGTCGTAATAATGCACGGCCGCTAGGGACCTGACTTTCTGGTTTAAAACAATGGATTTCACCATCTTCGGAGCCATCACTTGAAATTCCAATACCACACACTTTAAAAGATTTTATAACATTTTCTTTAGAAATTGCATCCCATGCTTGAACTATCTATTCAAGGTAAACTTTCATCGGTGGAGGTCGTGGTTTACCACCAGAAGTGAGTTCTTTGTCCCCATGCATTAACCAATCGTCATATAGGCGTTGAATATGTTGTTTAAATGGGCCATTGAGACAAACATCGCCCGGCTAAAATCAATTCCTTTTAAGAAAAGAAACCCTTAAAACCTGTAACCATTTCGTTGTTCCTCCTGGAATCAGTGCTGTGTGTACATTCAGTTTTTTAAGCTCCTTTTTTGTAGAATCAGACAGGTGACAACGGAAACTGTCCCATACAAGTAAACGTGGTGAGAATAATGATTGACCAATAACTTTCCTCAAATATTCAATTGTCAAAGCATCATCCATCCAACTTTTGCCGCACCATGCAAGAATGAGTTTCCCCTGGTCAAAATATCGAATAAATTTTCAACATATAAAAGTCAGACAAACCTTAAATTTTTCAACAATAGAGGAATCACAACGTTTACGAGGTATAAGCACATATGGAAGGCATTTAAGGCCATCATTTCTTACAGTCAACATTACAGTCACTCTAAGTTTTTCATATCCAAGATTCTTAACAGTGACATCCTTTGCACCCTTTTCTGAAATGCAATTTCTACCAACTAAATCTAACCACACGGCAGTTTCATCAGCAGCATAAATATGGTCATACCTAAAGATAATCTCAGCATTGTTCTTAAGGCTATTCTTACTTATTTTCTTCCATAATTTTAGAAATATACATAATAAAATTCACTAAAACACTTTCATATTCTTTCGGTTGTTTTTGGCAAATTGTTGTCGGTTGGCGTAAGCAAAATTTATGGCGCTTCATAAATTTGTCGAGCCAACCAGCACTGGCCTAAGTAAATTTTAATAAAAAATAGTAATGATTTAAAAACCTTAAACTCATGAGATTCATCATCAGCACTTGAAAAAATTCTTTCCGCTTCTTTCTGAATCATTCGTCTACTGACTCGAAACTTCTCAGCTCTACATTGACGCACCCACAAAGATAATTGTTCATCAAAGTCAGCGTCAGTCAAATGACGACCAGCACCAGCAAGTCTTTTCCTTCCTTTCCTGTAATTAATGAGTTAATAATGTTGCGCAATTTTTAACTTACTGTGATTCTATAAGTTCTGATTCTTGTCCTCGCCATCTTATGATGCATGTTCTATCGATGTTGTAATGTTTGGAAGCAGTCGTATTGGAGTGAGTTTTTGCGTATCCGATTATTTCTAATTTTTTATCGATAGAATAAGATTTTCGTTTTCGAGTACAACATTCAATTGCTACATTACTTGAACACTCGCCTACAACATCAATTTCTGACCCAGAGGAGTCCATTTAAACTAAGATTTTTAAATACTTAACTATAAAAAATAAAATTTAAAAATAAAGTGATTTTCATCCAGAATACTAAGGGTGTGCTTATATTGGAGACTGTGCTTCAATTAGAGACTGTGCTTGTATTTTTCGATCCTCTCATAGGGTGTGCTTATATTAGAGGTGTGCTTCAATTAGAGGTGTGCTTTTATTAGAAGATTTACGGTATATATAGAGTGAATGTGTGTCTATTGAACTAAACGAAATACCCACACTCATTTGAATCGGGCTCCAACTACAGCCGCCAGATTTCCGTAGTCCTTTCACTGTTCCAATGCGGCTGTTCCAACCCAGCAACAATCGCAGTGGAAATTGACTAAAAATCCTGAAAAAATTCTTTTTAAAAATATTTATTCATAAAAGTATATGTCATTATAATTTTTAAAGCTTAAATGGAAATAATTATTTGGATAGACTCAAGTAACTAGATAAAAACTATAAAAATTGGCTTTTTGTAATATTAAATTTTAAAAATTTATCAAAATTTTTTAATAATAAGAAATTCTTACGATATACATTTACAAAGACTATGATGAAAACAACATAAATACAAAGTAAGAATGAAGCTAAAAATTCTTACGTTGAGTAGTATATAAAAATTATTATGCTGGTGCAGATCAAGTCATGAAATTCTGTTTTAATTTTGTAAATATATTTTGCAAATATAATTAACATTATATCAATGTTTATTTAATTTGCTTGTATCAATAATATTAATTATATTGAACTTGATTATCATTAAATAATTCATGCCGTGTTCAAAGTGGTGCAAGTGTATACTTTAAATATTTATTCTTAGTTTGCCAATAATTATTAGAAAGAAAAATTGAAATTAATAGGAAGTCAAATGTAAAATTTACTGAAACAATCAAGAGACAAACGTAATTCATAGATTATAATTTAAGATTTTTAAAAAATTTCGTGAATTATCATATTTTCGAAAATAGTTAATATTAGAGACCGGACTCGAGTGATCGTTCGATAATATCGATATCGAAAAATATCGATTATCGAAAAATATCGAAAAAATTGAAAAATTTATCGTTCGATAATATCGATATCGATATCGAAAAATATCGATTATCGAAAAATATCGGTTTTTTAACATCGATATTTTTCGATATTTTTTCCCGACGTGGGAAGTTGTACCAATGACGGGGGAAGTTGTACCAATGACGGGATCCACCTAAATACACCGAAATCCCACTATATCTCCATTAATCCCTTTATGGCCCTCGATATCCCTCTAATCCACCAATATCCCTCGATGCCACGTAAAAGTTCCCTGATCTTCACCTTAATCCCTCAAAATTCCCTTATAACCCTCTTACTAATTTTAAATCCCATTAAACTGTGGGGACTGATATACAAGGGAGACTGAACCGTCCAGACTGATGACTCAGGCAACTAGAGCCGGACCGGATCCCGGATCCGGAACCCGGATTTGGGACAAGGACTCCGGAAAACCGGCCGGAGTCCGGTTTGGCGCCGGTTACTACTATTTAATGTAAAAGAGAAAAAAACTTTAGACCAATATTTTAAAATTTAAAAGAAATTAATATCGAAAGATATCGAACAATTTATCGTTCGATAATATCGATATCGATATCGAAAAATATCGATTATCGAAAAATATCGAAAAAATCAAAAAATTTATCGTTCGATAATATCGATATCGATTATCGATAATATCGATATCGATATATCGATATTTTCCATCGATATATTGTATCGATCCGATCTCTAGTTAATATTGCCTCGATTTCTCGAAAATTTCATACAAAATTGGATCATCAAAGAAAGTATTACTAAATTATCATGGATGAAACAACAATAAAAATGATTTTTTGATTTGTATGAAGGGTACTTACTCTACGGGCATAATGATTGCTCTGCATATTTTTTGACAATATGTCGTATATTAAAAAACATTCTAAATAACGTGAATAATAATACTTAATCAATAATATTAATTTAATCATGATTCCTTAAGCTAGAATGAAAGCATGTTTTTATCTACATTTTTAACATATTATTTAAATTTTAGAGGCTAATTTATTCATAAAATGGCAGATGAAATAGAGTTGCATTGGCAAGGAAAGAAAAAGTAAGAAAAAACACAACGTCTCACATCTTGTTCGTCCCTTTTCTATACTAGATGTTCCTAATCCAGAACAGCAGAATATATAAACTACATATATACTATATAATTTCAATTCATTTTCCGTTAACATTTTATTGTAAAAGTGTTTTTACCAATGTTTAATTATTAATCTATCGAAAACCAAAAAAAGCGTTTTCGATACGGACCCCATAGACAAAGTAAATTTACGTGACAAACGTTATTAAAATAAAACCAGTTTAAATAAATAAAATACAGATTTTTAATTAAAATATAATAATTTCAGTAATTTTAATGAATTTGAGGAAGAACTGATTAACAAACCTTATGCTACGGTTACATAAAAATCGCGCGCGTCTTGCGACAGAAAAGATAATGTAAAAAGAGGAGAGAAAAGAGGAAAAAAATTTTGTCGCTTTTTTCTAGTGGTTACATAAAATGCGTCTTCAGCCGGCGTCTTGTCGCCGGCGTCTTGTCGCTTTTTTCGAGTGGTTACATAAACCGCGTCTTCCGCCAGCGACAAGACGCCGGCGTCTTGTCGCTTTTTTCTAGTGGTTACATAAAATGCGTCTTCCGCCGGCGACACTTTTTTTAATTCAA
This sequence comes from Meloidogyne arenaria, assembly GCA_036172955.1. Lineage (NCBI taxonomy): Eukaryota > Metazoa > Nematoda > Chromadorea > Rhabditida > Meloidogynidae > Meloidogyne > Meloidogyne arenaria. The sequence goes on from JARQAB010000018.1 coordinate 1,086,036, forward strand.
ACCGTTTTGAATTTTTGGCGACACTTTTTTGCGACTTGGTATTTCTCGATCAATTCTGATCCGATTTTTAAAATTTAAAAAGATTCTGAAAGTTCAGTTTATTCTCTATCGATCAATATAAATTTTATATTTTTAAAGTTAAATCTTATGGGTTAAAATTGATTTTGAAAAAGGTATACTTTTTGCAAAAAATATTCTTTTTTTTCGATATTTTTGAGATTTTCAGTATTCTATCGAGTATTTATATCATAACTTTTTTATCAATCGGTCAAAAATTCTGATTTTCTGATATGTTGTAGAGCTTTTGATTCTCTATCAAATGATACCAAAAACATGAAAAAGTGACCATTTTTTGATGAGTAGGGCTCGTCCCATATAGTTAGGGACAAAAAATTTTGGGGAAAATCGAAATCTGAGTCGAAATCTGAGACAAGTCGCGCGCGACAATCGCTAGTGGCGTGGTTACATAAAATCAGCGTTTGTCGCTTTGCGTCTTGTCGCTTTGCGGAAGACGCCGATTTTATGTAACCACACCACTAGCGACTGTCGCGCGCGTCTTGTCGCCGAGCGTCTGTCTCAAGACGCACGCGATTTTTATGTAACCGTAGCATTATAGAGTATTTTTAATACATTTTCAATTTTTAAGTAATAAATAAATTAATAAATTAAACAACTTAATTAAGCAACTTTAATTAAAGTTGTTATTTAAACTTAATTAAACAACAAAACTAAACAACTTTATTAATAAAATTTATTTTCAGCATTTCGATCTTTTTCGAAGAATATAATAAAATCTAAAAATACGAATAATTATTGTGTATCTTAATGACTTATTGATAAAATATACTTTTAACGTTTAATTAATGATTTTTCACTAAAAAATGTTTGTTTTATTCGTGATGATGCGAATAATATGAAAAGGCATGCGCATAATTAAAATAATTTAATTCTGATGACATTTTAGTTTAATGATATAAAAATAAATCAGAGAAATTAATATTGGGAAAATAAATAACTTTAAATAAATTATTTTATATTCCTTTAATCGTTCTTATGGCAATCCAGGAGAATTGTGGTCCCTGCGAAAAAAAAGTTTAAAAATAAGAAAAAGGGTTTTTCTATGGTAAAAAATATGCTGATTAAGAATCTGAACTCAGATTTTGAAAATTCGAATCCTCGAATATCGAAAAACCATAGGGGGGCCAAACTGATTTTTGGGTGAAAAATTGGAATATGCAAATAATAGATCATTCGAAAGAGCTCCTCGAGCTGTGTCGAATGACACCAAATTATCGTGTTTGAACTAGTTCGGACGAAGTTATACCACAAAAAACAAACAACGTTAGCCTATGTTTTTTGTGTCATAACTTCGCCCGATCTTAATGAATCACGGTGATTCTGATGTCATTCGACTCAGCTCGTTTGTTTATTATACGAAATTTTCCCCAAAATGTCAAATGTGGGTTCGGGATTTGACTTTTTAAACATCTCAGTTCAGATTCGTAATTAGCATATTTTTTTACCCTAGAAAAAACCTTTTTCTTATTTTTAAAAGTTGATAAATTACTTTAATTTATACGCTTTATTTTTTTTAATTGTAATGATAAGAAATTCCCCTGGAAAACAACTGGCTGATTTTTTAGAGGGTCGCATTTGTGAAATAGGGGCTAGCATTATGCTGTTTTAGGATAACCCTCGCGCGAAAATGCCCAGCTAGGCCAGGCGACCAGATTATTTGATGGACTCGATCTATTTAGGAGCAATACTATTTGTGGATAATAGTTTAGCCAGTTTAAACTAATTTCCAATGATTACACCTCTGCGACACCACCAAATACATAACAGATCACGCTGTTGTACCAGTCTGGTTTAGAGGTCGAAACTAATGGTTAGCTGGGATGAGCCATTAAATACTTTTTATTTACAGAATTCTTGTAGGCAATCCACTCTTCCTCATAGGTTAAAATTTGTTTCAAATTGGGAGCTTCGTTATGGTGTTTAAGGGCTTGTTTTGCAAAAGTGACTTAGTGATTTTTTTGATTTTGCGTCAATTCATGGGGTATCAATCAACTCTTAATAACTATTTTCCGACTTCAAGTAAAATTATTGTAATTTTTTTAGGTGAGCAGGTGAGTGCCTGCCCCAATATACACATTTTATTTTTTGGATTGGCCTTGATTCAGGGGAGAACGGCATTCTTATCTATCGTTGGTTAGCATCCAAGACGTTCTGTTTCTTTCAGCTCCTCTCTACTTTTCATTTATTTGTAGGACAAACTTTTTTCTGTGGAATAGGAGATAACATCTCCTTACTTCGATGCATATTTTGCGTCATGATTCCTTTTGCGACTATCCAAATCTAAACTCATAATTTAGGTGGCCACTAATTTCATAATTTTGCCTTAAATTTTAAAAAATCATAAAAAATTTGTAAGTAAAGGAAAAATTTCAAACTTCCAGAAAATGATGAAGACATCATTGTGGTTATATGACAAAAAAATTAAATAGATTGGAGAACTGAACATTGAGATATAAATTCTCAAACTTTAATGATTTAAGGGGGGCTAATTATTTATGTTACACCCTAATAGTAATATATTATAACCGAATTCATAAATAATTTAATAAGATAGGTTATGTAATCAAATCTTTTTTTAATAATATGAATATTTATATTGTAAGAAATGATTATAAGAATGATGTATCTCAAACTGCCGAGCCTTATTAGCTTTGGTGGGACGTGAGGTAGATCAAAGAAAAGTAGAGCAAATTGCCGCATTAGTTTAATTAATGTTTTTTATCGAAATTTAGTACTACTTGATTAACTGTCAAGTTATCTAGATGAGGATTTTGTCGATATGACGTATTGCTCAGGTAAGGAAATAAAATATCAACCAAAATTATTTATCAAAATTCCTAAAATTAAAAAATATCAAATAATTAATAAACTAAACATTACTAGACTAAATAATGTTTTTAAATACAAATTAAATTTAATAATAGTTTGAAAAATTGTACATCAGAATCTATTATAATTTAAAGAATTAAATGTTACAATGATTATTAAAGAAATAAATAATGGACGATTTGTATATATGTATAATGAACGATTTATAGTATTTTTATGTTTATTAAGATGGATTACGAAGTCGAAGAAATATTAAATCATAAAATAAAAAATGTGGAAAAATTTTTTTAGTGAAATGGAAAAATTTCAAACATCGATTTAATCGATAGGTGTCTGAGCATAGCATGTTTTTTTCATTAAATTAAACAAAAATTTTTTTACTAGGAAGCGGCTGAATTGATACAGGAATACAACCAAAAATTATTTGACTACACTTTGACTTTATAAGGTTTATTGTATGTTTTTCATATAATTTAAAATTATATGCTTAGTAGATTCGTAAGCTTTCTCAAAGTCAAAGGATATAGAATAATTTACTTATTATTAAGTAGACCAATAAGCTAGAAATAAATCGGATAAGCTTTGATATCGTATAAAATTGAATTTGTAGGTTGATTTTTTCTTAATATGTAAAAAATTCTATGATTAAAATTTATTCTAAAATTGATTTGAAATTTTAGATATCATTATCTTAGAGCTGTTTTTCAGTCTTTAAACTGTTTTTCTTTTTTGAGTAATAAAATAATTTTAATTTGAACCATTTTTTGCTTCATGAAGAAAAGAAGCACACATAATGTGATTTCAAGCACACATAATGTGATTATCTGTTTATTTATAATTATTTTATTTCTTTTTAAAAAATAACCTTTGTTTATAATTTATTAAATTGTTAATAAATAATTATTTAATATAATAATTAAAATTTAAAAGCCTTTTGTTTAATTATTTTTTTCTTAAAATTGACACAAAATAATAGGTAACACAAAACAATAGCTGTTTGAACACTTGGATCTCAATCATACATATGATCACTTATACAGTTAATTAAGCAAAATGGCACACGTAATAAAAGAAAGTAACAGTATTTTTTAAATTTATTTTCGATAATAATAATATAACGAAAAAGCTCTTTCCGATTACTTCTGATTTAAAAGTGATGAGGGACGGATTTATTATTAATAATAAACTCTGTAATAATTCAATATACAAAAGAAAATCTACTACATAATTATAGAAATATCTTAGAATTTGGCAAGTTCTGTTGTAATATTATTGATTTAACTTTATTATGAACTTGTGAAAAAAACTTTTAAACGTTTAACAACTCTATTTTAATACTATTTTTTAAATAAATATATAATATATTATTTCTGTAAGTTCACTATTTATTTAGAAACTTTCATTCAAATGTTTGATTTCTATCGATAGATCAACTGTCTAATGTTACATTTGAAAATGCCAAATTTCGAAATGGTAAAATTTTAAAATGCCAAGAATTAAAAATGGTCAATAAAAGAAAATAAATGACTAAATCGATATCTATTTTAATTTCTCTTTTAGATTCTTTTTTCTTTTCTTTTTTTCCAATCAATTTTGTAAATGTATTTTTTAGCAAAATAAAAAACTAATGAATCATTAAAATTTTACTTTAATTGTTTCGTCAATTTTTGAACCTTTAGATAATAATTCGAAATCTATAAAAATTAAACCAAGCGAGAGCATTACATAAATATTTAAATTTTTATTTAGAATAGTTAACTTATAGTAAAGATATATATATGGCTAAAGATATATATATATATCATGGCTCCATCACATACTATCAGATGAATCTTTTCCTCAACAAATTTTACTTCAAATCATTTAATTTTCAACCTAATTTTTGAAAAGAAATAGCTATTTTAATAAATTTATATCGTAAATGCTTTAAAGGATCCGATTTTGATCAAACTTCTTTTCGTATAGTCTCATACCCTTAGATATATGAGTCTTAGCAAATAACATTGTTTTTGATAATATATATTTAAATAAATCATCTTATAAGAATATTGTAGCTTTATTATAAAAAAACTGTATTTAATAACTAAATTTAATATTATACATATTATCTTTTTGAATTTAAATTAATTATTTTATCAATTAAAAAACTTAAAATACTCATGAATACCTATTATTTTATTATGATGTCATTTTCTTATTAAATGAAAATTTTTACTATAAGTATAATAGTATAAATGAACAATTAGATGTTATAAGTGGGATTAGGACTTCGAAAAACTGGTTTGTTCTAAACTCTTTTAAAAAATATGTAAATTTTTGTTAAATTACATATTAAAAATAATGAAAAAGATGAAACTAAATCACGAAGCAATGTGGTTATATTTCTTGTTTAACAAAAGTTGAAATCATTCTTTATTTTTAAAGTTTTTAAAGTCTTCCTCTTCTTTGCACGTTTGAATATTTCTTGGCAGGGCCTTAATTTTTTGTGTTTCTTATTTGTCAGTTCCTTTTCAACAACATTTATTCTTGTATTCTTTCAAAAGAGATTGAAATTCTTTATTAGTTTGGCTGAAAATTGAAAGAATAAATAAAAATAAATTTAAAGACAAAATTTGATTGCATTAAAGCAGTTCTTATATCATACTCGGGATTTGTGTGTTCATTTTGTAGTTTTTTATGTGTTCATTTTGTAGTTAATCTATTAAAATTCTTGTTCTAATTTGCAATTCTATATTAGAGTTCATTCGATTAGATAGTTTTTTTAAATGAACATTTCTACTATAAGTTTCTGATTTTAAATTTGTGAATAAACATATTAAATATTAAATTACAACAAAATTTATTAAAAAATATCTGCAAACAGTTTTTTATTATTCAATTTTTATTTTCGAATCGATACAAAATTAGCTAAAAATACAGTCTTCCATAGAAACATGCTTTATTAGTTTGAATTTACTCAGAAAGAAATTTAAGTAAATAAAATATTTATAATTTAATTAATCATTTAAAAATTACTAAAAATTATCAGAAAAATGAAAGTCAACGATTTTACGAAAACTCCTCTGGTTTTCGTAAAACATAAAAATTTTATCTTTAGTAACAATACTCTAATTTAATTTATTTTTTCAAATATAACCTGGTGTCTACTGTCGGGTTAGCAGATGCAAACTTATCTATAAACTTCTGTTTATTTCTTATTATTAATTAAAAAATATTTTTAATTATTAAATTATAATGTGAGCAACTTTGTGTATAAACTTTTGGTAATTACTAAAATAATACCAACATATTTTAATAGAATTAAATCATTTATATTTAGTTTTTATATTTTTTATATTGGGTAAAATGATTATCTTATGGATTTTATTTTTAATTAAAATTATGATGTTTAAATAAACTTTTTAAATCATAAATATAGATAATTAAAAAGGGAGAATCCAGAAACTCGACTACCAATCACCAGAGCAAAAGTATGGCTGGAAATAATGGACCTTCAATTTCAGCAACTTACGTCTATGCGCCTATTCAAATACATCTTCAAATGAAAAGTCTAGCATTCCACCTTCAGCTTCGTTATTCAAAATGCTTCATGGATGAAGCTCAACTTCATGGATGTTATAGATGCGGAGGCGGAGCGCAAATAACCTATAAATGCCGACAACGCCAACGTCTTAGCCACCGTCAAATGTGAAGATGGGACTTTATTCGTCGCCCATTGTTCGACAAATGGAACTCTTGGAAAGGAATTAATCCCTTTCGACTATGCGGATTTCAACACTATTTGTACCGTCGATTGTCCTGCTGGAGAAACCAACTTCATACTCAACGGCAGTCTTTATTATATTCCTTTGCGACGACAATGGGGACATCAACAACATCGATCAAATCAACTTATCCAGGATCCCGAAACTTTCAGTTTTTGGCCCGATTTCGGATTCGACTTATGGGTGATCGGCAAACTTCTTCAAGGAGGACCAATTTTCCTTGGCATTATAACGTCAATTGGACTTGCCTTACTTGCCGTCTATCTCTTCATGCGACTATCACCAATATTTCGAATTTATCGACAAATGGCTAGAACAATTACCATCTTTGTAATGTTGGCACAAGTTCAATCAGTTAATATAACAACAATCGACAAACCCGAACGAATTTCGTCTGCGCCTATATCGTCAAAATATACAGTTGGATGGAATCTATCTATATACGCCAAAACTCTTTCGACCACTTTACCGACAAAAAGGCCAAAAAAGATTTGCGCCGATATTATCCGTCAATTCAACGTTTTACATTCCAATCGTCATTATTGCACTTTCTGTGTGGCCGGCCGGATGTTCCCTGCAGAAAAAGGAAAACATTTCCCAACGACTAACTGGACCACACACATTTTATTTAAGTGAGCGACAAAAGGATGACATCATACTCATCACAGCAGAGAAATAAAATTCCAATCGCCTATCAATATATTCAATCAACATTCCAATGCAAATTACAATTACTATCAACACGCCTATTTTTAAAAATATAAATATTAATTTGAAATCGTCACAAATTCATTCATTCAGCAACACCCCTCAATTCGTATACGTCGAACTTAAAATGTCTTCACGTCCATTATCACCATTCGACAATGCCCAAAATGAGAATCTTTGTTCAATTTTTCAAAATATTAAGAACATTTTTAAGATTCTTTATTATTGCTTTTTTACAGTGTTACAGGGCGACCAGAAATTTATTGCACAATTTTCATCTCGTAATAACTTTTTTCATAATTTACTACTTTTTTTAATATTATTAAAATTATTATGTAGCATGTAAAATTCTCTTTCAGAGCATATAAGCCCAGTTCCATTATAAACTTTATCCCAAAGAATTCAGCGTTCGCAAAATTTCATCTCCTCACAATGTTCAAAAACGCACTGTCCAAAAATTTTTAAATTTCAGTTTGAAATTTTTTTCGGTAATTTTTCTTTAACTTGTTTAAGGAAGTAGGTTGAATTCAAAAAATCTGTTCTTGTAATTATTTTTATTACAACATGGCCTGATTCTATTCAAAAAAAAATCAAAAAGTTGAATTCAGAAAAGTGGTTCGGGGACAATCGATGGTCTATTTAATATTTTTTAACTATACCATTTTTGAATCATTGAACATAGGTCTATTTTAAAAATTCTAAACCCTCTGATTATTTATATATCTTAAATTTTTATTTAGTCATATCTAGATAGAGAAGGACCAAGTGCAGGGGCAGCTATTGTGACGGCGATATTAAGCAAAGCATTAGATCTTCAACCTCGTAAAGGTATATATAGTAATGTTTTATACTGCTATTTTATATAATTCTTTTTTAATATTATCATATTCGCTATTTATATCTGAAATAATAAAAGTTCAAAGGCAAAATTCCATTGAATAAAGTGATAATAAAGCATTCACCATATACACAAAAATTAATATTTTTAAAACGATTCAACAAAATTATAGATGCAGCTGTTCTAGGGGAGATTCAAATAGACGCTGACTTGATTTATGTCTCCGGACTTCGCTACAAAGTAATGGCCGCAAGAAAGGCTAAAATCAAGAAGGTATAGCAATCTAAAATTAATAATTTATTTTCATGCAATTTAATTATTTTATGAAAGTTCAGAAGAAATTTTAAGGATTGAATAATTTTTAAAATTTACATATTTCAAAAATATTTTGATTAGATTTACATTTCAAATATTTATCCATTATTTAATTTAATTCATAAAATAACTAATTTTAGCTCAGACGGAATATAATATATTGAATAAAACGTTTTTTGAATGAGTTGTTATATTTAAGTTAATGTGCAAAAAGATAGAAGCTGATTGGGATAAACTCGATAAAATGTTAAAAGAAGGAATTGATACCACATATCATGAAAATTATGAAACAGTTTACGAGACATTATTAAATGAGAACTAATTTTAATTTTCATATATATTTTTATTTATTATAAATAAATTTATTTCTTTCTGTTACAGTTAGATTGGTATAACTAAATAGGCGAAAATTATGAGAATTTAGTAAGGCAATTCAGCAAGATTTTTTTGTTCAATTTTTCAAAATATTAAGAACATTTTTAAGATTCTTTATTATTGCTTTTTTACAGTGTTACAGGGCGACCAGAAATTTATTGCACAATTTTCATCTCGTAATAACTTTTTTCATAATTTACGGGGTGCGGCAAATTTAGCGCCGACTTTACTATGCGGATTTCAACACTATTTGTACCGTCGATTGTCCTGCTGGAGAAACCAACTTCATACTCAACGGCAGTCTTTATTATATTCCTTTGCGACGACAATGGGGACATCAACAACATCGATCAAATCAACTTATCCAGGATCCCGAAACTTTCAGTTTTTGGCCCGATTTCGGATTCGACTTATGGGTGATCGGCAAACTTCTTCAAGGAGGACCAATTTTCCTTGGCATTATAACGTCAATTGGACTTGCCTTACTTGCCGTCTATCTCTTCATGCGACTATCACCAATATTTCGAATTTATCGACAAATGGCTAGAACAATTACCATCTTTGTAATGTTGGCACAAGTTCAATCAGTTAATATAACAACAATCGACAAACCCGAACGAATTTCGTCTGCGCCTATATCGTCAAAATATACAGTTGGATGGAATCTATCTATATACGCCAAAACTCTTTCGACCACTTTACCGACAAAAAGGCCAAAAAAGATTTGCGCCGATATTATCCGTCAATTCAACGTTTTACATTCCAATCGTCATTATTGCACTTTCTGTGTGGCCGGCCGGATGTTCCCTGCAGAAAAAGGAAAACATTTCCCAACGACTAACTAGACCACACACATTTTATTTAAGTGAGCGACAAAAGGATGACATCATACTCATCACAGCAGAGAGAAATAAAATTCCAATCGCCTATCAATATATTCAATCAACATTCCAATGCAAATTACAATTACTATCAACACGCCTATTTTTAAAAATATAAATATTAATTTGAAATCGTCACAAATTCATTCATTCAGCAACACCCCTCAATTCGTATACGTCGAACTTAAAATGTCTTCACGTCCATTATCACCATTCGACAATGCCCAAAATGAGAATCTTTGTTCAATTTTTCAAAATATTAAGAACATTTTTAAGATTCTTTATTATTGCTTTTTTACAGTGTTACAGGGCGACCAGAAATTTATTGCACAATTTTCATCTCGTAATAACTTTTTTCATAATTTACTACTTTTTTTAATATTATTAAAATTATTATGTAGCATGTAAAATTCTCTTTCAGAGCATATAAGCCCAGTTCCATTATAAACTTTATCCCAAAGAATTCAGCGTTCGCAAAATTTCATCTCCTCACAATGTTCAAAAACGCACTGTCCAAAAATTTTTAAATTTCAGTTTGAAATTTTTTTCGGTAATTTTTCTTTAACTTGTTTAAGGAAGTAGGTTGAATTCAAAAAATCTGTTCTTGTAATTATTTTTATTACAACATGGCCTGATTCTATTCAAAAAAAAATCAAAAAGTTGAATTCAGAAAAGTGGTTCGGGGACAATCGATGGTCTATTTAATATTTTTAACTATACCATTTTTGAATCATTGAACATAGGTCTATTTTAAAAATTCTAAACCCTCTGATTATTTATATATCTTAAATTTTTATTTAGTCATATCTAGATAGAGAAGGACCAAGTGCAGGGGCAGCTATTGTGACGGCGATATTAAGCAAAGCATTAGATCTTCAACCTCGTAAAGGTATATATAGTAATGTTTTATACTGCTATTTTATATAATTCTTTTTTAATATTATCATATTCGCTATTTATATCTGAAATAATAAAAGTTCAAAGGCAAAATTCCATTGAATAAAGTGATAATAAAGCATTCACCATATACACAAAAATTAATATTTTTAAAACGATTCAACAAAATTATAGATGCAGCTGTTCTAGGGGAGATTCAAATAGACGCTGACTTGATTTATGTCTCCGGACTTCGCTACAAAGTAATGGCCGCAAGAAAGGCTAAAATCAAGAAGGTATAGCAATCTAAAATTAATAATTTATTTTCATGCAATTTAATTATTTTATGAAAGTTCAGAAGAAATTTTAAGGATTGAATAATTTTTAAAATTTACATATTTCAAAAATATTTTGATTAGATTTACATTTCAAATATTTATCCATTATTTAATTTAATTCATAAAATAACTAATTTTAGCTCAGACGGAATATAATATATTGAATAAAACGTTTTTTGAATGAGTTGTTATATTTAAGTTAATGTGCAAAAAGATAGAAGCTGATTGGGATAAACTCGATAAAATGTTAAAAGAAGGAATTGATACCACATATCATGAAAATTATGAAACAGTTTACGAGACATTATTAAATGAGAACTAATTTTAATTTTCATATATATTTTTATTTATTATAAATAAATTTATTTCTTTCTGTTACAGTTAGATTGGTATAACTAAATAGGCGAAAATTATGAGAATTTAGTAAGGCAATTCAGCAAGATTTTTTTGTTCAATTTTTCAAAATATTAAGAACATTTTTAAGATTCTTTATTATTGCTTTTTTACAGTGTTACAGGGCGACCAGAAATTTATTGCACAATTTTCATCTCGTAATAACTTTTTTCATAATTTACGGGGTGCGGCAAATTTAGCGCCGACTTTACTATGCGGATTTCAACACTATTTGTACCGTCGATTGTCCTGCTGGAGAAACCAACTTCATACTCAACGGCAGTCTTTATTATATTCCTTTGCGACGACAATGGGGACATCAACAACATCGATCAAATCAACTTATCCAGGATCCCGAAACTTTCAGTTTTTGGCCCGATTTCGGATTCGACTTATGGGTGATCGGCAAACTTCTTCAAGGAGGACCAATTTTCCTTGGCATTATAACGTCAATTGGACTTGCCTTACTTGCCGTCTATCTCTTCATGCGACTATCACCAATATTTCGAATTTATCGACAAATGGCTAGAACAATTACCATCTTTGTAATGTTGGCACAAGTTCAATCAGTTAATATAACAACAATCGACAAACCCGAACGAATTTCGTCTGCGCCTATATCGTCAAAATATACAGTTGGATGGAATCTATCTATATACGCCAAAACTCTTTCGACCACTTTACCGACAAAAAGGCCAAAAAAGATTTGCGCCGATATTATCCGTCAATTCAACGTTTTACATTCCAATCGTCATTATTGCACTTTCTGTGTGGCCGGCCGGATGTTCCCTGCAGAAAAAGGAAAACATTTCCCAACGACTAACTAGACCACACACATTTTATTTAAGTGAGCGACAAAAGGATGACATCATACTCATCACAGCAGAGAGAAATAAAATTCCAATCGCCTATCAATATATTCAATCAACATTCCAATGCAAATTACAATTACTATCAACACGCCTATTTTTAAAAATATAAATATTAATTTGAAATCGTCACAAATTCATTCATTCAGCAACACCCCTCAATTCGTATACGTCGAACTTAAAATGTCTTCACGTCCATTATCACCATTCGACAATGCCCAAAATGAGAATCTTTGTTCAATTTTTCAAAATATTAAGAACATTTTTAAGATTCTTTATTATTGCTTTTTTACAGTGTTACAGGGCGACCAGAAATTTATTGCACAATTTTCATCTCGTAATAACTTTTTTCATAATTTACTACTTTTTTTAATATTATTAAAATTATTATGTAGCATGTAAAATTCTCTTTCAGAGCATATAAGCCCAGTTCCATTATAAACTTTATCCCAAAGAATTCAGCGTTCGCAAAATTTCATCTCCTCACAATGTTCAAAAACGCACTGTCCAAAAATTTTTAAATTTCAGTTTGAAATTTTTTTCGGTAATTTTTCTTTAACTTGTTTAAGGAAGTAGGTTGAATTCAAAAAATCTGTTCTTGTAATTATTTTTATTACAACATGGCCTGATTCTATTCAAAAAAAAAATCAAAAAGTTGAATTCAGAAAAGTGGTTCGGGGACAATCGATGGTCTATTTAATATTTTTTAACTATACCATTTTTGAATCATTGAACATAGGTCTATTTTAAAAATTCTAAACCCTCTGATTATTTATATATCTTAAATTTTTATTTAGTCATATCTAGATAGAGAAGGACCAAGTGCAGGGGCAGCTATTGTGACGGCGATATTAAGCAAAGCATTAGATCTTCAACCTCGTAAAGGTATATATAGTAATGTTTTATACTGCTATTTTATATAATTCTTTTTTAATATTATCATATTCGCTATTTATATCTGAAATAATAAAAGTTCAAAGGCAAAATTCCATTGAATAAAGTGATAATAAAGCATTCACCATATACACAAAAATTAATATTTTTTTAACGATTCAACAAAATTATAGATGCAGCTGTTCTAGGGGAGATTCAAATAGACGCTGACTTGATTTATGTCTCCGGACTTCGCTACAAAGTAATGGCCGCAAGAAAGGCTAAAATCAAGAAGGTATAGCAATCTAAAATTAATAATTTATTTTCATGCAATTTAATTATTTTATGAAAGTTCAGAAGAAATTTTAAGGATTGAATAATTTTTAAAATTTACATATTTCAAAAATATTTTGATTAGATTTACATTTCAAATATTTATCCATTATTTAATTTAATTCATAAAATAACTAATTTTAGCTCAGACGGAATATAATATATTGAATAAAACGTTTTTTGAATGAGTTGTTATATTTAAGTTAATGTGCAAAAAGATGGAAGCTGATTGGGATAAACTCGATAAAATGTTAAAAGAAGGAATTGATACCACATATCATGAAAATTATGAAACAGTTTACGAGACATTATTAAATGAGAACTAATTTTAATTTTCATATATATTTTTATTTATTATAAATAAATTTATTTCTTTCTGTTACAGTTAGATTGGTATAACTAAATAGGCGAAAATTATGAGAATTTAGTAAGGCAATTCAGCAAGATTTTTTGCTTTTCTAGAGCTGGAGTAGCAGCATTTAAAACGGCATTTAAAACATTAAGGTTTTAAGCAGAAACGAGACGAACAGAAAATAAACATAACGAAACTAACGAAACAACGAAACGAAACGAAACTTTTCGTGCATGTCTGGTTGGAATCATCATTTATATTTTTGATTTCATTAGCAAAACTGTTTACATTTTAATGTCATTAATTAAAAAAATTTTTTTGTTTAAACATTTTATATTAACCAAATATTAACAGTGTACTATGATTAACCTAGCAGAACGATTAAGGTATTAGTTAGGGTGGGACAAAACCGTTTAATTTTGAAAAAACCGTATACTGTGTATGCCATTTATCTGAGGCCCGTATACCGTTTCGTTTATTTTTTAAGGCCCCGTTTAAACGCCCGTTTACCGTTTATTTTTAAAATTTTTTGAAAACAATTCATAATTCAAAAAAATCAATGAAAAATCATTAATTATGATCATTCCGCTTTATAAAAATTATAATTCAACTATAAATTCATCGTATCTGTCATGTCCGATGTTCATGCTGTGGAAAAATTGTGGATGGAAGATGGAATTGAACCATCATGGAATGAGCTCAGACCGAAGCACAACCGACTGAGCCACCATCCAACCCAATGCTGGATTATTTATTTTCATTTATGTTATTTCTGCAAGTGCGGATACAACACTACTTCCGCCTTGCGAAATCAAGCGTCCTCGCTTGTTGCTTGTCTTCTAAAACTATCATCTGTTTCGATTTTTGGAGAGCACACACAGAAACCCATTTGTGGCATATGCTGCGCTTCATACGCCTTACGCATTTTTATATTAGCCTCGCACCACCGGCTAGCCTATCACAACTCAGGCATTTTTTTTAATTTCTCACAGGGTCTTCTCCTTTTTTCTCTCCACAGTAACAGAATGTCAGATCATCCAGCATTTAAGGTCGCTGAAACTTCCTCAGGCTAAGACTTGCCTGTCCGACTGCGCCATTTGTCATGTCCGATGTTCATGCTGTGGAAAAATTGTCGATGGGAGATGGAATTGAACCATCATGGAATTAGCTCAGACCGAAGCACAATCGACTGTGCCACCATCCAACCCAATGCTGGGTTATTTATTTTCATTTAAGTTATTTCTGCAAGTGTGGACACAACAGTATCGATGGATTTAGAGGGATAAGGAAGGCCTGAAGAGATGCAGGGTGATTAAGAGTGATATCAGTGGTTTTGGATATTTGAAGGCCTTCAGAATTTAGTTAAAACTAGAGTTAGGCAATCGGATTTTTCGGTACCGGTACCGGTAGTACCGAAACCGAACAGTACAGATCAAAAATTTTTAGTAGTACCACGGGACTTCGGTACTCACAATAAAATGACATAATATCAAAATATTGACTTATAGAAGTGCTAAATGATGTGTAACTGTTCGATATACCTATAGGATCGTTGTCCCTTAAGGATCGTTGTCCTATAGGATCGTTTTGTCCTATAGGATTGTCCTATAGGATCGTTGTCCCTTAAGATCTATTTGAATTACTTTTAAATTTATATAAATTTAAACATTTATGCAAATTAGTTTCTAAAAATAATTATAATCCGGTTGTGAACAATGCGACAAAATAAAAAATTAAAGTAATTTTGGAAGTTATTAAATTTTAAATTCATTGTTATTCAAAATGAATAATTGACTAATTAAAATTAACAGCTATTAATTATTCTTTTTGCACGAAAGCTACTAACAAGTTACTTATTGTAAGTTACTTATTAATTATTTTTTTCAATCAGAATATGAGGATCACTAGAAGGGTGAGTCTTATCCTTCTATCTTTGTTTTCATTAGCACCTTGTAATTTTTAGACTATAAAAATATATTACGTAGTTTTGTTAATTTTAAGAATAATGAGTTTTCATATTTTATATATTTATTTTTTCTCTCACTTTTCTCTTTCAACTATTTGCTTTTTGTTTTATTATTTTATTTTCTAAAATGTTTTCATCTTATGTGATTCTTGTTTCACCGGCTGAGCTGTCGAATCTTTGCTTAAATTCGTAAAAATATTATGTATATAAAATTTTTTCTAATTATAATTTTTAACTGTGTAAAAATGAATGGCGATTTGCTATAAATCTGGTAATCCTTTCTGTATAAACATTTCAATTTAAAAACTAATATTCCATTAATTTATAATAATTAAGAGTGTTTGAGCAAGTCACGAAAATTAAGAGAAGAGATCACTAAAGAACTGATCAATAAGAGAGAAAACAGTGAAGAATACTTCACATAAGAAACTTTTATATTTATATTTTTGCACTTTTTTAGTTTTTAGTCATTTTTTCTGTGTTGGTTATACAGTTCGGTGCATATGTTTACGGACAAAGGCATTGAAAACATAAAATTTAATTTAATTTGAAAAAAATAAATTTATAACGAAACCCGATTATATAATTTAGATAGTATTTTTTATGCACTATCTAATGATCCATTAATTGGATCAAATTCATTTACGATTTACAAAATTTATAACCTTTATTTTTGTGGAGCATATGTTTACGGACAATTGGAATAACATTGAATTTGTGTAAAAATGAATTTTCTTCATCGAGATCTACTTTAGTTGTGCAAAATTTCTACAATAATTTATATGAACAGTTCCATAGATACTGAGTTGAAAATAAAAAGAACGGAGTCTATAACTTCTTTCTTTTTAGAGATCTCGAATCTCAAAACTCAACGGGAAATGCGGGTACAGTACTTCAGAAGATATTTTAACCCCAAAGAGCTTTTATAAAAATTTTTCTTTTAGGCTCATTTAAAGCCCCATAAAATTTGCTACAAAATAGTCCTGGTATAATTTATTCTAAAAAATAGTTGTTCGACGTACATAGACTTTCACATAAAAATGGTCAAAAATCAACTAAAATACCCCAAAAACGATAACATAAAAAATTACCCTACATTAGCTCCATGAATTTTTATTGTAAAAATAAAATCTTGGTCTATTTTGTAGTAAATTTTATGGGCTTTTAAATAAGCTTAAAAGAAAAATTTCTATAAAACTCGTGGGGGTTAAAATATTTTTTTAAGTACTGTACCCCCATTTCCAGTTGATTTTTGAGATTCTAGATCTCGAAGAAAGTTTCAACTACTTCGAAAACTGAAACGATTATATTAATAATGATCAGTATTTGCTCGTTAGGCCTTGAGCCCCCTCTCTACCTAGAGATTAATTTTATCCTTTTTAAAATCTTTAGAATCTTAGGGTATCCAAATATATTACAAGAATATATTATTTATTTATTTCTATTACAAAATATATTATTATTTCACAATTTTGGGCAAGAGAGGGAACAATGTTTTTTACTGAATAAGGACAATAGAAGATGATTGTCCCTCTCTTGCCCCAAATATTTATATCATAATTAGGGCTGGGAAAAACATGCAAATGCATGTTTTGTATGCGGATATGCCTTGATGAGAGAAGCTCAAAAATGGTATTTTTACATTGGTCCGAGCACTCTGGGACCCGGTTCTTAATGCATATTTTTGCATATTTCGGCCCTCTCGTGCATATTTGCATATTTGTGCATATTTTGGGAAATTTTGCATATTTTTACCAAAATTTGAGCATATTTTGGCACTTTTTGCTAAATTTTATAAAAATTGGTCAAAATTTGAAAATTTTTTGGAACTTTTTCGTCAAAAAAATTTAAATAAAAATTTTTTGAAAAAATTTTTTCTAGAAATTTTTTGAGAAAAAATTTTTTTCAAAGATTTTTTTCTGCTAAAATTTAAAGTCCATAAAATCTTATAGAAATGAGCTTAAATTTAATTTTTAAAGGCCAAAATAGTGTTTTCTAGATAAAAAATTGATTTTTAATGTAAATTTTCGCCATTTTTTGCTGCATATTTAGTGCATATTTTGGCAAATTTTGTATATTTTGGTGCATATTTTGGACGTTTTCGGTGCATATATATGCGCATATTTGGCGATTTTGCGTGCATATTTTTCCCAGCCCTAATCATAATTTATTGTGGGTGTGATCAAAAATATTTTATTCCAAAAATATATTTTAAATATTATTCGTCATCATGAAATGACATCATTTTTAAACATTGTTTAATTTGTAAAATTTATAAAAAAATTTAAAAATTAAGAATTATTTATTATACTAATTCGAAGTATTTCATTTAATTTAAATAATCCTGGTCGTACGCAATCTTTTCATAGCGAGATCTATATACTTACTATGTTCATTTAACTTCAATTGTATTGAACTGTCATCATAATTAAATTACACAACTTCAATTACATAACTCTATTAATTAACAAATTTTGAGCTAATTTTTATCGTTTTTATCATTTTACAATTATATGAATATTAATTTATTTAAACTATTTGTTTTAATGTTTTAATAAAAATTTTGTCTGCATGAAGACCTATCTCGTTGGAGCGGAAGTGAAATAATTTTTTTTCTCATTTTTATTGATTATAAGTTTATTTTGTTATTGTTTATAGACTACAATATCATATCAGATTTCTTCTTGTTTAATCCGGTGTACTGGCTTCCTATTAGAACAACTATTAGATTACATAAAATCATTATATTTATACTTTTTTGACATAATTAATTTGTCTAAAATTTATTTTACATTTATTAAAACAAATTTTTGCTGAATAAATGTTGTTTTTGTATATATATTAGCTTTTTAATATTTTAAAATTTAAATTTCAAACCCTTTCAGCTTGATTTAAAATTTTTAATAAATTTGAAATCAAATAAACTTGTATTTGCTAATGTTGTGACATTTTGGTAGAAAAATTTTTTATTAAAAGAAATATTTTATTAAAGTAATCTACCTATTTAAAATCACTTTTTTCTCTGAAAAACAAAAAATTTTTTCGTCCATAATTTTTCATATAATTAGATTTAATTAAATGTAATAATCTTATAAATAGTGTAATATATTAATTTTAATAAATTTTAATGAATATTAAATTTTGTTTATAAATTTTTAATTATAATTTAATCGCCAACATAATGCAAATTGAATCGAGCATACGTGAAATTAGCTGAATGTTTTAAAGAAAATTCAATGTATTTTCGAATGTGTTGCTTGTTGGGACTAAATATATTTCAAGCGTATTGAATTGGAGTGAAATTGTATTGTTTTTAATTTATAGATGTTTTGAAAGAAAATTTTTAAGATTCATATGAAAATAGTATAATTTGAAGTATTTTTGCTAAAAAAGTAAAATTTTTTAACTTTAATAAGGTATGAAATAGAATTTCTTATACTTGCTGTAAACTATATATTATTTGGAATCTGCTTTTAAGCAGGATTTGAATTGTAGTAGGAATCGTATTGTTTACTTAGCTATTTTATAGATATTTCTAATATTTTCATATTAATAAGTAATAATACTATTTTTTAATATGGAATAATATTTTATAATATGGAATAATACTATTTTTTACATTTTTACGTTAATTTCAATTTAATATTTTATTTTCTGCGTGTTAACTTTTTTTGTCATTTTATCATTTAACCTATGTGAGAAAGCATACCCTTTTTTTAGTGTTGAAGTTTTTGAGTGTTTACTCTTTAATTTTATTATGTCATAGGAATATATTTTTTAATACTTTCATTTTTAAATTCAATTTATTTTATTCAACGATTTTATTTGACGAGTTTAGAAATTTATCTGGACAATTTTCAACTTTAATAATTTCTAGTACAAATCTAAATTTTTTTGACTTATTGAGTAAATTATTCTAAATAATTATATTTACTATTTCTTTGGTTATAATAACATTTAGCATAATATATTTATGCTTGTGTTATTCTTAAAGAATCTAACATTAATTTATTTATAAAATTTATAATTTTTAGATTATATTCATCTTTACTAGAACTTCTTCAAAAAACATTTTCTGAAGTATATTTTTTTTGACAGATGGGGTTGATGTTTTTGACAGATGCTATCAGACGTTCAAAAGCAGCCTCATTTAGAAAATTTATTATTATTAAATATATAGACAATGCTACTTCAATTGAGTTGTACGCTTTCCACACGTCTGAATATATGTCCGTTCCTTTAAATATGATATTGTCAATTCATACATACTATAAGCTTATATTGTTTGATAGTCATTTTTTAAAAATACTGTTTAATCAATATATTTCTGTTATAAATTATAGCTTTTCAAATTAAAAATATGATTTCATTGTTGATAACTTGTATTAAACTGCAACTGTTTATAAATTTTTTGGTAATTATAAACTTTGGTATTTAGTTCTATGTTTATTTTTTATATTGGTTAAATCAATGTTTATGGATTTTTCCTGGACAATTAGATTATTTCCTTGATTTTTTAAATTTGTTTCGAAATTTCAGCTATAATTTCAATTGGAGGAGAATTTGTATTTTTTATTTATTTTAAGTTGCTTTATTTTTTAATTCCATTTGGTACATTTTATGTCTATATATTATCCATAACATTTTCCTTTATGTAACAAATTTTTTATAAAGCATTGGGAGCTATAAGGCTTGATTCTAAAGTTAACTTTTTTATTTATTAGAATTGAAATTTTAAATAAATTTTAACACACTTAAAATCAAATTTTATAGCCCCAAAACAACATCCACATCGTAAAATATGTCATTTTAATTCTACCTTTTCTACATGTATGATATGCTATTAATGCAATCTATAATAATATTTTTAAAATCTAAATTAAATTTCTGTCAATAAAATTTTCCATTTTCCTTAGAAATAAAAAAATGTTAATGGATCATTATTATTTCATCTTATTTAATTTATTGAATAATTATCAAGTAAACTTTTAGCTTAAGACAGATTTCATAGAAAATGTCAAAATAAATCTAAATCCTAATTTTGAAGATTAAGAGTTGGTAGTGCTATTTTAAATAAACGAGGACCACCATAAAATTGGTATTTAGTATTTATTTTTATTATGTTCATAATAATTAGAAGCTCACCTTTTTCTGAAAAACTTTACTTTTTGAGTTTTTGTCTATAAATACCTTTTTATAGTTATTTAAATACCTACTTATTATTTAATTTAATCATGATTCTTTTCTTCCTTCTTTTTATTCTGTAAATATTTCTCTTTTTCATTTGATCGGCACAACATCTTCGTTTTTATCTGTTTCGGCTCTTCCAACAACTCCTAGCAAATTTCTTAAATTTATTTTCTTTCTTTGAAATTTAGTATTTCCTCTCAAATTCCTGAATTTTTTCTTGCAATTCATCGCCACTTTTTTTAACAATAAATTCATATAAATAGTTTATATATTAAAATATTTATTTTTAAAAATAGGAACAGAAAAATATTATTTAAATTAAGTATTATAAATTTAAATAATATATAATAATTGTGTTTTTAATTGTATATTAAATTTTATTGATACCTAACTAAATTTTAATAATAACTTGCTAAAAAATTTTAAGTGAAGTATTTTAAGCGGGAAGACGCAAAGCGTGGAAGACGCAAAGCGTCAAAACGCTGATTTTATGTAACCATGAAACTGCGTCTTCCGCCGGCGTCTTGACGCCGAGCTTCTTCCGCCGGCGTGCTTCTTCTACTTCTTCTACGCCGAGCTTCTTCTTGCTATTTTATGTAACCACTAAATCCGATTAAAAATTTTGGTACTTTACAGTTCAATTAGAATAACGGCCATTCTGAAAATCTCAAAAATATCGAAAAAAAAGAATATTTTTTGCAAAAAGTATACCTTTTTCAAAATCAATTTTAACCCATAAGATTTAACTTTAAAAATATAAAATTTATATTGATCGATAGAGAATGAATTGAATTTTCAAAATCTTTTTAAATTTTGAAAATCGGATTAGAATTGGCCTAGAAATGATCAAGACGCTAAAAGTTGCCGCAAAAAATTCAATCATGTTTGAATTAAAAAAAGAGACGCCGGCGTCTTGACGCCGGCGGAAGACGCAATTTATGTAACCACGCAAAAAAAGCGGCAAGACGCCGGCGTCTTTTACTCTCCTCATTTCCCATTATCTTTTCTGCCGCAAGACGCGCGCGTTTTTTATGTAACCGTAGCATTAAAATAATATATAAAATATTATTTTATATAAAAAACTTGTCCTTTTATATAAAAACTCCAAATTTCAATATAATTTTAATTGTGTTTTTTAATTTTTTTTTAATCAATTTCAATATTATTTATATACAGTTAAATTTTTAAAACAGTTATTAGCTTCATGCTCTCATGGAATCCAATTCTTGTCAGGACTATTATCAAAAATAAATTTCATAATAAATATGTGTTAATATTTTAATTATTTTACTATCAACTTTTAACTCTTTATATTGTAATTGTATAGAATTTTTATAGACATTCATTATTTATTTTTCAATTAAATAATCTTAAATTAGAAACACTTTATGGTTCATATAGCTGCTGTTCTCCATGAGTAGCTGGGTATTTGTCTTCAGTATTGTTAAGTCTTCTAATTTCTTATTTAAAATATTAAATAATATTAATCAATCATTTTTAACTTATTTAATTAAATTCGAAATTAAACTTTATCTGTTTTGAGTTAGTTTAGAAGGTCATGTTAATTTCTAAGTGTTGATTGAAAAAGAAAGGATATTTATTTTTAAATTTAATTCATAGAAATTTGCTGGCTATTATTAATGAAATCTATTTAGTTATTAATTTATTGTTAATTGAAACTAAATGCAAATCAAATTTTTGTTATAAGCAAGTTTTATAATATTAAATTCGTGGCATTTTTAGAATAAAAATTTTATCAGTTACCTCAGAAGCAAAATTTTATTCGGTAAAAATTCCATTAAATGTAAATATATTCAAATTTTATTAGTTATTGTTTTAACAGCTTTATTTTTTAGCTATTTTTTACTTGTTATGGTAATTATTTTAAATAAATAATTTATTGCATCTTCTTCTGGTAGACTATCCCAAACATCAGCTATCCAGCTCAGATAAGTCATCAGAGAAGGAGGTCGCGGATTTCATGCAGCTGTAGTTCTCTCTCGCTATGAAGGTCTTTTAACTTAACGGTTTTTCGGTTTTTAAACTTCTCTACAACTTTGGATTCTGGCCTTTAATGATTTGACAAAATAAATTTTTTTAAACAATTAAAATGGCAACCTTAATAGCCTTAAATTAGTTGAACTGATTAATAAATTTTCTCACCTCTTTTGCTCCACATTTTTCTTCACATTTGGTATTCTTCACATTTGGCTTCATATGACCGAGTTACAGACCCCCGAAATTTGAGAATTTTTGGGGTCAAAAAATTCGAATATGCAAATTATACCTCATTCGAAAGAGCTCCTCGAGCTGAGTCGAATGACACCAAAATAACTGAAATTTGACTTGATTGGACAAAGTTATGACAGTTTGATTTTACCCCTCCCACAAGGTTTTCGCGGAAAAAAGTTTTTGCCGCTGCGGAGGAAGCCGGGCATGTCAAGCGGAACGACGGCAGCCGATTCGCTACGGTCGCCGCGAGCAAAGCGAGCACGACATCAGCGAAGCACGGCCATCGTGTAGCGAAGATCATGCCCGGCCTACCTTCCGTAGCAGCACAAAAAGTTTTTCCAGCGAAGATTCTGTTGGTCATAACTTTGTTCAGAATCATCCAATCGAGCTGATTTTGGTGTTATTCAACTCAGCTCGTCGAGCCCTTTCTAATGAGGTTTTGTGCTTATCTCATCGAAACTAGTTCGCAAAAAAAAATAGAGAAAAACCTAAAAAAACTCTCTCTGCTAATTACTAAATGAATAAAGATCTCTTTAATTACAATTACTCTTTAATTACAATTATACTCTTTAATACTCTTTGATCCATTGCAGTATTAATAATAAATAAATTTATGAAGAATATGTATATCTTAACTGATTTTTAATAATTAGAAACATCTTTATGATTTATTTATTTGCTAATATACTTTAAAAATTAATAGCATTATGACTCACTCAACCCTTTTTAGGGTAGACCCTCCCACAACCCTTTACAGTGTAGCCCCATTGAAACAGTGTATTTGTTAATATTTATATTTTTACAAAAATTTCTTCGTTAATAATTTTATATTATATGTATGTAGTATTTACTTTTTTTATAAATTTACATTTTTAGTAAAGATTAAATTTTAAATTAGTTTGTAAATTTTATTAAATCGTAAGTAAGAAAATTAAAGCTAAATTTTAATAATAAAATGTTCATTTAATAAAAATTAATATGAAAATTTTCTAAAAACTTCTAAATGTTTTAAAAATGTAAAGGTAAATTTAACAAATGTGATTCTGATTATGATTTAGTTTTTTATTTTAATTAGATGATTATACATACTTTATAAGACTTTATTTTTTATAATTTTTTTATTTTTGATTTGTTTATCTTGTCGATATTTTATGCTTATTTCTTTAATTCAAAAATTCTATATTTTTTGTCAATTATCTAAATAATCAATTTTAATAAATAATCAAATAAAAATTCATTTAATTTATGTTTTTTCCAATATTTCTTTTCAATTTTTTAATGTTTTTTTCCTTACAGTTTCTAACAAATATTATTGCTCAATTGTTATATGATTTTTTGAGTGATTATATCATTCATTGTGAATTTTTATTTAACAATTCTTTTTATTAATCTGCATATCTTCTTAATTTGAAAAGTTAAATCAAAATTAAAATAGTACACCTGAAACCCCGAAAAATTAAGTCTTATAAGTAAGGCTGTGATTTATAGGCAAATGCCTATTTTTTCTGCAAACTTGGGATGATCTAATACGTTCAAAAAACGTGTTTTTAGCTTGGTCCGAAGAGTCTAGCATGATTTTTAATTTGCCTATTTCTGCCTATTTTGAACTTTTTGTGCCTTCTTGCCTATTTTGAAATTTTTGGTACTATTTTTGCCTTTTTTAGCGATTTTTTCGAAATTTTGCCTAAAAACCAGTGCAAAATCTAAAAAAAATCTGTCACAAATTAGAAAAAATCAGTGCCAAGTCCCATTATTGATTTTTTGTTACTTCAATTGAATTTTTGATGAATTTTTTATTGAATTTTTTATTGAAATTTTATTGAATTGAATTCTTTATTTGAATTTTTTAATATATTTTTGTTTTTTATAATTTATTGAAATGTCAGTGTTAGGAGACACAAGCGTTTCTGCTATAGTTGATTCGATGTGTTCTTTGTGCTAAAAGAATTTTGATTAATTATATTTCTTGTATTTAATGCTTCATTCATATATGAATCCCAAGAGGAATCATTCATAAAGTTATTGAAATCTACTTTTTGCAATTATATTATATTATTTATTTAATCTTTTAGAGTTTTTTATTTTATAGATGTAATGATAGGATAGATTTCAGTAGTTATATTATTTATTTAATCTTGATGTTAATTTGAGAGTATTTAATCTTGGTGTTAATTTGAGAGTAGACTTCATTTTTAATGTTTTAACAGATAGATAATAATCCTTCCAAATTTCTTTGTGTTTAATCAGCATGTCCTCCTCATACTTCGATCTCACCCTTCTTGTTTTAGCAATGTTTTAGCAATAATTTTATTTTATTAATTTTAATCTAATTTTTACTTTCCCAATCAACTATTTGCTTTGCATATTCTCTTAAATGTCTTTTGCCTTGCTACATAATAAGTTTTTAATCGCAAAATACTATTCTTTTGCATTTTTACGTATATTTATTTTTTTTAATTTTGATTAAATATAACTTTCCAAATGTTGTTTTAAAATATTTTATTTTTGAAGATTTGAGAAAGACAAATAGTTCTATGAAAAATAATTATTAAAATAAAATGAATGTATTTTTGCTAAGAAAATTAATCGTTAATATAACTGAATATTAAAAATAATTCTACAACATTTAAAGAAAAATATTTTAAATGTTTTCAGATTTTGTAAATTCTTTTATTTTATTTAGTTTTTCAAAAATTTCTCTAAAGTAGTTTGTTTACATAAAGATTGCTTTTCATATCATCGTTATGGCATATTGTATTTCGATTAATTATCCATTAGTAGAAAAACAATTGTCGTTAGATGATAGCAAACGATTCCTATAGATTTCCTATCTAACTTTTGAACAATTTATTATGTAATCAATTTTTACCATTTAGAATTGTTTTTAAATGATTAAAAAACAAAGATTTTAAATGAAACATAATGGGAAACTGTAAAAAAATTTCTGCACTCTTAAGAAACTGTTCCAGG
The DNA here is from genome assembly GCA_036172955.1 of Meloidogyne arenaria. NCBI lineage: Eukaryota > Metazoa > Nematoda > Chromadorea > Rhabditida > Meloidogynidae > Meloidogyne > Meloidogyne arenaria. The sequence goes on from JARQAB010000018.1 coordinate 1,112,216, forward strand.
ATGGAAAATTCTTAACATTATCATGACATTTTTCTCTCCAGATATGACAGATATTTATAATTGATATTTATAATATCAAATATATTGGAATTCAAATTTTTTATATGTATATTCCTAAAAATTATATAGTTTTAAAATTAAATAATTAAGTAAAATTATTCAAAATTAAATTTATCATATTTTACATATTTCTCATACTATTTTCTTAGATGTCAAACCTATTTAATTCGACTTAAAGAAGTTGATACATCGTGAAAATGATTATATGATATTGAATTATAGTTAAATTATAATAAATTATGCAAATTATATGCGGAGTAATTTTAATATAAGATTTTTATTAAATTTTCGAATGTTTTATTAACGCTATAGTCTTTATATATTTATAGATTAATGATGTTTTGACCCACGTCCGACATTTTAATGTTTAAATTTTTCATTTCATCTGCTAAATGCCCAATTTCACCATTTCCTTTTTATTTTCTTAGTTTAATTAAACTCATCATTATTAGTTAAAGTAAAAGATTTAAGTGGGTTTTGAAAAGCACATTTTACAATTTTTAAAAGATTTCTAATGTAGGAATTTTCAATATTAACTAGAAAATATACAGTTTTGAGAATTAGGTTGGCATGCTATTTTTGGTTGCATTTTTTATTGTTGTGATTTTTTATTCATTTTCTTATATTGTGAGTTTAAGATATTTGTTTATTGAATATCTTCCTCTGCGTTATAATTGTTGTACTCAATAATTCATTTACCAAAAACGTTATTTCAAAATTAATCATAATAATATGTACCAATTTCCTGATTTATTAACTATTCATTTTTATTTTATTTTGCTATTTTTACATTTTATTTAATTTTCTCATTCATTTTTAGATAATTTAAATCTTATCTCGCGATTTTTGGTAATATGTATATACTCAATGATGTCTCTAAAATGTTTGAATTTGGTAAATACGTACGCTCTCTCGACTCAGTACCCCATAGATGGGTAAATGATAGATCAAATTTGCCGAAAGGGTTTTTAATGCCGTAAAGCGCATATATAATCTTACTATCATATTATTGGACAGTTGAGCTAGAAGACATCTATTAATTTTATTTTATTTATTATTTTTAAAGCTTGACCCTTCAATATAATTTTTAAATGTAATAATGGTTTATTTATCAAAGATAGTTTATGCTCTATACAGAAATTTAAACATGTTTTAGATTTTGTGCGTTTTATATTTTCAAATTCATTGTCAATTTATTTAAATTTCTTATTTAATACAATTATTAGTTGTTGAATAATATAAATATGGTAGCCGCTATGTCATTAAAGATTTAGGCATTGCATTACATATAAAATTGTTCAGAACAGTTTAAGTCTGAGCCCGACAATTTTAAAATAACATCGAAACTGAATATAAACCTTCTTTAGGCATTTTGTCTGTATTTTCTTTACATTTCTCCTTCTCCAATATTTCAGTCAGTATAATGGCCGAAGCCTGGCCGAAATTTGTCTTATCAATTATTTTTACAGGTTAAATTAATTTACTAATTTTAACATTAATAAATAAATTAAGTTTTTAAAATTTATAAATTATACATGGGAGATTAATTTATTTATCTAAAAAATACTCTATTATTTTTTAAATTTTTAATTTAACAGATTTTTTGTAAGAAAAATTTTTAAAATTCATCAGAAAATTATGTAAGTGTAATAATTTTTAATAATAAATAAAATTTTTTAACTTTAATCAACAAGAATTAAATTGATTTTCTTATACATGCCGTAAAGCTTTTATTTCTTCTACATGCCGTAAAAAGGTTCCGAAGTTCTGATGGTAATTCTCGAATTTGACATCAGTCAGTTTGGAAACAAAACTATCTAAATCATTTTTTTTATTATCTTGCTAAAAATATAGAAGTTTTAATTGATTTTTAACTTTAGTTAAACAAACTATGTATCAGTAATCATATACATAAACTTTTCTAAAGTTTTATACAACTATATATTTTATAACTATTACATATTTCGCGTTGGTGGTTTAATGCAATAGACAATAAACAATAAGAAGATAATCTTTTATTATACACTAAAACAGCATAACGCTCAATTCATCCTGTTTATTAAGAATAAACCTAAAAATAAACCTACAGTAAAATTTTATAAAATTAGAAAACCTCAAAATTTTTTACGTAATGAAACTTTGGATAAGGCAAAAGATTTTTCGCCTAAAACTACAATAATAAAGATATAGATATTTATTATATTTAGAAAAATGTATTATATATTTATGTAACTTATTTATAAATTTTAATACTCTGGAAAACTACATTTGTATAATTAAGATGCAATAACAATGTCTTTTGCGTTTTTGTTTTAAAGATTTCAAAAGACAATTAAACATTTTTTATACTTTGGTAATACCTACCTGCTTATATTTATCTTCCCGAAGGATAAAAATTTACATAAATAATTTCTTATATACAAATTAGACCAATTATGTTTTCTATACATATGTGTTTAAAATTATAATTTATAGAAACTGATCTTTCCGAAAGATTGCTTAATCAAAAACTGCAGAAAACGCAGGTGAAGAAGCGGGAAAAAGCTTTCTTACAAAGGGAATATTTTTTCTAATTTTGGGATTTTCTGCTTAATAGAGCTTTTCATTTCATTTATTAAATTTTTTTTATTTAATTGATTTAGTCCCTTTTTAAAATTGGTGTTCCTCTTGGCCTTCAGAAATTCTCAAAATTTAAGCCAGCTGAGCGAAAATTGAGGGATAGAGCTACGGATCTCGTGATTAACTTTCGACGACTTACCTAATCCAATGATATCCCAATTAATCTCTCGAATTTCCCCGGAGCCAGCATTGATCATGGGGGGTGATTGCTCATTGATCATGAATTGATCAAACCAGCATTGATAATGAATTGATGATGGTTCCTATCATCATCAATTCCATGGGCGTATCATGGAATTTCGTCGGATTAAGAGGGATATAGGCGGATTAAGAAAATAAATGGTATTTGGATGATGATCCCCTGTATTACTGTCAACAAATGCCCAATACCCAGCACTGATAATGAGTAAAAGTATTGTTTTTGTTAAAATTATTTTAGAATACTGTTTTATAAAAATTACTCGTTTTACCCGTTTTACTCGTACTCGGGCTCGGGTCAAAAAATAAAACTCGGACTCGTTACTCGGGTTTTTCAAACTCGGCTTTACTCGGAATCGGGTTTTTCTCAAATACTCGGACTCGGACGAACTCTACTTTTAATACTTTTTTTTCTTTTTCTTTACTTTTCATTCTCATCTATCTAATAATTTTACGTCTAAAACTCCATTTCTAAATTTGCTTTATTTAGCCACTCATAACTTCTAATAAACTCACGTAAAATAAATTTATTATTTAAAAAAGGGCATTTTCTACGAGTTTCGTCGATTATTATTCTTTACATTAAATATTCTATTTATTCTGGATATTTATTCTGGAAATTACTACTATATTTAGTAATAAATCTTTTAAAATAAGACTAGTAAAATTTTCATAAAATTTTATATGAAAAAATTCAAAGAATTCATAAATAATGAGTACGCATTTAAAAACAATTTAGTTAATACAAATATTTAAATGAAAATTGATATATTTAAATACTTCGAATAAATTTAAAAAATAATAGAATTTTAATAGAATAGACAATATGTTTAACAACTTTAATATTTTATAATATATAATGTGTCTAGATTATCTAATATATAATGTGTCTAGATTATCTTATATTATAAAATATTAATGTTCTTTAAATAAATTGGTCTCTTACATATACAAAAATCTTATTAATACCCTTAAAAGTATAAATTATAAATATTAAACAATAAAGTAAAAACTATTGTTTAATTTGCATTTATTGATGAATCATTAAGAAATTTTTAATTTGAAAAATTTCATATTCTTAATATATATGTATCATATCGTATGATATGAAACTAAGTGAATTAAATATACATAAACATGTTTAATAAAATATTTTGCATTTAAAACATGATAATAATATTTTTAATGTATCAATAGTATTTAATTAAAAATATATTAATAAATAATAAAATAGATAATCTAGACACATTATATATTATAAAATATTAAAGTTTTCGTCATTAAAGTTTTCACTTTCATTATAAAAACTAGATAAATTTATTGTAAGAAATAAATATTAAAACTTTACATTGTTGATTAAATTACAATTTTTTTAAATAAATTTGTAATTTTTAATATAATGCTATTTATAGCAGTAATATCTGATTCCTTGATTTTTAAATAAAAAGTAAAAACATATTCTAAAATTGTTAGTTATTTTTTATCAGTTAATTTATTAATAAGTTAACAAAATAATATTTTCATGAAATCAATAGTTTTGTTTTATAAGGATATATAAAATAGGTCTAATAATGGTCTAATAAATGTGTACATATTAGATAACAAAACTTTAATAAGTAATTCACCGCTTAATTTTAAAAATAAAATTAAATCTATATTAGTAGATTATAAAAACATTTTATTAAATAAATTTTTGGCCACACCGTTTTTCTTCATTATTCTTTTAATTATTTTAATCACAAATAAAAAAATATTTTTTCCATACCAATTATACTTTATATAATAATTAAATTAATCCAATTACTAAAATAATTAAGAATCTAAAAACGTGTATTATTTATTTTTTAAATTATAAGTATGGATGTTCGATTGAATTTCTATTACTATTCTATTATTATATTTAAAAAAAATTATTTTTTAATTAGGAAAAAATTAAAATTTTCTCGAGTGGTTTCACTATAAAAATGTACTGTTATAAATTTTAAATAAATTAGTTATAGATAAAATTTTTTAATCTAATAAAAATAGTAACCTGATTTATAAATAAATAAAAACATACTTAAAAGTTGAAATATGTGATCATAAAATATCATATAAAATTTATAAGATTACTTTTATTTATTTTGAAATATAATTATAAAATTTGCTAAAAAAGATACAAATTTTAATTATAAAATATTAAATAATAGATTTACTCAAGTTGAGGTTTTTTTACTTATAAAGAGGTATTAAACAAAAAATTGACATAATTATATTCTAACAATAATGCAAAAAATATTTCTAAGAATAAATTAAATTATTAGTGATTTATCGTTATAAATTATATATATATATAAATTTTATTCCAAAATTTCATAAATATTGAATAAACATTAAAAATGTATGATGGTAATTTTCAGAGTGATATATGATTAATTTATATAAAAAGAGAACTTCTAAAATTAAAGTTAAATGTTGAAACTTATATAAAATTATTTTTAAGATAATTCAATCTCAATTTATTTATTAAATATAAATTTTAATTTAATTTAATAATATTGATTATTGTTTTAGAATTATATTTTTGTATAATTATTGGGTTATTTTTATATAATAACCCAAAAATTATATTAAATCTATAATTTTGTAAGCCTAAGACAAAATGAAAATTAATGGGACCAATATTATTGCAACCAATATTATTATGCAGCACTTAAATTTAAACAATCCTAATATAATCAACGAAAATTCTCCACCAACTATATTTGCTACTTCTTCTCAATATTCTGAGCCGCCATCTCCCAAAAAATAAAATTGATAAACTTATTCGAAACAAAGATAAACAAATTAAAACCAAATATAATAAACAAACTTTCTTAAAAATATGGTAAAAAGTAATTAGTAACACATAATTACTAACATATTTAAATTACATTAATTTTTCGCATCGAAACAGTATAGGGCGAATCTTTAATGAGACTCATTACTAATTTTCAGCTCCAACAGAATAAAAAAGTCTGACAAATTAAATTAGATATATTTAAACGAATAAAGGAAAATTATTTAAAATTATATAAAAAGGATCTAAAATTAAAGAGGATCTAAAAAAGGATCAAAATTAATTAAATATATTTAACGCACAATGCGTTTAAATAAATAGTGAGAAGAAAATTTAAATAGCCCAGTGATTATTATAAAATATATTAAATTAGCATGCAGTTAGAGGTTATAAAAACAAAAATGCGTTAAAAGAATGTAATTAGATTATTAGATAATTATATTAATAAATAAATATAAAGTTATTAATTTTTGCAATATTATGAAATTATGAAAATTTCAATTATTATGAAATAAACAATTATTTAAAAAATTATTTATTAGTTTTATTATTAAATAATTAGAATCAAAAATGTTTAGGAAATTAATTTAAAAAATTAACACCGATATTTGCTGGAGAATGAAATTAATACTTAGAAAGAGAAATATAACAATGAAAATAATTTTTAAATTTTAGTTTATAATTATCGCAATCTATACACGCCATATCCAAAGCCGAATCTTGCGCCTTCTTTCGAGTTTTTATTTGAACGGAATTTTAAATTATTAAGTATAAATAAATATTATTATCAAAAATATCAAAGTGAAGTTTGAAATACGATCTACAACTGAAATATCTAGTAAAAATTTTGAAGGACTTACAAATGTTAATATTGGAGCTTATGTTACAAAATTAAAAATAAAATGTTGTTTCAAAAATATTTAAGTGGCATACGTAAACAATAATAATTTATATAAAAAGATTATATTAAAAAAGGTGAATTTTTTAATAAAATGGCCAGCAAAAAATCAACAAACAAAACAAAATAAGAATGTAAAAACTTAAACATATGAATAGTTTCTGATAAAGATTTTAAAGGATATAAAATTAGCCAATACCCCCAAAATATTTGTATGTTTTTTAAATTACTAAAGATAATCTCGTTACTTTGAATTAAATAATAATAAATACCGAAAACAAGTTTTAACATAAATAGCTAAATAATATTATTTGATCAAGAATTATAATCAAATTAACGATCCAATTATCGATTTAATAATCGGTCAAAAATAATTCATTAGTACATTAAGATACAAGTCATAAAATTTATGCAAATCAAATATTTAACATTTAATGATTATTACTCAGTTTGTTTACTTCATAGATGCATATTGTAGCATATTCTTCATTAAATTCAATAATTTTTCTAGATTCTGATTTAAAGGGAGTTATTCTTCAATTATTCCTTTTAGAGTTTAAAATTTCAATCATTTTTGTAGATGATGATACTTCTGATTAATTAATTTCACGTTCTAGAACAGTTAATCTTCTAAATTAAGCTCCTCTAAATTATTCGTTTCAATAAAGTCGTTAATATCGTAATTTTTAAAGATAAGTAATTATAATAAATAAAAAATAAAAAGACATAATAAAAATAGGAAGAAAAGTTCGATTTAGATTTTATAGTATCAAAAATCCTAAAAAATTTTTTGTTAATTCCATTGAAATGAATTAAATTTATAATTTAAATTATGTTTATTAAATGACTTATAAAAAATAACTTTTTAAAAAATTCTATTAAAATTTAATCTCTCTTAATGATGCTACCAAAATGTTAAGTGAAGTCGTATCCCAAAGGTGTATTATAAATCTTTTTTCCATCAAATCGTTTAAAATCAAACTATTTCTTCTTTAGTTTTGTTTTTTAGCTTAATCTAAACTTAGTAAGTTGCGTCTATAAATATTTAATTTTTTCATGTTCACTATTTTTCCATTGAGATTTGTATTATTCTATTTCTTCAATAAAATCTTATAATTCTCCTAAAATAACTGATCGATATCTTTAAATAATGTTCAATTATTTAGTTAGAATTTTAATTCTCTATTAGATCTCGACCCATCTCGACACAGGAGAATCTTTCTCCTTCAAAGTTAAATTCATTTTTTTAAATTTTTTAATAAAGAATTTTTAAATAAAGAAATTTTTAAATAAAGTTAAATAAATTTTTAATTTTTAAATAAAGAAATTAAAATTAAATTTTTAATTTAATTCAAAGCAGCAATTGACTAAAGCCAAGCAATAATTCAAAGCAATTGACTAAAGCCAATATAACGGCTACCTAATTAGTCACTAAATCTTTCCGAATACAAACTAAATTGACTAAAGCCAAAATAACGGCTACCTAATTAGTCAATAAAGCTTTCCGAATACAAAATAAATTGACTAAAGCCAAAATTACGGCTACCTAATTAGTCAATAAAGCTTTCCGAATACAAAATAAATTGACTAAAGCCAAAATAACGGCTACCTAATTAGTCACTAAATCTTTCCGAATACAAACTAAATTGACTAAAGCCAAAATAACGGCTACCTAATTAGTCAATAAAGCTTTCCGAATACAAAATAAATTGACTAAAGCCAAAATTACGGCTACCTAATTAGTCAATAAAGCTTTCCGAATACAAAATAAATTGACTAAAGCCAAAATAACGGCTACCTAATTAGTCACTAAATCTTTCCGAATACAAAATAAATTGACTAAAGCCAAAATAACGGCTACCTAATTAGTCACTAAATCTTTCCGAATACAAACTAAATTGACTAAAGCCAAAATAACGGCTACCTAATTAGTCAATAAAGCTTTCCGAATACAAACTAAATTGACTAAAGCCAAAATAACGGCTACCTAATTAGTCACTAAATTTTTCCGAATACAAACTAAATTGACTAAAGCCAAAATAACGGCTACCTAATTAGTCAATAAAGCTTTCCGAATACAAACTAAATTGACTAAAGCCAAAATAACGGCTACCTAATTAGTCACTAAATCTTTCCGAATACAAACTAAATTGACTAAAGCCAAAATAACGGCTACATAATTAGTCAATAAAGCTTTCCGAATACAAAATAAATTGACTAAAGCCAAAATAACGGCTACCTAATTAGTCAATAAATCTTTCCGAATACAAACTAAATTGACTAAAGCCAAAATAACGGCTACCTAATTAGTCAATAAAGCTTTCCGAATACAAAATAAATTGACTAAAGCCAAAATAACGGCTACATAATTAGTCAATAAAGTTTCCGAATACAAAATAAATTGACTAAAGCCAAAATAACGGCTACCTAATTAGTCACTAAATTTTTCCGAATACAAACTAAATTGACTAAAGCCAAAATAACGGCTACCTAATTAGTTACTAAATCTTTCCGAATACAAACTAAATTGACTAAAGCCAAAATAACGGCTACCTAATTAGTCAATAAAGCTTTCCGAATACAAAATAAATTGACTAAAGCCAAAATAACGGCTACCTAATTAGTCACTAAATCTTTCCGAATACAAACTAAATTGACTAAAGCCAAAATAACGGCTACCTAATTAGTTACTAAATCTTTCCGAATACAAACTAAATTGACTAAAGCCAAAATAACGGCTACCTAATTAGTCAATAAAGCTTTCCGAATACAAAATAAATTGACTAAAGCCAAAATTACGGCTACCTAATTAGTCAATAAAGCTTTCCGAATACAAAATAAATTGACTAAAGCCAAAATAACGGCTACCTAATTAGTCACTAAATCTTTCCGAATACAAACTAAATTGACTAAAGCCAAAATAACGGCTACCTAATTAGTCACTAAATTTTTCCGAATACAAACTAAATTGACTAAAGCCAAAATAACGGCTACCTAATTAGTCAATAAAGCTTTCCGAATACAAACTAAATTGACTAAAGCCAAAATAACGGCTACCTAATTAGTCACTAAATCTTTCCGAATACAAACTAAATTGACTAAAGCCAAAATAACGGCTACATAATTAGTCAATAAAGCTTTCCGAATACAAAATAAATTGACTAAAGCCAAAATAACGGCTACCTAATTAGTCAATAAAGCTTTCCGAATACAAACTAAATTGACTAAAGCCAAAATAACGGCTACCTAATTAGTCACTAAATTTTTCCGAATACAAACTAAATTGACTAAAGCCAAAATAACGGCTACCTAATTAGTCAATAAAGCTTTCCGAATACAAACTAAATTGACTAAAGCCAAAATAACGGCTACCTAATTAGTCACTAAATCTTTCCGAATACAAACTAAATTGACTAAAGCCAAAATAACGGCTACATAATTAGTCAATAAAGCTTTCCGAATACAAAATAAATTGACTAAAGCCCAAATAACGGCTACCTAATTAGTCACTAAATCTTTCCGAATACAAACTAAATTGACTAAAGCCAAAATAACGGCTACCTAATTAGTCAATAAAGCTTTCCGAATACAAAATAAATTGACTAAAGCCAAAATTACGGCTACCTAATTAGTCAATAAAGCTTTCCGAATACAAAATAAATTGACTAAAGCCAAAATAACGGCTACCTAATTAGTCACTAAATCTTTCCGAATACAAACTAAATTGACTAAAGCCAAAATAACGGCTACCTAATTAGTTACTAAATCTTTCCGAATACAAACTAAATTGACTAAAGCCAAAATAACGGCTACCTAATTAGTCAATAAAGCTTTCCGAATACAAAATAAATTGACTAAAGCCAAAATAACGGCTACCTAATTAGTCACTAAATCTTTCCGAATACAAACTAAATTGACTAAAGCCAAAATAACGGCTACCTAATTAGTTACTAAATCTTTCCGAATACAAACTAAATTGACTAAAGCCAAAATAACGGCTACCTAATTAGTCAATAAAGCTTTCCAAATACAAACTAAATTGACTAAAGCCAAAATAACGGCTACCTAATTAGTCACTAAATTTTTCCGAATACAAACTAAATTGACTAAAGCCAAAATAACGGCTACCTAATTAGTCAATAAAGCTTTCAGAATACAAACTAAATTGACTAAAGCCAAAATAACGGCTACCTAATTAGTCACTAAATCTTTCCGATTACAAACTAAATTGACTAAAGCCAAAATAACGGCTACCTAATTAGTCAATAAAGCTTTCCGAATACAAAATAAATTGACTAAAGCCAAAATAACGGCTACCTAATTAGTAAATAAAGCTTTCCGAATACAAACTAAATTGACTAAAGCCAAAATAACGGCTACCTAATTAGTCACTAAATCTTTCCGAATACAAATTAAATTGACTAAAGCCAAATTAACGGCTACCTAATTAGTCACTAAATCTTTCCGAATACAAACTAAATTGACTAAAGCCAAAATAACGGCTACATAATTAGTCAATAAAGCTTTCCGAATACAAAATAAATTGACTAAAGCCAAAATAACGGCTACCTAATTAGTCACTAAATCTTTCCGAATACAAACTAAATTGACTAAAGCCAAAATAACGGCTACCTAATTAGTCATTAAAGCTTTCCGAATACAAAATAAATTGACTAAAGCCAAAATAACGGCTACCTAATTAGTCAATAAAGCTTTCCGAATACAAAATAAATTGACTAAAGCCAAAATAACGGCTACCTAATTAGTCACTAAATCTTTCCGAATACAAACTAAATTGACTAAAGCCAAAATAACGGCTACCTAATTAGTCAATAAAGCTTTCCGAATACAAACTAAATTGACTAAAGCCAAAATAACGGCTACCTAATTAGTCAATAAAGCTTTCCGAATACAAAATAAATTGACTAAAGCCAAAATAACGGCTACCTAATTAGTCACTAAATCTTTCCGAATACAAACTAAATTGACTAAAGCCAAAATAACGGCTACCTAATTAGTTACTAAATCTTTCCGAATACAAACTAAATTGACTAAAGCCAAAATAACGGCTACCTAATTAGTCAATAAAGCTTTCCAAATACAAACTAAATTGACTAAAGCCAAAATAACGGCTACCTAATTAGTCACTAAATTTTTCCGAATACAAACTAAATTGACTAAAGCCAAAATAACGGCTACCTAATTAGTCAATAAAGCTTTCAGAATACAAACTAAATTGACTAAAGCCAAAATAACGGCTACCTAATTAGTCACTAAATCTTTCCGAATACAAACTAAATTGACTAAAGCCAAAATAACGGCTACCTAATTAGTCAATAAAGCTTTCCGAATACAAAATAAATTGACTAAAGCCAAAATAACGGCTACCTAATTAGTAAATAAAGCTTTCCGAATACAAACTAAATTGACTAAAGCCAAAATAACGGCTACCTAATTAGTCACTAAATCTTTCCGAATACAAACTAAATTGACTAAAGCCAAATTAACGGCTACCTAATTAGTCACTAAATCTTTCCGAATACAAACTAAATTGACTAAAGCCAAAATAACGGCTACATAATTAGTCAATAAAGCTTTCCGAATACAAAATAAATTGACTAAAGCCAAAATAACGGCTACCTAATTAGTCAATAAAGCTTTCCGAATACAAAATAAATTGACTAAAGCCAAAATAACGGCTACCTAATTAGTCACTAAATCTTTCCGAATACAAACTAAATTGACTAAAGCCAAAATAACGGCTACATAATTAGTCAATAAAGTTTCCGAATACAAAATAAATTGACTAAAGCCAAAATAACGGCTACCTAATTAGTCAATAAAGCTTTCCGAATACAAACTAAATTGACTAAAGCCAAAATAACGGCTACCTAATTAGTCACTAAATCTTTCCGAATACAAACTAAATTGACTAAAGCCAAAATAACGGCTACATAATTAGTCAATAAAGCTTTCCGAATACAAAATAAATTGACTAAAGCCAAAATAACGGCTACCTAATTAGTTACTAAATCTTTCCGAATACAAACTAAATTGACTAAAGCCAAAATAACGGCTACCTAATTAGTCAATAAAGCTTTCCAAACAAACTAAATTGACTAAAGCCAAAATAACGGCTACCTAATTAGTCACTAAATTTTTCCGAATACAAACTAAATTGACTAAAGCCAAAATAACGGCTACCTAATTAGTCAATAAAGCTTTCCGAATACAAAATAAATTGACTAAAGCCAAAATAACGGCTACCTAATTAGTCACTAAATCTTTCCGAATACAAACTAAATTGACTAAAGCCAAAATAACGGCTACCTAATTAGTCAATAAAGCTTTCCGAATACAAACTAAATTGACTAAAGCCAAAATAACGGCTACCTAATTAGTCAATAAAGCTTTCAGAATACAAACTAAATTGACTAAAGCCAAAATAACGGCTACCTAATTAGTCACTAAATCTTTCCGAATACAAACTAAATTGACTAAAGCCAAAATAACGGCTACCTAATTAGTCAATAAAGCTTTCCGAATACAAAATAAATTGACTAAAGCCAAAATAACGGCTACCTAATTAGTAAATAAAGCTTTCCGAATACAAACTAAATTGACTAAAGCCAAAATAACGGCTACCTAATTAGTCACTAAATCTTTCCGAATACAAACTAAATTGACTAAAGCCAAATTAACGGCTACCTAATTAGTCACTAAATCTTTCCGAATACAAACTAAATTGACTAAAGCCAAAATAACGGCTACATAATTAGTCAATAAAGCTTTCCGAATACAAAATAAATTGACTAAAGCCAAAATAACGGCTACCTAATTAGTCAATAAAGCTTTCCGAATACAAAATAAATTGACTAAAGCCAAAATAACGGCTACCTAATTAGTCACTAAATCTTTCCGAATACAAACTAAATTGACTAAAGCCAAAATAACGGCTACATAATTAGTCAATAAAGTTTCCGAATACAAAATAAATTGACTAAAGCCAAAATAACGGCTACCTAATTAGTCAATAAAGCTTTCCGAATACAAACTAAATTGACTAAAGCCAAAATAACGGCTACCTAATTAGTCACTAAATCTTTCCGAATACAAACTAAATTGACTAAAGCCAAAATAACGGCTACATAATTAGTCAATAAAGCTTTCCGAATACAAAATAAATTGACTAAAGCCAAAATAACGGCTACCTAATTAGTTACTAAATCTTTCCGAATACAAACTAAATTGACTAAAGCCAAAATAACGGCTACCTAATTAGTCAATAAAGCTTTCCAAACAAACTAAATTGACTAAAGCCAAAATAACGGCTACCTAATTAGTCACTAAATTTTTCCGAATACAAACTAAATTGACTAAAGCCAAAATAACGGCTACCTAATTAGTCAATAAAGCTTTCAGAATACAAACTAAATTGACTAAAGCCAAAATAACGGCTACATAATTAGTCAATAAAGCTTTCCGAATACAAAATAAATTGACTAAAGCCAAAATAACGGCTACCTAATTAGTCACTAAATCTTTCCGAATACAAACTAAATTGACTAAAGCCAAAATAACGGCTACCTAATTAGTCATTAAAGCTTTCCGAATACAAAATAAATTGACTAAAGCCAAAATAACGGCTACCTAATTAGTCAATAAAGCTTTCCGAATACAAAATAAATTGACTAAAGCCAAAATAACGGCTACCTAATTAGTCACTAAATCTTTCCGAATACAAACTAAATTGACTAAAGCCAAAATAACGGCTACCTAATTAGTCACTAAATCTTTCCGAATACAAACTAAATTGACTAAAGCCAAAATAACGGCTACATAATTAGTCAATAAAGTTTCCGAATACAAAATAAATTGACTAAAGCCAAAATAACGGCTACCTAATTAGTCACTAAATTTTTCCGAATACAAACTAAATTGACTAAAGCCAAAATAACGGCTACCTAATTAGTCAATAAAGCTTTCAGAATACAAACTAAATTGACTAAAGCCAAAATAACGGCTACCTAATTAGTCACTAAATCTTTCCGAATACAAACTAAATTGACTAAAGCCAAAATAACGGCTACCTAATTAGTCAATAAAGCTTTCCGAATACAAAATAAATTGACTAAAGCCAAAATAACGGCTACCTAATTAGTAAATAAAGCTTTCCGAATACAAACTAAATTGACTAAAGCCAAAATAACGGCTACCTAATTAGTCACTAAATCTTTCCGAATACAAACTAAATTGACTAAAGCCAAATTAACGGCTACCTAATTAGTCACTAAATCTTTCCGAATACAAACTAAATTGACTAAAGCCAAAATAACGGCTACATAATTAGTCAATAAAGCTTTCCGAATACAAAATAAATTGACTAAAGCCAAAATAACGGCTACCTAATTAGTCAATAAAGCTTTCCGAATACAAAATAAATTGACTAAAGCCAAAATAACGGCTACCTAATTAGTCACTAAATCTTTCCGAATACAAACTAAATTGACTAAAGCCAAAATAACGGCTACATAATTAGTCAATAAAGTTTCCGAATACAAAATAAATTGACTAAAGCCAAAATAACGGCTACCTAATTAGTCAATAAAGCTTTCCGAATACAAACTAAATTGACTAAAGCCAAAATAACGGCTACCTAATTAGTCACTAAATCTTTCCGAATACAAACTAAATTGACTAAAGCCAAAATAACGGCTACCTAATTAGTCAATAAAGCTTTCCGAATACAAAATAAATTGACTAAAGCCAAAATAACGGCTACCTAATTAGTAAATAAAGCTTTCCGAATACAAAATAAATTGACTAAAGCCAAAATAACGGCTACCTAATTAGTTACTAAATCTTTCCGAATACAAACTAAATTGACTAAAGCCAAAATAACGGCTACCTAATTAGTCACTAAATCTTTCCGAATACAAACTAAATTGACTAAAGCCAAATTAACGGCTACCTAATTAGTCACTAAATCTTTCCGAATACAAACTAAATTGACTAAAGCCAAAATAACGGCTACATAATTAGTCAATAAAGCTTTCCGAATACAAAATAAATTGACTAAAGCCAAAATAACGGCTACCTAATTAGTCAATAAAGCTTTCCGAATACAAAATAAATTGACTAAAGCCAAAATAACGGCTACCTAATTAGTCACTAAATCTTTCCGAATACAAACTAAATTGACTAAAGCCAAAATAACGGCTACATAATTAGTCAATAAAGTTTCCGAATACAAAATAAATTGACTAAAGCCAAAATAACGGCTAGCTAATTAGTCAATAAAGCTTTCCGAATACAAACTAAATTGACTAAAGCCAAAATAACGGCTACCTAATTAGTCACTAAATCTTTCCGAATACAAACTAAATTGACTAAAGCCAAAATAACGGCTACATAATTAGTCAATAAAGCTTTCCGAATACAAAATAAATTGACTAAAGCCAAAATAACGGCTACCTAATTAGTTACTAAATCTTTCCGAATACAAACTAAATTGACTAAAGCCAAAATAACGGCTACCTAATTAGTCAATAAAGCTTTCCAAACAAACTAAATTGACTAAAGCCAAAATAACGGCTACCTAATTAGTCACTAAATTTTTCCGAATACAAACTAAATTGACTAAAGCCAAAATAACGGCTACCTAATTAGTCAATAAAGCTTTCAGAATACAAACTAAATTGACTAAAGCCAAAATAACGGCTACATAATTAGTCAATAAAGCTTTCCGAATACAAAATAAATTGACTAAAGCCAAAATAACGGCTACCTAATTAGTCAATAAAGCTTTCCGAATACAAAATAAATTGACTAAAGCCAAAATAACGGCTACCTAATTAGTAAATAAAGCTTTCCGAATACAAACTAAATTGACTAAAGCCAAAATAACGGCTACCTAATTAGTCACTAAATCTTTCCGAATACAAACTAAATTGACTAAAGCCAAATTAACGGCTACCTAATTAGTCACTAAATCTTTCCGAATACAAACTAAATTGACTAAAGCCAAAATAACGGCTACATAATTAGTCAATAAAGCTTTCCGAATACAAAATAAATTGACTAAAGCCAAAATAACGGCTACCTAATTAGTCAATAAAGCTTTCCGAATACAAAATAAATTGACTAAAGCCAAAATAACGGCTACCTAATTAGTCACTAAATCTTTCCGAATACAAACTAAATTGACTAAAGCCAAAATAACGGCTACATAATTAGTCAATAAAGTTTCCGAATACAAAATAAATTGACTAAAGCCAAAATAACGGCTAGCTAATTAGTCAATAAAGCTTTCCGAATACAAACTAAATTGACTAAAGCCAAAATAACGGCTACCTAATTAGTCACTAAATCTTTCCGAATACAAACTAAATTGACTAAAGCCAAAATAACGGCTACATAATTAGTCAATAAAGCTTTCCGAATACAAAATAAATTGACTAAAGCCAAAATAACGGCTACCTAATTAGTTACTAAATCTTTCCGAATACAAACTAAATTGACTAAAGCCAAAATAACGGCTACCTAATTAGTCAATAAAGCTTTCCAAACAAACTAAATTGACTAAAGCCAAAATAACGGCTACCTAATTAGTCACTAAATTTTTCCGAATACAAACTAAATTGACTAAAGCCAAAATAACGGCTACCTAATTAGTCAATAAAGCTTTCAGAATACAAACTAAATTGACTAAAGCCAAAATAACGGCTACATAATTAGTCAATAAAGCTTTCCGAATACAAAATAAATTGACTAAAGCCAAAATAACGGCTACCTAATTAGTCACTAAATCTTTCCGAATACAAACTAAATTGACTAAAGCCAAAATAACGGCTACCTAATTAGTCATTAAAGCTTTCCGAATACAAAATAAATTGACTAAAGCCAAAATAACGGCTACCTAATTAGTCAATAAAGCTTTCCGAATACAAAATAAATTGACTAAAGCCAAAATAACGGCTACCTAATTAGTCACTAAATCTTTCCGAATACAAACTAAATTGACTAAAGCCAAAATAACGGCTACCTAATTAGTCAATAAAGCTTTCCGAATACAAACTAAATTGACTAAAGCCAAAATAACGGCTACCTAATTAGTCAATAAAGCTTTCCGAATACAAAATAAATTGACTAAAGCCAAAATAACGGCTACCTAATTAGTCACTAAATCTTTCCGAATACAAACTAAATTGACTAAAGCCAAAATAACGGCTACCTAATTAGTTACTAAATCTTTCCGAATACAAACTAAATTGACTAAAGCCAAAATAACGGCTACCTAATTAGTCAATAAAGCTTTCCAAATACAAACTAAATTGACTAAAGCCAAAATAACGGCTACCTAATTAGTCACTAAATTTTTCCGAATACAAACTAAATTGACTAAAGCCAAAATAACGGCTACCTAATTAGTCAATAAAGCTTTCAGAATACAAACTAAATTGACTAAAGCCAAAATAACGGCTACCTAATTAGTCACTAAATCTTTCCGAATACAAACTAAATTGACTAAAGCCAAAATAACGGCTACCTAATTAGTCAATAAAGCTTTCCGAATACAAAATAAATTGACTAAAGCCAAAATAACGGCTACCTAATTAGTAAATAAAGCTTTCCGAATACAAACTAAATTGACTAAAGCCAAAATAACGGCTACCTAATTAGTCACTAAATCTTTCCGAATACAAACTAAATTGACTAAAGCCAAATTAACGGCTACCTAATTAGTCACTAAATCTTTCCGAATACAAACTAAATTGACTAAAGCCAAAATAACGGCTACATAATTAGTCAATAAAGCTTTCCGAATACAAAATAAATTGACTAAAGCCAAAATAACGGCTACCTAATTAGTCAATAAAGCTTTCCGAATACAAAATAAATTGACTAAAGCCAAAATAACGGCTACCTAATTAGTCACTAAATCTTTCCGAATACAAACTAAATTGACTAAAGCCAAAATAACGGCTACATAATTAGTCAATAAAGCTTTCCGAATACAAACTAAATTGACTAAAGCCAAAATAACGGCTACATAATTAGTCAATAAAGCTTTCCGAATACAAAATAAATTGACTAAAGCCAAAATAACGGCTACCTAATTAGTCAATAAAGCTTTCCGAATACAAAATAAATTGACTAAAGCCAAAATAACGGCTACCTAATTAGTCACTAAATCTTTCCGAATACAAACTAAATTGACTAAAGCCAAAATAACGGCTACATAATTAGTCAATAAAGTTTCCGAATACAAAATAAATTGACTAAAGCCAAAATAACGGCTACCTAATTAGTCACTAAATTTTTCCGAATACAAACTAAATTGACTAAAGCCAAAATAACGGCTACCTAATTAGTCAATAAAGCTTTCAGAATACAAACTAAATTGACTAAAGCCAAAATAACGGCTACCTAATTAGTCACTAAATCTTTCCGAATACAAACTAAATTGACTAAAGCCAAAATAACGGCTACCTAATTAGTCAATAAAGCTTTCCGAATACAAAATAAATTGACTAAAGCCAAAATAACGGCTACCTAATTAGTAAATAAAGCTTTCCGAATACAAACTAAATTGACTAAAGCCAAAATAACGGCTACCTAATTAGTCACTAAATCTTTCCGAATACAAACTAAATTGACTAAAGCCAAATTAACGGCTACCTAATTAGTCACTAAATCTTTCCGAATACAAACTAAATTGACTAAAGCCAAAATAACGGCTACATAATTAGTCAATAAAGCTTTCCGAATACAAAATAAATTGACTAAAGCCAAAATAACGGCTACCTAATTAGTCAATAAAGCTTTCCGAATACAAAATAAATTGACTAAAGCCAAAATAACGGCTACCTAATTAGTCACTAAATCTTTCCGAATACAAACTAAATTGACTAAAGCCAAAATAACGGCTACATAATTAGTCAATAAAGTTTCCGAATACAAAATAAATTGACTAAAGCCAAAATAACGGCTACCTAATTAGTCAATAAAGCTTTCCGAATACAAACTAAATTGACTAAAGCCAAAATAACGGCTACCTAATTAGTCACTAAATCTTTCCGAATACAAACTAAATTGACTAAAGCCAAAATAACGGCTACCTAATTAGTCAATAAAGCTTTCCGAATACAAAATAAATTGACTAAAGCCAAAATAACGGCTACCTAATTAGTAAATAAAGCTTTCCGAATACAAAATAAATTGACTAAAGCCAAAATAACGGCTACCTAATTAGTTACTAAATCTTTCCGAATACAAACTAAATTGACTAAAGCCAAAATAACGGCTACCTAATTAGTCACTAAATCTTTCCGAATACAAACTAAATTGACTAAAGCCAAATTAACGGCTACCTAATTAGTCACTAAATCTTTCCGAATACAAACTAAATTGACTAAAGCCAAAATAACGGCTACATAATTAGTCAATAAAGCTTTCCGAATACAAAATAAATTGACTAAAGCCAAAATAACGGCTACCTAATTAGTCAATAAAGCTTTCCGAATACAAAATAAATTGACTAAAGCCAAAATAACGGCTACCTAATTAGTCACTAAATCTTTCCGAATACAAACTAAATTGACTAAAGCCAAAATAACGGCTACATAATTAGTCAATAAAGTTTCCGAATACAAAATAAATTGACTAAAGCCAAAATAACGGCTAGCTAATTAGTCAATAAAGCTTTCCGAATACAAACTAAATTGACTAAAGCCAAAATAACGGCTACCTAATTAGTCACTAAATCTTTCCGAATACAAACTAAATTGACTAAAGCCAAAATAACGGCTACATAATTAGTCAATAAAGCTTTCCGAATACAAAATAAATTGACTAAAGCCAAAATAACGGCTACCTAATTAGTTACTAAATCTTTCCGAATACAAACTAAATTGACTAAAGCCAAAATAACGGCTACCTAATTAGTCAATAAAGCTTTCCAAACAAACTAAATTGACTAAAGCCAAAATAACGGCTACCTAATTAGTCACTAAATTTTTCCGAATACAAACTAAATTGACTAAAGCCAAAATAACGGCTACCTAATTAGTCAATAAAGCTTTCAGAATACAAACTAAATTGACTAAAGCCAAAATAACGGCTACATAATTAGTCAATAAAGCTTTCCGAATACAAAATAAATTGACTAAAGCCAAAATAACGGCTACCTAATTAGTCAATAAAGCTTTCCGAATACAAAATAAATTGACTAAAGCCAAAATAACGGCTACCTAATTAGTAAATAAAGCTTTCCGAATACAAACTAAATTGACTAAAGCCAAAATAACGGCTACCTAATTAGTCACTAAATCTTTCCGAATACAAACTAAATTGACTAAAGCCAAATTAACGGCTACCTAATTAGTCACTAAATCTTTCCGAATACAAACTAAATTGACTAAAGCCAAAATAACGGCTACATAATTAGTCAATAAAGCTTTCCGAATACAAAATAAATTGACTAAAGCCAAAATAACGGCTACCTAATTAGTCAATAAAGCTTTCCGAATACAAAATAAATTGACTAAAGCCAAAATAACGGCTACCTAATTAGTCACTAAATCTTTCCGAATACAAACTAAATTGACTAAAGCCAAAATAACGGCTACATAATTAGTCAATAAAGTTTCCGAATACAAAATAAATTGACTAAAGCCAAAATAACGGCTAGCTAATTAGTCAATAAAGCTTTCCGAATACAAACTAAATTGACTAAAGCCAAAATAACGGCTACCTAATTAGTCACTAAATCTTTCCGAATACAAACTAAATTGACTAAAGCCAAAATAACGGCTACATAATTAGTCAATAAAGCTTTCCGAATACAAAATAAATTGACTAAAGCCAAAATAACGGCTACCTAATTAGTCAATAAAGCTTTCCAAACAAACTAAATTGACTAAAGCCAAAATAACGGCTACCTAATTAGTCACTAAATTTTTCCGAATACAAACTAAATTGACTAAAGCCAAAATAACGGCTACCTAATTAGTCAATAAAGCTTTCAGAATACAAACTAAATTGACTAAAGCCAAAATAACGGCTACATAATTAGTCAATAAAGCTTTCCGAATACAAAATAAATTGACTAAAGCCAAAATAACGGCTACCTAATTAGTCACTAAATCTTTCCGAATACAAACTAAATTGACTAAAGCCAAAATAACGGCTACCTAATTAGTCATTAAAGCTTTCCGAATACAAAATAAATTGACTAAAGCCAAAATAACGGCTACCTAATTAGTCAATAAAGCTTTCCGAATACAAAATAAATTGACTAAAGCCAAAATAACGGCTACCTAATTAGTCACTAAATCTTTCCGAATACAAACTAAATTGACTAAAGCCAAAATAACGGCTACCTAATTAGTCAATAAAGCTTTCCGAATACAAACTAAATTGACTAAAGCCAAAATAACGGCTACCTAATTAGTCAATAAAGCTTTCCGAATACAAAATAAATTGACTAAAGCCAAAATAACGGCTACCTAATTAGTCACTAAATCTTTCCGAATACAAACTAAATTGACTAAAGCCAAAATAACGGCTACCTAATTAGTTACTAAATCTTTCCGAATACAAACTAAATTGACTAAAGCCAAAATAACGGCTACCTAATTAGTCAATAAAGCTTTCCAAATACAAACTAAATTGACCAAAGCCAAAATAACGGCTACCTAATTAGTCACTAAATTTTTCCGAATACAAACTAAATTGACTAAAGCCAAAATAACGGCTACCTAATTAGTCAATAAAGCTTTCAGAATACAAACTAAATTGACTAAAGCCAAAATAACGGCTACCTAATTAGTCACTAAATCTTTCCGAATACAAACTAAATTGACTAAAGCCAAAATAACGGCTACCTAATTAGTCAATAAAGCTTTCCGAATACAAAATAAATTGACTAAAGCCAAAATAACGGCTACCTAATTAGTAAATAAAGCTTTCCGAATACAAACTAAATTGACTAAAGCCAAAATAACGGCTACCTAATTAGTCACTAAATCTTTCCGAATACAAACTAAATTGACTAAAGCCAAATTAACGGCTACCTAATTAGTCACTAAATCTTTCCGAATACAAACTAAATTGACTAAAGCCAAAATAACGGCTACATAATTAGTCAATAAAGCTTTCCGAATACAAAATAAATTGACTAAAGCCAAAATAACGGCTACCTAATTAGTCAATAAAGCTTTCCGAATACAAAATAAATTGACTAAAGCCAAAATAACGGCTACCTAATTAGTCACTAAATCTTTCCGAATACAAACTAAATTGACTAAAGCCAAAATAACGGCTACATAATTAGTCAATAAAGTTTCCGAATACAAAATAAATTGACTAAAGCCAAAATAACGGCTACCTAATTAGTCAATAAAGCTTTCCGAATACAAACTAAATTGACTAAAGCCAAAATAACGGCTACCTAATTAGTCACTAAATCTTTCCGAATACAAACTAAATTGACTAAAGCCAAAATAACGGCTACATAATTAGTCAATAAAGCTTTCCGAATACAAAATAAATTGACTAAAGCCAAAATAACGGCTACCTAATTAGTTACTAAATCTTTCCGAATACAAACTAAATTGACTAAAGCCAAAATAACGGCTACCTAATTAGTCAATAAAGCTTTCCAAATACAAACTAAATTGACTAAAGCCAAAATAACGGCTACCTAATTAGTCACTAAATTTTTCCGAATACAAACTAAATTGACTAAAGCCAAAATAACGGCTACCTAATTAGTCAATAAAGCTTTCAGAATACAAACTAAATTGACTAAAGCCAAAATAACGGCTACCTAATTAGTCAATAAAGCTTTCCGAATACAAAATAAATTGACTAAAGCCAAAATAACGGCTACCTAATTAGTCACTAAATCTTTCCGAATACAAACTAAATTGACTAAAGCCAAAATAACGGCTACCTAATTAGTCAATAAAGCTTTCCGAATACAAACTAAATTGACTAAAGCCAAAATAACGGCTATCTAATTAGTCAATAAAGCTTTCCGAATACAAAATAAATTGACTAAAGCCAAAATAACGGCTACCTAATTAGTCACTAAATCTTTCCGAATACAAACTAAATTGACTAAAGCCAAAATAACGGCTACCTAATTAGTTACTAAATCTTTCCGAATACAAACTAAATTGACTAAAGCCAAAATAACGGCTACCTAATTAGTCACTAAATCTTTCCGAATACAAACTAAATTGACTAAAGCCAAATTAACGGCTACCTAATTAGTCACTAAATCTTTCCGAATACAAACTAAATTGACTAAAGCCAAAATAACGGCTACATAATTAGTCACTAAATCTTTCCGAATACAAAATAAATTGACTAAAGCCAAAATAACGGCTACCTAATTAGTCACTAAATCTTTCCGAATACAAACTAAATTGACTAAAGCCAAAATAACGGCTACCTAATTAGTCATTAAAGCTTTCCGAATACAAAATAAATTGACTAAAGCCAAAATAACGGCTACCTAATTAATCAATAAAGCTTTCCGAATACAAAATAAATTGACTAAAGCCAAAATAACGGCTACCTAATTAGTCACTAAATCTTTCCGAATACAAACTAAATTGACTAAAGCCAAAATAACGGCTACCTAATTAGTCAATAAAGCTTTCCGAATACAAACTAAATTGACTAAAGCCAAAATAACGGCTACATAATTAGTCAATAAAGCTTTCAGAATACAAACTAAATTGACTAAAGCCAAAATAACGGCTACCTAATTAGTCAATAAAGCTTTCCGAATACAAAATAAATTGACTAAAGCCAAAATAACGGCTACCTAATTAGTAAATAAAGCTTTCCGAATACAAACTAAATTGACTAAAGCCAAAATAACGGCTACCTAATTAGTCACTAAATCTTTCCGAATACAAACTAAATTGACTAAAGCCAAATTAACGGCTACCTAATTAGTCACTAAATCTTTCCGAATACAAACTAAATTGACTAAAGCCAAAATAACGGCTACATAATTAGTCAATAAAGCTTTCCGAATACAAAATAAATTGACTAAAGCCAAAATAACGGCTACCTAATTAGTCAATAAAGCTTTCCGAATACAAAATAAATTGACTAAAGCCAAAATAACGGCTACCTAATTAGTCACTAAATCTTTCCGAATACAAACTAAATTGACTAAAGCCAAAATAACGGCTACATAATTAGTCAATAAAGTTTCCGAATACAAAATAAATTGACTAAAGCCAAAATAACGGCTACCTAATTAGTCACTAAATCTTTCCGAATACAAACTAAATTGACTAAAGCCAAAATAACGGCTACATAATTAGTCAATAAAGCTTTCCGAATACAAACTAAATTGACTAAAGCCAAAATAACGGCTACCTAATTAGTCATTAAAGCTTTCCGAATACAAAATAAATTGACTAAAGCCAAAATAACGGCTACCTAATTAGTCAATAAAGCTTTCCGAATACAAAATAAATTGACTAAAGCCAAAATAACGGCTACCTAATTAGTCACTAAATCTTTCCGAATACAAACTAAATTGACTAAAGCCAAAATAACGGCTACATAATTAGTCAATAAAGTTTCCGAATACAAAATAAATTGACTAAAGCCAAAATAACGGCTACCTAATTAGTCACTAAATCTCCGAATACAAACTAAATTGACTAAAGCCAAAATAACGGCTACATAATTAGTCAATAAAGCTTTCCGAATACAAACTAAATTGACTAAAGCCAAAATAACGGCTACCTAATTAGTCATTAAAGCTTTCCGAATACAAACTAAATTGACTAAAGCCAAAATAACGGCTACATAATTAGTCAATAAAGTTTCCGAATACAAAATAAATTGACTAAAGCCAAAATAACGGCTACCTAATTAGTCACTAAATCTTTCCGAATACAAACTAAATTGACTAAAGCCAAAATAACGGCTACATAATTAGTCAATAAAGCTTTCCGAATACAAACAAAATTGACTAAAGCCAAAATAGTCACTAAAATTGTTGTGACTATTTTGTTGATTTTTTGTGACTATTTTGTGACTATATTTGACTATATTTTTTTTTTGTGACTATATTTGTGACTATTTTGCCAACTTGTTCCTCATTACATTCCAATATACCATAAGAATATTCTGAAAATAATATTGTTGAATTTTCATTATTTTCGTGTAAAAATTATAGAAAGTGAATCCTTTATCACGAATAATGGTCGTTAATATCACATTTCTTACAAAATTCTATACCTTTCTTTTCGCTTGTTCACACAAAGAAAATAATTTTTTGGTGTATATTAAAAGGTTGAATAAAAATATTTCCATTTACCTCAAATTGGTCCCATTCTTATTACTTTTTTGATACCTTATCAACTATTTTCTTTTCCTATTTATTATCTTAAACTCAACTTGGGTAATTAAAGTATATAAATCTGCATTTTACTTTTAAAACAAATGTTTCTTTTATGAATTTTAACAATTGTTTAACTTTCATTATAAAAACTAGATAAATTTATTGTAAGAAATAAATATTAAAACTTTACATTGTTGATTAAATTACAATTTTTTTTAAATAAATTTGTAATTTTTAATATAATGCTATTTATAGCAGTAATATCTGATTCCTTGATTTTTAAATAAAAAGTAAAAACATATTCTAAAATTGTTAATTATTTTTTATCAGTTAATTTATTAATAAGTTAACAAAATAATATTTTCATGAAATCATTAGTTTTGTTTTATAAGGATATATAAAATAGGTCTAATAATGGTCTAATAAATGTGGACATATTAGATAACAAAACTTTAATAAGTAATTCACCGCTTAATTTTAAAAATAAAATTAAATCTATATTAGTAGATTATAAAAACATTTTATTAAATAAATTTTTGGCCACACCGTTTTTCTTCATTATTCTTTTAATTATTTTAATCACAAATAAAAAAATATTTTTTCCATACCAATTATACTTTATATAATAATTAAATTAATCCAATTACTAAAATAATTAAGAATCTAAAAACGTGTATTATTTATTTTTTAAATTATAAGTATGGATGTTCGATTGAATTTCTATTACTATTCTATTATTATATTTAAAAAAAATTATTTTTTAATTAGGAAAAAATTAAAATTTTCTCGAGTGGTTTCACTATAAAAATGTACTGTTATAAATTTTAAATAAATTAGTTATAGATAAAATTTTTTAATCTAATAAAAATAGTAACCTGATTTATAAATAAATAAAAACATACTTAAAAGTTGAAATATGTGATCATAAAATATCATATAAAATTTATAAGATTACTTTTATTTATTTTGAAATATAATTATAAAATTTGCTAATTAAAGATACAAATTTTAATTATAAAATATTAAATAATAGATTTACTCAAGTTGAGGTTTTTTTACTTATAAAGAGGTATTAAACAAAAAATTGACATAATTATATTCTAACAATAATGCAAAAAATATTTCTAAGAATAAATTAAATTATTAGTGATTTATCGTTATAAATTATATATATATATAAATTTTATTCCAAAATTTCATAAATATTGAATAAACATTAAAAATTGTTAGAGATGGAAACAGAAATTTAAATTAAAATGACATTTTATCCTTGGCATTCCATCCCTATTATTTTGTTGTCTTTTCTCCGCCCCCATTCGCTCTATATAAGTTTTGACCCTCACGTTAAAACTGTTCCATTTCCCAATCATTTTATTTTACTTGTTCCCACACAAGTCAATTGATTGATATTATTTATATTTTATTTATTCTCAATAAATATTTATTTGACCTTTCGGTTTATTTTCTTTGTGTATACCGGAGTATACAACAAATTGGCGCGGTCGACTTTTATTTGACAAGTATTTTATTTAAATTCTGCTTTATTTGTTCGACTACTAAATTCGAACCAATTATTTGGAATTTTTATTCTTGTCGACTTTCTTCAATTTTCGACTAAATTTTCTTCGTCAAATTCGAAATTTATTTTGGCTTCTAATTGACTCAACAAATTTGTTCTAATCGACACAACAAATTTGGGCACTCTTCATCGTCGGACAACACACCGACATTTCGACAGTTTACTGACCTTTGCGGTAGTAAACTCAGATCTAAAAAAAAAAATCTCCTAGGCGGAGTACTTTTTCTCCTAGGCGGAGTTTTTTTTTCAAAAAAAAAATACTAGCCTTGGTGGCGGTTACTTTCTCCTTTGCGGAGTTTTTCTCAAGACAGCATAAAAATTTTAGCCTAGGCGGCTCAAACAATTTTTCTTCCCACGCAAATCGATAAATATGGACGCCAAACAACTTCAAACAATTTTGGAGACAGTCCTCAAGCAATCCGAAGCACGTCAGCTAGCACTAGTCAACCCAACTGCTAATCATGCCACATTGGCCTCAGCTTTGAGCGCTCGAATTACTACATTCCTCTACGACCCGGAAACGGGGTTGACATTTGAAAATTGGTTTAAAAGGTTTGGCACCTTAATTAACGAGGATGGAAAGGATCTTAGTGATTCGGCCAAAGTTCGACTTTTAATTGGAAAATTGGGTGAAGAGGAGTACACCAAGTACAGCAATAGTGTAGCACCTGACACACCTGACTCAATTTCATTCACAGATTCGGTCAAGAATCTAAAAGAACTCTTCGCGGACTCTCGATCTTTATTTGTCCGTCGCTTCGAATGCTTGAAAATCAAACAGCAACCTAATCAGGATATAGATTCGTTGATTGGGCAAATCAACGTTTCTTGTGAAACGGCTGAAATGTCACTCACAAAAGAAGATTTAAAATGTCTAATCTTCGTTATGGCGCTTCGTGACGAATCACACGACATTCGTCAAAAATGTTTACAAATTCTAGAGGATGCTAGAATTAAGAAAAAGAGCATCAAACTAAAGGATTTGGGAGAAGAATGCCGAGCTTATCAGCTCGTGAAGGAAAGTGCACAATCATTGAACACTCAAAGGGCTGACACGTTTGCAATTCGAGCCAAACCACAGCATGTAAAGGAGAAATCAATGAAAAGCAAACCCAAATGGGGTAACCAAGTGAAGCCAAAATATTCTGCTCCGGCAGAAATGAAACAAAACCAGCACCACGCTAAAGGAAAACCAAATCAGGCTTGCGCCTCATGCGGCCTAAACAATCATTGGCGAAACGATTGCAAATTCAAAGATGCAATATGCCATAAGTGTCAAAAGAAAGGACACATTGCTAAGGCTTGTCGTAGCACAATGGCCACAAATTCAATCAGCATTGTGCGAAAGCCAATCAAAACTTTCTTCACCATAAATAATAACAGTGAATGGTGGAATGTAATGATCAACATTAATGGATTAAGCCATCAAATGAATGTTGATACGGGTGCACAAGCCACCCTGATCACTACAAAGTTATGGAAAAAGCTAGGAGGTCCTCGACTTTCTACTGCCGACATCGAAACTCTGAACTGCAATGGAAATCCATTTGCCACAAAGGGCAAATTCAATTGTCAAGTTTCCTATGTCAACGGCAAAGTAATTGAATTAACTGCTTACGTCAGCGAAGCAGTCCAACATGATTTAATGGGACTTCCATGGATTAAGGCATTGGAAATCATCCCAAAAGAAATCATACAGCCAATTCATCTTCAAACGGTCTCTGCAAATTTGCCAATTACTGACAAAAATTCTTTAACTCAATCACTTCAATCTAAATTTCCAACCGTTTTCGGCACAGAGTTAGGACACATCAAAAAGGTCAAGGCACACCTTTTTCTGAAACAAGGAGCTAAACCGGTTTTCTGCAAAGCAAGACCAGTTCCTTATGGCGCCTTGAATGCTGTCAACGCCGAATTGGACAGACTTGTTGAAATTGGTGCAATCAAGCCAATTAACTTCAGTCATTGGGCTGCACCTGTTCTTGCAGTTAAAAAGAAAAATGGCAAAACAAGGATTTGCATTGATTTTTCAACTGGACTAAACAATGCTTTAGAGTTGAACAGACATCCACTCCCTCGCCCTGAAGATATTTACATGTCGTTTAACGGAGCAAAAGTCTTCTCACGACTTGACTTACGTGACGCATATCTTCAAATGGAGCTCGACGATGAATCAAAGAAATTGTGTGCAATCAATACACACAGAGGCTTATTCCAATGTCAAAGACTTCCATTTGGTGTAAAATCGGCACCATCAATTTTCCAGCATCTGATTGATCAACTGATCTCAGGCATTTCAGGCGTTTTTGGATATTTAGATGATATTGTCATCGCGTCTAAAAATTTTAAAGAACACTCTAAATCCCTGAATATGCTATTTAATCGAATCCAAGAATATGGCCTCAAACTGCAACTAGAAAAATGTGATTTTCTCCAGGAAAAGCTTCTTTTTCTAGGACATATTGTGTCACCAGAAGGCATAAAACCAGATCCTGGACGATCTGAAGCTATTCGAAAAATGCCTGCACCACACGACAAAAGCACGCTACGATCATTTCTAGGTGCTCTGACTTATTATGGAAGATTTATAAAGAAGATGCGCGAGATTCGCTCGCCTCTTGATGATCTTCTCAAAAAGGATATTGATTGGAAATGGGACGAAATCCATCAAAAAGCATTTGAAAAGGCTAAAGAAATAATGCTTTCGGATTTACTGCTGACTCACTACGACCCAAATCTGCCAATAGTCGTAGCAGCTGATGCTTCCAAAGACGGAATCGGAGCTACAATCAGTCACGTCTTCCCCGACAAGACAGAAAAGGTGATTGAACACGCTTCATGCACTCTCACAGCAGCACAACGGAATTACAGCCAAATCGAAAAGGAGGCTCTAGGTCTCGTATTTGCTGTACAAAAGTTCCATCGCATGCTCTATGGTCGAAAGTTTACCCTGCAAACTGACCACAAACCGCTTGTTGCAATTTTCGGATCAAAGAATGGCATTCCCATTTATTCTGCAAGCCGACTCCAACGTTGGGCATTGATCCTCACAAATTATGATTTTGATATCCAGTATATCAATACAAAATCTTTTGGACAAGCTGATGTTTTGTCACGACTGATCGACGAGTACCCACGGCCAACAGAAGATATTTTGATCGCTAACATCAGCACAGACACTGAATGTTACATCAACTCCGTTTTCAATTCTGTTTTGGACCAACTCCCAGTCATGGCTCAAGAAATAGCAGAAGAGACCGACAAAGACCCCGTCTTGTCAACGGTCAAGAAATGCATTAACCAAGGTTGGCTCAAAAAGAATGAGAACCCCCAACTTGCCGCATTTCACCCAAAAAGAGATGCGATTTCTGAAATAGAAGGATGTTTGGTCTATGGTCAAAGGATGATCATTCCAAAATCGCTTCAATCACGCATACTGAAAACACTTCATATAGCACACCCTGGAATTGTGCGTATGAAAGCCATTGCTAAAGAACACGTCTACTGGCCAGGAATCGGCCGAGAAATTGAAAGAATTGTTAGGCAATGCGAACAATGTCAAGGAGCAGCCAAAACCCCGACAAAAACGTTGTTGACACCTTGGACAGCCCCTAAAGAAGTTTTTGAAAGGACCCATGTAGACTTCGCAGGTCCATGTTCAGATGGATACACTTATCTGCTTTTTATTGATGCTTACAGCAAATGGCCTGAAGTATGTCAAATGGATTCCATCACGACTAAGGACACCATCTCGGTCCTTAAATCAATTGTTCATCGACTAGGAATTCCCAAAGAACTAGTCTCTGATAATGGACGTCAATTTCGGTCCGCCGAATTTGCTTCATTTTGTAAAGAATTTGGTATTCGGCACACATTTACTCCACCTTATCATCCAATGTCTAATGGACAAGTTGAGAGATTTGTGGATACATTTAAAAGAGCTATGAAAAAGTGTGGCCAGAAAAAGAACTGGATTGAGGAAACACTTCTCGCCTACCGAACCACCCCAAATTCTGCATTAAATGGTCACTCACCTGACGAACTTTTTCTTGGACGTCACCTTCGAACAAGATTGACTCTCGTTCATCCGGAGGGACAGAAGATGTCGAGCAAGGTCGACAAAGAAAAATTCTTGAAGTTCCAAAAGGCTCACAAACAGCGAATGGCACAACAATTCAACGCTAAAAACGGCTCGAAAGAAGCTATTTTCAAGCCAGGGGAACCCATCTTCCTACTCAATTACCGACTCAATAAAACATTCTGGTTGGAAGGAACCATCATTGAGCGCGTCAAAAATTCACCGACCTATAGAGTCAAGGTCCCGGCCCTAGGACGAGACGTCCATCGACATGCCAATCAACTGAGAAAGCGGCATCCCGTCGAAATGGATATGCCTGAAAATGAAGAAGCTCAAGTGCCTCTTGAACAGGCTCACCAATCCCCAAAACAGCTTGAAGCCCGCAAAAGTCCGAGCCCAGAGAAAGCCCAGATTTTTTTTTTCAAAAAAAAAATACTAGCCTTGGTGGCGGTTACTTTCTCCTTTGCGGAGTTTTTCTCAAGACAGCATAAAAATTTTAGCCTAGGCGGCTCAAACAATTTTTCTTCCCACGCAAATCGATAAATATGGACGCCAAACAACTTCAAACAATTTTGGAGACAGTCCTCAAGCAATCCGAAGCACGTCAGCTAGCACTAGTCAACCCAACTGCTAATCATGCCACATTGGCCTCAGCTTTGAGCGCCCGAATTACAACCTTCCTCTACGACCCCGAAACGGGTCTAACATTTGAAAATTGGTTTAAAAGGTTTGGCACCTTAATTAATGAGGATGGAAAGGATCTCAGTGATTCGGCCAAAGTTCGACTTTTAATTGGAAAATTGGGTGAAGAGGAGTACACCAAGTACAGCAATAGTGTAGCACCTGACACGCCTGACTCAATTTCATTCATAGATTCTGTGAAGAATCTGAAAGAACTCTTCGCGGACTCTCGATCTTTATTTGTCCGCCGCTTCGAATGTTTGAAAATCACACAGCAACCTAATCAGGATATAGATTCGTTGATTGGGCAAATCAACGTTTCTTGCGAAACTGCTGAAATGTCACTCACCAAGGAAGATTTAAAATGTCTAATCTTCGTGATGGCGCTTCGTGACGAATCACACGACATTCGTCAAAAATGTTTACAAATTCTAGAGGATGCTAGAATTAAGAAAAAGAGCATCAAACTAAAGGATTTGGGAGAAGAATGCCGAGCTTATCAGCTCGTGAAGGAAAGTGCACAATCATTGAACACTCAAAGGGCTGACACGTTTGCAATTCGAGCCAAACCACAGCATGTAAAGGAGAAATCAATGAAAAGCAAACCCAAATGGGGTAACCAAGTGAAGCCAAAATATTCTGCTCCGGCAGAAATGAAACAAAACCAGCACCACGCTAAAGGAAAACCAAATCAGGCTTGCGCCTCATGCGGCCTAAACAATCATTGGCGAAACGATTGCAAATTCAAAGATGCAATATGCCATAAGTGTCAAAAGAAAGGACACATTGCTAAGGCTTGTCGTAGCACAATGGCCACAAATTCAATCAGCATTGTGCGAAAGCCAATCAAAACTTTCTTCACCATAAATAATAACAGTGAATGGTGGAATGTAATGATCAACATTAATGGATTAAGCCATCAAATGAATGTTGATACGGGTGCACAAGCCACCCTGATCACTACAAAGTTATGGAAAAAGCTAGGAGGTCCTCGACTTTCTACTGCCGACATCGAAACTCTGAACTGCAATGGAAATCCATTTGCCACAAAGGGCAAATTCAATTGTCAAGTTTCCTATGTCAACGGCAAAGTAATTGAATTAACTGCTTACGTCAGCGAAGCAGTCCAACATGATTTAATGGGACTTCCATGGATTAAGGCATTGGAAATCATCCCAAAAGAAATCATACAGCCAATTCATCTTCAAACGGTCTCTGCAAATTTGCCAATTACTGACAAAAATTCTTTAACTCAATCACTTCAATCTAAATTTCCAACCGTTTTCGGCACAGAGTTAGGACACATCAAAAAGGTCAAGGCACACCTTTTTCTGAAACAAGGAGCTAAACCGGTTTTCTGCAAAGCAAGACCAGTTCCTTATGGCGCCTTGAATGCTGTCAACGCCGAATTGGACAGACTTGTTGAAATTGGTGCAATCAAGCCAATTAACTTCAGTCATTGGGCTGCACCTGTTCTTGCAGTTAAAAAGAAAAATGGCAAAACAAGGATTTGCATTGATTTTTCAACTGGACTAAACAATGCTTTAGAGTTGAACAGACATCCACTCCCTCGCCCTGAAGATATTTACATGTCGTTTAACGGAGCAAAAGTCTTCTCACGACTTGACTTACGTGACGCATATCTTCAAATGGAGCTCGACGATGAATCAAAGAAATTGTGTGCAATCAATACACACAGAGGCTTATTCCAATGTCAAAGACTTCCATTTGGTGTAAAATCGGCACCATCAATTTTCCAGCATCTGATTGATCAACTGATCTCAGGCATTTCAGGCGTTTTTGGATATTTAGATGATATTGTCATCGCGTCTAAAAATTTTAAAGAACACTCTAAATCCCTGAATATGCTATTTAATCGAATCCAAGAATATGGCCTCAAACTGCAACTAGAAAAATGTGATTTTCTCCAGGAAAAGCTTCTTTTTCTAGGACATATTGTGTCACCAGAAGGCATAAAACCAGATCCTGGACGATCTGAAGCTATTCGAAAAATGCCTGCACCACACGACAAAAGCACGCTACGATCATTTCTAGGTGCTCTGACTTATTATGGAAGATTTATAAAGAAGATGCGCGAGATTCGCTCGCCTCTTGATGATCTTCTCAAAAAGGATATTGATTGGAAATGGGACGAAATCCATCAAAAAGCATTTGAAAAGGCTAAAGAAATAATGCTTTCGGATTTACTGCTGACTCACTACGACCCAAATCTGCCAATAGTCGTAGCAGCTGATGCTTCCAAAGACGGAATCGGAGCTACAATCAGTCACGTCTTCCCCGACAAGACAGAAAAGGTGATTGAACACGCTTCATGCACTCTCACAGCAGCACAACGGAATTACAGCCAAATCGAAAAGGAGGCTCTAGGTCTCGTATTTGCTGTACAAAAGTTCCATCGCATGCTCTATGGTCGAAAGTTTACCCTGCAAACTGACCACAAACCGCTTGTTGCAATTTTCGGATCAAAGAATGGCATTCCCATTTATTCTGCAAGCCGACTCCAACGTTGGGCATTGATCCTCACAAATTATGATTTTGATATCCAGTATATCAATACAAAATCTTTTGGACAAGCTGATGTTTTGTCACGACTGATCGACGAGTACCCACGGCCAACAGAAGATATTTTGATCGCTAACATCAGCACAGACACTGAATGTTACATCAACTCCGTTTTCAATTCTGTTTTGGACCAACTCCCAGTCATGGCTCAAGAAATAGCAGAAGAGACCGACAAAGACCCCGTCTTGTCAACGGTCAAGAAATGCATTAACCAAGGTTGGCTCAAAAAGAATGAGAACCCCCAACTTGCCGCATTTCACCCAAAAAGAGATGCGATTTCTGAAATAGAAGGATGTTTGGTCTATGGTCAAAGGATGATCATTCCAAAATCGCTTCAATCACGCATACTGAAAACACTTCATATAGCACACCCTGGAATTGTGCGTATGAAAGCCATTGCTAAAGAACACGTCTACTGGCCAGGAATCGGCCGAGAAATTGAAAGAATTGTTAGGCAATGCGAACAATGTCAAGGAGCAGCCAAAACCCCGACAAAAACGTTGTTGACACCTTGGACAGCCCCTAAAGAAGTTTTTGAAAGGACCCATGTAGACTTCGCAGGTCCATGCTCAGATGGATACACCTATCTGCTTTTTATTGATGCTTACAGTAAATGGCCTGAAGTATGTCAAATGGATTCCATCACAACTAAGGACACAATCTCAGTCCTTAAATCAATTGTTCATCGACTAGGAATTCCAAAAGAACTAGTCTCTGATAATGGACGTCAATTTCGGTCCGCCGAATTTGCTTCATTTTGTAAAGAATTTGGTATTCGGCACACATTTACTCCACCTTATCATCCAATGTCTAATGGACAAGTTGAGAGATTTGTGGATACATTTAAAAGAGCTATGAAAAAGTGTGGCCAGAAAAAGAACTGGATTGAGGAAACACTTCTCGCCTACCGAACCACCCCAAATTCTGCATTAAATGGTCACTCACCTGACGAACTTTTTCTTGGACGTCACCTTCGAACAAAATTAACTCTCGTTCACCCGGAGGGACAGAAGATGTCGAGCAAAGTCGACAAAGAAAAGTTCTTGAAGTTCCAAAAAACTCACAAGCAGCGAATGGCACATCAATTCAACGCTAAAAACGGCTCGAAAGAAGCTATTTTCAAGCCAGGGGAACCCATCTTTCTACTCAATTACCGGCTCAATAAGACATTCTGGTTGGAAGGAACCATCATTGAGCGCGTCAAAAATTCACCGACCTATAGAGTCAAGGTCCCGGCCCTAGGACGAGACGTCCATCGACATGCCAATCAACTGAGAAAGCGGCATCCCGTCGAAATGGATATGCCTGAAGATGAAGAAGCTCAAGTGCCTCTTGAACAGGCTCACCAATCCCCAAAACAGCTTGAAGCCCGCAAAAGTCCGAGCCCAGAGAAGAGACGACCTCAAAGAACACGGAGACCTATCACCCGACTGAATCCTGATCCAAGCAAGCCCCAATATGACTTCGCCCCGGTGGGAAGCTCATCTTAAAGGAGGGAGATGTTAGAGATGGAAACAGAAATTCAAATTAAAATGACATTTTATCCTTGGCATTCCATCCCTATTATTTTGTTGTCTTTTCTCCGCCCCCATTCGCTCTATATAAGTTTTGACCCTCACGTTAAAACTGTTCCATTTCCCAATCATTTTATTTTACTTGTTCCCACACAAGTCAATTGATTGATATTATTTATATTTTATTTATTCTCAATAAATATTTATTTGACCTTTCGGTTTATTTTCTTTGTGTATACCGGAGTATATTCTAACAATAATGCAAAAAATATTTCTAAGAATAAATTAAATTATTAGTGATTTATCGTTATAAATTATATATATATATAAATTTTATTCCAAAATTTCATAAATATTGAATAAACATTAAAAATGTATGATGGTAATTTTCAGAGTGATATATGATTAATTTATATAAAAAGAGAACTTCTAAAATTAAAGTTAAATGTTGAAACTTATATAAAATTATTTTTAAGATAATTCAATCTCAATTTATTTATTAAATATAAATTTTAATTTAATTTAATAATATTGATTATTGTTTTAGAATTATATTTTTGTATAATTATTGGGTTATTTTTATATAATAACCCAAAAATTATATTAAATCTATAATTTTGTAAGCCTAAGACAAAATGAAAATTAATGGGACCAATATTATTGCAACCAATATTATTATGCAGCACTTAAATTTAAACAATCCTAATATAATCAACGAAAATTCTCCACCAACTATATTTGCTACTTCTTCTCAATATTCTGAGCCGCCATCTCCCAAAAAATAAAATTGATAAACTTATTCGAAACAAAGATAAACAAATTAAAACCAAATATAATAAACAAACTTTCTTAAAAATATGGTAAAAAGTAATTAGTAACACATAATTACTAACATATTTAAATTACATTAATTTTTCGCATCGAAACAGTATAGGGCGAATCTTTAATGAGACTCATTACTAATTTTCAGCTCCAACAGAATAAAAAAGTCTGACAAATTAAATTAGATATATTTAAACGAATAAAGGAAAATTATTTAAAATTATATAAAAAGGATCTAAAATTAAAGAGGATCTAAAAAAGGATCAAAATTAATTAAATATATTTAACGCACAATGCGTTTAAATAAATAGTGAGAAGAAAATTTAAATAGCCCAGTGATTATTATAAAATATATTAAATTAGCATGCAGTTAGAGGTTATAAAAACAAAAATGCGTTAAAAGAATGTAATTAGATTATTAGATAATTATATTAATAAATAAATATAAAGTTATTAATTTTTGCAATATTATGAAATTATGAAAATTTCAATTATTATGAAATAAACAATTATTTAAAAAATTATTTATTAGTTTTATTATTAAATAATTAGAATCAAAAATGTTTAGGAAATTAATTTAAAAAATTAACACCGATAATTTGCTGGAGAATGAAATTAATACTTAGAAAGAGAAATATAACAATGAAAATAATTTTTAAATTTTAGTTTATAATTATCGCAATCTATACACGCCATATCCAAAGCCGAATCTTGCGCCTTCTTTCGAGTTTTTATTTGAACGGAATTTTAAATTATTAAGTATAAATAAATATTATTATCAAAAATATCAAAGTGAAGTTTGAAATACGATCTACAACTGAAATATCTAGTAAAAATTTTGAAGGACTTACAAATGTTAATATTGGAGCTTATGTTACAAAATTAAAAATAAAATGTTGTTTCAAAAATATTTAAGTGGCATACGTAAACAATAATAATTTATATAAAAAGATTATATTAAAAAAGGTGAATTTTTTAATAAAATGGCCAGCAAAAAATCAACAAACAAAACAAAATAAGAATGTAAAAACTTAAACATATGAATAGTTTCTGATAAAGATTTTAAAGGATATAAAATTAGCCAATACCCCCAAAATATTTGTATGTTTTTTAATTTACTAAAGATAATCTCGTTACTTTGAATTAAATAATAATAAATACCGAAAACATGTTTTAACATAAATAGCTAAATAATATTATTTGATCAAGAATTATAATCAAATTAACGATCCAATTATCGATTTAATAATCGGTCAAAAATAATTCATTAGTACATTAAGATACAAGTCATAAAATTTATGCAAATCAAATATTTAACATTTCATGATTATTACTCAGTTTGTTTACTTCATAGATGCATATTGTAGCATATTCTTCATTAAATTCAATAATTTTTCTAGATTCTGATTTAAAGGGAGTTATTCTTCAATTATTCCTTTTAGAGTTTAAAATTTCAATCATTTTTGTAGATGATGATACTTCTGATTAATTAATTTCACGTTCTAGAACAGTTAATCTTCTAAATTAAGCTCCTCTAAATTATTCGTTTCAATAAAGTCGTTAATATCGTAATTTTTAAAGATAAGTAATTATAATAAATAAAAAATAAAAAGACATAATAAAAATAGGAAGAAAAGTTCGATTTAGATTTTATAGTATCAAAAATCCTAAAAAATTTTTTGTTAATTCCATTGAAATGAATTAAATTTATAATTTAAATTATGTTTATTAAATGACTTATAAAAAATAACTTTTTAAAAAATTCTATTAAAATTTAATCTCTCTTAATGATGCTACCAAAATGTTAAGTGAAGTCGTATCCCAAAGGTGTATTATAAATCTTTTTTCCATCAAATCGTTTAAAATCAAACTATTTCTTCTTTAGTTTTGTTTTTTAGCTTAATCTAAACTTAGTAAGTTGCGTCTATAAATATTTAATTTTTTCATGTTCACTATTTTTCCATTGAGATTTGTATTATTCTATTTCTTCAATAAAATCTTATAATTCTCCTAAAATAACTGATCGATATCTTTAAATAATGTTCAATTATTTAGTTAGAATTTTAATTCTCTATTAGATCTCGACCCATCTCGACACAGGAGAATCTTTCTCCTTCAAAGTTAAATTCATTTTTTTAAATTTTTTAATAAAGAATTTTTAAATAAAGAAATTTTTAAATAAAGTTAAATAAATTTTTAATTTTTAAATAAAGAAATTAAAATTAAATTTTTAATTTAATTCAAAGCAGCTTTCGTTATAGAACTGGTTTTATCTCAGTTGTAAGGTAAGATCTTATTTTTAATATGATATCTCAACAATTTTACGAATCAAATTGGAATTTTACCGTTGCAGTTGCAAATTTCAATTTGTTTGGTTTTTAAAATTTATTCGGTAGACCAATCGTAACATGAAAAATTTTTTTATATTTTATTATATTCATATTATATTTATAATATTTAATTATCATATTTATATCTTTATATAATTATACTGCTTTTATGCTGCTCTGTAGTCTCGTCAGATGTTAGTTTCGTCAGAGGACTTTTTCGTCAGAATCAATTTAGCAGAGGTCCTTCTCGTCAGAGTACAGTTTCGTCAGAGGTAAATTTCGTTAGAGATGAGTTTCGTCAGAGGCCCTTTTCTTCAGTAAGGCTCCCTTTTTAAAAATCTAATTAAACGGCGGTAATGTCACTTATACTAGGTTATTTGTTTCTGCATCGATTTGTTCAAATAATGTGTCATTCAAAACTGAGTCAAATTAGTTTGAAGAAGATAATGAATGATGATAGAAATCCACGAAAAGAAAAAATTTTTTTGAGAAGAAATGATTTATTAAATACCTTTTCGGATGAAGATTTACTAAAAAGATTCAGATTTAATAGACGAGGAATTAAGTTCGGCCGCGCCTATTCGTCCTGCTCCGTCTACATAGTATAACTTTCTCATAATTCCTATTTAAACATTAATTATTTAATATTAATCGATTATCTATTATTGTTATATTCTTCAAGGACATTAATACAGGGTGCGGCAAAAAAATACAGTTAAAATAAAATACATTATACTTGTAAAAAATAAATTTTAATGAAATGTCTTTAACTATCTGGCATTAATAACTTGTAACAAATGTTCTAGTATTTCAATAAAGCTCAGAATTTTTTTATAATTTGTAACATTTTTTTCCAAATTATAAAAAATAATGTTTATTTATTTATTTTTTAATAACATAGCCTTTGCATGTATGTATTGTATTTCAATCCAAATGATATAGTGGCGCACACTACATCGACATGAATGTTAAATAAATACTTTAAGGGTCTACCACTATCTATCATAAGTTTTATAATTATTTTTGACTTTAATTTTCTGATTATTTGATGGCTATCTTATGAACAAATAAATCTATTAAATATTATAATTGTTAATAAATTTAAAAGCAATAAAATTAGTTTATTCTATAAATAAACACATCGCTATTGT
The DNA here is from genome assembly GCA_036172955.1 of Meloidogyne arenaria. Lineage (NCBI taxonomy): Eukaryota > Metazoa > Nematoda > Chromadorea > Rhabditida > Meloidogynidae > Meloidogyne > Meloidogyne arenaria. Next base: position 1,152,928 of record JARQAB010000018.1, read on the forward strand.
CTTTAGAGTCAGAAACAATAGAATTTCAATGTTAGCTCTAGTTTATTTTAAAATTTTGAAATTAATTTATTTTGTTAATTTTGTGATTGTGAAAATGTTTTAAAAAATTTGCTTCACAGCTGTTCTAATAATTCTCTACTTAATTACCTGATCGACCTGTTCAACTTACACTTATTACATTAAACTTAAAGCAAATTTTATTTATTAAAATGCACTATATGTAAAAACATGTAAAATTTCCAAGGAAAAATAATAAAAATTGCATCGAGTCCTAAAAAACTTTCTTGAGCTTCATAATAGTCTACATATTATAAATATTTTATCTTAAAATTTTCGAATTACTCGCGTATAAATAACAATCAGTTTTATTTCTAACCTAAACCTATTTTGTTAATATAATCAATAAATTATAATAAAGAAACATTTTCCCTTAATTTTGTGTAAATATTTACGATCCCGCAAAAAATCTTGAGATCAACTTTGCCAAACATAAACAGTTACATATTAAATTATTTCATTAACTACTCATTTTTTTATTTTTTTGCTTTCCTCACCGAATTTTGAGTGCATCTTCCTCCTCTTCTGCCGAGTAATGCCCATCCCTAATTTAATAAATTAAAAAAAGGCAAACAATTAACAATTTATTACGCTTTCATTCAACAATTCACTTATTAAGGTTAAAACAAAAAGGTTTGGAGATAAAGGGATAAGTGGGGTCTCTTTTCGTCATAAATTTCCATTTAAGAACCAGGCCCAAAAGATTTGCCAGAAGGCAAGTAGAGAGCAAGACCAGAGTCAATAAAACAAATTCCCAAGGTTCCATGGGTGTATTAGACGTAGTAGGTGTAGAAGTAGAAGCCTGTTGGCAGAGTTGAAGGGTCGGAACGGTTTCCGCGCAAAAAACCGGTTCGGCCCATAAATCAATTCCCCAGCAGTGAAATTGGCACTGATGCTCGGGTGTGCAGGTCATGGAGTAGAACTTCACTTCAGTCAAAGCTAAAAAATATAAAAACTTTAAAATTAATATAAATTAATATAAAAACTTTAAAATCATGAAAAAGGCATTTGTAACTTGAATAACAAATATAATAACTTAATAATTTATAAAGAACTTAATAACAAAGCTCTATTTTATTATTTACATCTCAATAAATATTTTACTAAATATTTTTAATTTTAGAAGTTAGAAAGAGAAAAAACACATATTTTTGACAATAATATAAAAATTGTACTTGCGCTTTTAATGGTCATGAAGACTAGTGTTAGGCAAATGGATTTTTCCGGTACCGGTACCGGTAGTACCGGAAAGTACCGGTACCGGACGAGTACCGAAAATCCCAAAATCTGACCGGTACGGTACCGGTACCGGTAGTACCGAAAAGTACCGGTACCGGTGAGTACCGGAAAAAAATTTCCGGTACTACCGCGGTACTCCGGTACTCACGTTAAAATGACATAATATCAAAATATGGACTTATAGATGTACTAAATGGCGTTAAACTGTTTGATATAACTATAGGATCGTTGTTAGTAGGAATATCAATTGATCTTAGGGGATTAAGAGGGATATCGGGGGATTTCGATGGATTTTAGCGGATTAAGAATGATTTATGAGATTTTATCTAATCCACATCACATAATTTCAGTGAAATTGAGTTTGATGATAGATTATATGTATTATATACATTAAGATAATTACACTAATAATTAAGTGGTTAAATAATGATTAACTCATTATGTGGTTATTGGATAATTAAATTTCAATTAGTTATTAAATTTCAATAATTACAAGATTTCATAAATCATTATTAGTTATGGATACTTACACGAAATGATGCGGATCTGCCGTATTCAGCTAAATCTAGTTTTATGCCTTTATTGTACCGATTAATCTAATTAAAAATTGTTTCTAAAGTAATATTAAAAATTTTACAACTAAAAATTACTTGGTGAAGAGAAAGCAATTATGATACTTTATAATTTTTATTTATTTCGCACATAACAAAAGTCGATATAATCTAAAAAATATTTTTGTATTAATAACTTAAGTAAATTATTTGTGAAATAGATTAATTTAATAATTTAATCAAAAACATTGATATAAAAAATTCTCACGGATTTTTATAAATTCTTTTAGATATATTTAAAAGGAAGATATAAAATTTAGATTTTAAATATCACCTGCAAATAAAATTGTAAAATTCTTTTGTTTAGCGAATGTTAAATTCATAAATATTTTAAAAAGTGGATATTGAAAAAATATATAAAAATAAGTTAAATTTCAATAAATTTTGTTCGACTAGATATTACTTGAACCAAACATGAAAATTTCGAAAATATCAAAATCGAAAATTTTACAAAATCTGCAAAAAAACTAATTTTTTTTTGAAAAATGTAAATATATTTTAATTAATGGATATTATAGCAAAAACTAGATATTAAAGTATAACATTCGCAAAAAAAAGTTCTGAAAAATGAAAAATAGTGTTTAGCTCTCGTTATTGAACGCGATTAAATAATGAACAAACACTAAATCTTTCCGAATACAAACTAAATTGACTAAAGCCAAAATAACGGCTACCTAATTAGTCAATAAAGCTTTCCGAATACAAAATAAATTGACTAAAGCCAAAATAACGGCTACCTAATTAGTAAATAAAGCTTTCCGAATACAAACTAAATTGACTAAAGCCAAAATAACGGCTACCTAATTAGTCACTAAATCTTTCCGAATACAAACTAAATTGACTAAAGCCAAATTAACGGCTACCTAATTAGTCACTAAATCTTTCCGAATACAAACTAAATTGACTAAAGCCAAAATAACGGCTACATAATTAGTCAATAAAGCTTTCCGAATACAAAATAAATTGACTAAAGCCAAAATAACGGCTACCTAATTAGTCAATAAAGCTTTCCGAATACAAAATAAATTGACTAAAGCCAAAATAACGGCTACCTAATTAGTCACTAAATCTTTCCGAATACAAACTAAATTGACTAAAGCCAAAATAACGGCTACATAATTAGTCAATAAAGTTTCCGAATACAAAATAAATTGACTAAAGCCAAAATAACGGCTACCTAATTAGTCAATAAAGCTTTCCGAATACAAACTAAATTGACTAAAGCCAAAATAACGGCTACCTAATTAGTCACTAAATCTTTCCGAATACAAACTAAATTGACTAAAGCCAAAATAACGGCTACATAATTAGTCAATAAAGCTTTCCGAATACAAAATAAATTGACTAAAGCCAAAATAACGGCTACCTAATTAGTTACTAAATCTTTCCGAATACAAACTAAATTGACTAAAGCCAAAATAACGGCTACCTAATTAGTCAATAAAGCTTTCCAAATACAAACTAAATTGACTAAAGCCAAAATAACGGCTACCTAATTAGTCACTAAATTTTTCCGAATACAAACTAAATTGACTAAAGCCAAAATAACGGCTACCTAATTAGTCAATAAAGCTTTCAGAATACAAACTAAATTGACTAAAGCCAAAATAACGGCTACCTAATTAGTCAATAAAGCTTTCCGAATACAAAATAAATTGACTAAAGCCAAAATAACGGCTACCTAATTAGTCACTAAATCTTTCCGAATACAAACTAAATTGACTAAAGCCAAAATAACGGCTACCTAATTAGTCAATAAAGCTTTCCGAATACAAACTAAATTGACTAAAGCCAAAATAACGGCTATCTAATTAGTCAATAAAGCTTTCCGAATACAAAATAAATTGACTAAAGCCAAAATAACGGCTACCTAATTAGTCACTAAATCTTTCCGAATACAAACTAAATTGACTAAAGCCAAAATAACGGCTACCTAATTAGTTACTAAATCTTTCCGAATACAAACTAAATTGACTAAAGCCAAAATAACGGCTACCTAATTAGTCACTAAATCTTTCCGAATACAAACTAAATTGACTAAAGCCAAATTAACGGCTACCTAATTAGTCACTAAATCTTTCCGAATACAAACTAAATTGACTAAAGCCAAAATAACGGCTACATAATTAGTCAATAAAGCTTTCCGAATACAAAATAAATTGACTAAAGCCAAAATAACGGCTACCTAATTAGTCACTAAATCTTTCCGAATACAAACTAAATTGACTAAAGCCAAAATAACGGCTACCTAATTAGTCATTAAAGCTTTCCGAATACAAAATAAATTGACTAAAGCCAAAATAACGGCTACCTAATTAATCAATAAAGCTTTCCGAATACAAAATAAATTGACTAAAGCCAAAATAACGGCTACCTAATTAGTCACTAAATCTTTCCGAATACAAACTAAATTGACTAAAGCCAAAATAACGGCTACCTAATTAGTCAATAAAGCTTTCCGAATACAAACTAAATTGACTAAAGCCAAAATAACGGCTACATAATTAGTCAATAAAGCTTTCAGAATACAAACTAAATTGACTAAAGCCAAAATAACGGCTACCTAATTAGTCACTAAATCTTTCCGAATACAAACTAAATTGACTAAAGCCAAAATAACGGCTACCTAATTAGTCAATAAAGCTTTCCGAATACAAAATAAATTGACTAAAGCCAAAATAACGGCTACCTAATTAGTAAATAAAGCTTTCCGAATACAAACTAAATTGACTAAAGCCAAAATAACGGCTACCTAATTAGTCACTAAATCTTTCCGAATACAAACTAAATTGACTAAAGCCAAATTAACGGCTACCTAATTAGTCACTAAATCTTTCCGAATACAAACTAAATTGACTAAAGCCAAAATAACGGCTACATAATTAGTCAATAAAGCTTTCCGAATACAAAATAAATTGACTAAAGCCAAAATAACGGCTACCTAATTAGTCAATAAAGCTTTCCGAATACAAAATAAATTGACTAAAGCCAAAATAACGGCTACCTAATTAGTCACTAAATCTTTCCGAATACAAACTAAATTGACTAAAGCCAAAATAACGGCTACATAATTAGTCAATAAAGTTTCCGAATACAAAATAAATTGACTAAAGCCAAAATAACGGCTACCTAATTAGTCACTAAATCTTTCCGAATACAAACTAAATTGACTAAAGCCAAAATAACGGCTACATAATTAGTCAATAAAGCTTTCCGAATACAAACTAAATTGACTAAAGCCAAAATAACGGCTACCTAATTAGTCATTAAAGCTTTCCGAATACAAAATAAATTGACTAAAGCCAAAATAACGGCTACCTAATTAGTCAATAAAGCTTTCCGAATACAAAATAAATTGACTAAAGCCAAAATAACGGCTACCTAATTAGTCACTAAATCTTTCCGAATACAAACTAAATTGACTAAAGCCAAAATAACGGCTACATAATTAGTCAATAAAGTTTCCGAATACAAAATAAATTGACTAAAGCCAAAATAACGGCTACCTAATTAGTCACTAAATCTTTCCGAATACAAACTAAATTGACTAAAGCCAAAATAACGGCTACATAATTAGTCAATAAAGCTTTCCGAATACAAACTAAATTGACTAAAGCCAAAATAACGGCTACCTAATTAGTCAATAAAGCTTTCCGAATACAAAATAAATTGACTAAAGCCAAAATAACGGCTACCTAATTAGTAAATAAAGCTTTCCGAATACAAACTAAATTGACTAAAGCCAAAATAACGGTTACCTAATTAGTCACTAAATCTTTCCGAATACAAACTAAATTGACTAAAGCCAAATTAACGGCTACCTAATTAGTCACTAAATCTTTCCGAATACAAACTAAATTGACTAAAGCCAAAATAACGGCTACATAATTAGTCAATAAAGCTTTCCGAATACAAAATAAATTGACTAAAGCCAAAATAACGGCTACCTAATTAGTCAATAAAGCTTTCCGAATACAAAATAAATTGACTAAAGCCAAAATAACGGCTACCTAATTAGTCACTAAATCTTTCCGAATACAAACTAAATTGACTAAAGCCAAAATAACGGCTACATAATTAGTCACTAAATCTTTCCGAATACAAACTAAATTGACTAAAGCCAAAATAACGGCTACCTAATTAGTCAATAAAGCTTTCCAAATACAAACTAAATTGACTAAAGCCAAAATAACGGCTACCTAATTAGTCAATAAAGCTTTCCGAATACAAAATAAATTGACTAAAGCCAAAATAACGGCTACCTAATTAGTCACTAAATCTTTCCGAATACAAACTAAATTGACTAAAGCCAAAATAACGGCTACCTAATTAGTCATTAAAGCTTTCCGAATACAAAATAAATTGACTAAAGCCAAAATAACGGCTACCTAATTAATCAATAAAGCTTTCCGAATACAAAATAAATTGACTAAAGCCAAAATAACGGCTACCTAATTAGTCAATAAAGCTTTCCAAATACAAACTAAATTGACTAAAGCCAAAATAACGGCTACCTAATTAGTCACTAAATCTTTCCGAATACAAACTAAATTGACTAAAGCCAAATTAACGGCTACCTAATTAGTCACTAAATCTTTCCGAATACAAACTAAATTGACTAAAGCCAAAATAACGGCTACATAATTAGTCAATAAAGCTTTCCGAATACAAAATAAATTGACTAAAGCCAAAATAACGGCTACCTAATTAGTCACTAAATCTTTCCGAATACAAACTAAATTGACTAAAGCCAAAATAACGGCTACCTAATTAGTCATTAAAGCTTTCCGAATACAAAATAAATTGACTAAAGCCAAAATAACGGCTACCTAATTAATCAATAAAGCTTTCCGAATACAAAATAAATTGACTAAAGCCAAAATAACGGCTACCTAATTAGTCACTAAATCTTTCCGAATACAAACTAAATTGACTAAAGCCAAAATAACGGCTACCTAATTAGTCAATAAAGCTTTCCGAATACAAACTAAATTGACTAAAGCCAAAATAACGGCTACATAATTAGTCAATAAAGCTTTCAGAATACAAACTAAATTGACTAAAGCCAAAATAACGGCTACCTAATTAGTCACTAAATCTTTCCGAATACAAACTAAATTGACTAAAGCCAAAATAACGGCTACCTAATTAGTCAATAAAGCTTTCCGAATACAAAATAAATTGACTAAAGCCAAAATAACGGCTACCTAATTAGTAAATAAAGCTTTCCGAATACAAACTAAATTGACTAAAGCCAAAATAACGGCTACCTAATTAGTCACTAAATCTTTCCGAATACAAACTAAATTGACTAAAGCCAAATTAACGGCTACCTAATTAGTCACTAAATCTTTCCGAATACAAACTAAATTGACTAAAGCCAAAATAACGGCTACATAATTAGTCAATAAAGCTTTCCGAATACAAAATAAATTGACTAAAGCCAAAATAACGGCTACCTAATTAGTCAATAAAGCTTTCCGAATACAAAATAAATTGACTAAAGCCAAAATAACGGCTACCTAATTAGTCACTAAATCTTTCCGAATACAAACTAAATTGACTAAAGCCAAAATAACGGCTACATAATTAGTCAATAAAGTTTCCGAATACAAAATAAATTGACTAAAGCCAAAATAACGGCTACCTAATTAGTCACTAAATCTTTCCGAATACAAACTAAATTGACTAAAGCCAAAATAACGGCTACATAATTAGTCAATAAAGCTTTCCGAATACAAACTAAATTGACTAAAGCCAAAATAACGGCTACCTAATTAGTCATTAAAGCTTTCCGAATACAAAATAAATTGACTAAAGCCAAAATAACGGCTACCTAATTAGTCAATAAAGCTTTCCGAATACAAAATAAATTGACTAAAGCCAAAATAACGGCTACCTAATTAGTCACTAAATCTTTCCGAATACAAACTAAATTGACTAAAGCCAAAATAACGGCTACATAATTAGTCAATAAAGTTTCCGAATACAAAATAAATTGACTAAAGCCAAAATAACGGCTACCTAATTAGTCACTAAATCTTTCCGAATACAAACTAAATTGACTAAAGCCAAAATAACGGCTACATAATTAGTCAATAAAGCTTTCCGAATACAAACTAAATTGACTAAAGCCAAAATAACGGCTACCTAATTAGTCATTAAAGCTTTCCGAATACAAACTAAATTGACTAAAGCCAAAATAACGGCTACATAATTAGTCAATAAAGTTTCCGAATACAAAATAAATTGACTAAAGCCAAAATAACGGCTATCTAATTAGTCACTAAATCTTTCCGAATACAAACTAAATTGACTAAAGCCAAAATAACGGCTACATAATTAGTCAATAAAGCTTTCCGAATACAAACAAAATTGACTAAAGCCAAAATAGTCACTAAAATTGTTGTGACTATTTTGTTGATTTTTTGTGACTATTTTGTGACTATATTTGACTATATTTTTTTTTTGTGACTATATTTGTGACTATTTTGCCAACTTGTTCCTCATTACATTCCAATATACCATAAGAATATTCTGAAAATAATATTGTTGAATTTTCATTATTTTCGTGTAAAAATTATAGAAAGTGAATCCTTTATCACGAATAATGGTCGTTAATATCACATTTCTTACAAAATTCTATACCTTTCTTTTCGCTTGTTCACACAAAGAAAATAATTTTTTGGTGTATATTAAAAGGTTGAATAAAAATATTTCCATTTACCTCAAATTGGTCCCATTCTTATTACTTTTTTGATACCTTATCAACTATTTTCTTTTCCTATTTATTATCTTAAACTCAACTTGGGTAATTAAAGTATATAAATCTGCATTTTACTTTTAAAACAAATGTTTCTTTTATGAATTTTAACAATTGTTTAACTTTCATTATAAAAACTAGATAAATTTATTGTAAGAAATAAATATTAAAACTTTACATTGTTGATTAAATTACAATTTTTTTTAAATAAATTTGTAATTTTTAATATAATGCTATTTATAGCAGTAATATCTGATTCCTTGATTTTTAAATAAAAAGTAAAAACATATTCTAAAATTGTTAATTATTTTTTATCAGTTAATTTATTAATAAGTTAACAAAATAATATTTTCATGAAATCATTAGTTTTGTTTTATAAGGATATATAAAATAGGTCTAATAATGGTCTAATAAATGTGGACATATTAGATAACAAAACTTTAATAAGTAATTCACCGCTTAATTTTAAAAATAAAATTAAATCTATATTAGTAGATTATAAAAACATTTTATTAAATAAATTTTTGGCCACACCGTTTTTCTTCATTATTCTTTTAATTATTTTAATCACAAATAAAAAAATATTTTTTCCATACCAATTATACTTTATATAATAATTAAATTAATCCAATTACTAAAATAATTAAGAATCTAAAAACGTGTATTATTTATTTTTTAAATTATAAGTATGGATGTTCGATTGAATTTCTATTACTATTCTATTATTATATTTAAAAAAAATTATTTTTTAATTAGGAAAAAATTAAAATTTTCTCGAGTGGTTTCACTATAAAAATGTACTGTTATAAATTTTAAATAAATTAGTTATAGATAAAATTTTTTAATCTAATAAAAATAGTAACCTGATTTATAAATAAATAAAAACATACTTAAAAGTTGAAATATGTGATCATAAAATATCATATAAAATTTATAAGATTACTTTTATTTATTTTGAAATATAATTATAAAATTTGCTAATTAAAGATACAAATTTTAATTATAAAATATTAAATAATAGATTTACTCAAGTTGAGGTTTTTTTACTTATAAAGAGGTATTAAACAAAAAATTGACATAATTATATTCTAACAATAATGCAAAAAATATTTCTAAGAATAAATTAAATTATTAGTGATTTATCGTTATAAATTATATATATATATAAATTTTATTCCAAAATTTCATAAATATTGAATAAACATTAAAAATTGTTAGAGATGGAAACAGAAATTTAAATTAAAATGACATTTTATCCTTGGCATTCCATCCCTATTATTTTGTTGTCTTTTCTCCGCCCCCATTCGCTCTATATAAATTTTGACCCTCACGTTAAAACTGTTCCATTTCCCAATCATTTTATTTTACTTGTTCCCACACAAGTCAATTGATTGATATTATTTATATTTTATTTATTCTCAATAATATTTATTTGACCTTTCGGTTTATTTTCTTTGTGTATACCGGAGTATACAACAAATTGGCGCGGTCGACTTTTATTTGACAAGTATTTTATTTAAATTCTGCTTTATTTGTTCGACTACTAAATTCGAACCAATTATTTGGAATTTTTATTCTTGTCGACTTTCTTCAATTTTCGACTAAATTTTCTTCGTCAAATTCGAAATTTATTTTGGCTTCTAATTGACTCAACAAATTTGTTCTAATCGACACAACAAATTTGGGCACTCTTCATCGTCGGACAACACACCGACATTTCGACAGTTTACTGACCTTTGCGGTAGTAAACTCAGATCTAAAAAAAAAAATCTCCTAGGCGGAGTACTTTTTCTCCTAGGCGGAGTTTTTTTTTCAAAAAAAAAATACTAGCCTTGGTGGCGGTTACTTTCTCCTTTGCGGAGTTTTTCTCAAGACAGCATAAAAATTTTAGCCTAGGCGGCTCAAACAATTTTTCTTCCCACGCAAATCGATAAATATGGACGCCAAACAACTTCAAACAATTTTGGAGACAGTCCTCAAGCAATCCGAAGCACGTCAGCTAGCACTAGTCAACCCAACTGCTAATCATGCCACATTGGCCTCAGCTTTGAGCGCTCGAATTACTACATTCCTCTACGACCCGGAAACGGGGTTGACATTTGAAAATTGGTTTAAAAGGTTTGGCACCTTAATTAACGAGGATGGAAAGGATCTTAGTGATTCGGCCAAAGTTCGACTTTTAATTGGAAAATTGGGTGAAGAGGAGTACACCAAGTACAGCAATAGTGTAGCACCTGACACACCTGACTCAATTTCATTCACAGATTCGGTCAAGAATCTAAAAGAACTCTTCGCGGACTCTCGATCTTTATTTGTCCGTCGCTTCGAATGCTTGAAAATCAAACAGCAACCTAATCAGGATATAGATTCGTTGATTGGGCAAATCAACGTTTCTTGTGAAACGGCTGAAATGTCACTCACAAAAGAAGATTTAAAATGTCTAATCTTCGTTATGGCGCTTCGTGACGAATCACACGACATTCGTCAAAAATGTTTACAAATTCTAGAGGATGCTAGAATTAAGAAAAAGAGCATCAAACTAAAGGATTTGGGAGAAGAATGCCGAGCTTATCAGCTCGTGAAGGAAAGTGCACAATCATTGAACACTCAAAGGGCTGACACGTTTGCAATTCGAGCCAAACCACAGCATGTAAAGGAGAAATCAATGAAAAGCAAACCCAAATGGGGTAACCAAGTGAAGCCAAAATATTCTGCTCCGGCAGAAATGAAACAAAACCAGCACCACGCTAAAGGAAAACCAAATCAGGCTTGCGCCTCATGCGGCCTAAACAATCATTGGCGAAACGATTGCAAATTCAAAGATGCAATATGCCATAAGTGTCAAAAGAAAGGACACATTGCTAAGGCTTGTCGTAGCACAATGGCCACAAATTCAATCAGCATTGTGCGAAAGCCAATCAAAACTTTCTTCACCATAAATAATAACAGTGAATGGTGGAATGTAATGATCAACATTAATGGATTAAGCCATCAAATGAATGTTGATACGGGTGCACAAGCCACCCTGATCACTACAAAGTTATGGAAAAAGCTAGGAGGTCCTCGACTTTCTACTGCCGACATCGAAACTCTGAACTGCAATGGAAATCCATTTGCCACAAAGGGCAAATTCAATTGTCAAGTTTCCTATGTCAACGGCAAAGTAATTGAATTAACTGCTTACGTCAGCGAAGCAGTCCAACATGATTTAATGGGACTTCCATGGATTAAGGCATTGGAAATCATCCCAAAAGAAATCATACAGCCAATTCATCTTCAAACGGTCTCTGCAAATTTGCCAATTACTGACAAAAATTCTTTAACTCAATCACTTCAATCTAAATTTCCAACCGTTTTCGGCACAGAGTTAGGACACATCAAAAAGGTCAAGGCACACCTTTTTCTGAAACAAGGAGCTAAACCGGTTTTCTGCAAAGCAAGACCAGTTCCTTATGGCGCCTTGAATGCTGTCAACGCCGAATTGGACAGACTTGTTGAAATTGGTGCAATCAAGCCAATTAACTTCAGTCATTGGGCTGCACCTGTTCTTGCAGTTAAAAAGAAAAATGGCAAAACAAGGATTTGCATTGATTTTTCAACTGGACTAAACAATGCTTTAGAGTTGAACAGACATCCACTCCCTCGCCCTGAAGATATTTACATGTCGTTTAACGGAGCAAAAGTCTTCTCACGACTTGACTTACGTGACGCATATCTTCAAATGGAGCTCGACGATGAATCAAAGAAATTGTGTGCAATCAATACACACAGAGGCTTATTCCAATGTCAAAGACTTCCATTTGGTGTAAAATCGGCACCATCAATTTTCCAGCATCTGATTGATCAACTGATCTCAGGCATTTCAGGCGTTTTTGGATATTTAGATGATATTGTCATCGCGTCTAAAAATTTTAAAGAACACTCTAAATCCCTGAATATGCTATTTAATCGAATCCAAGAATATGGCCTCAAACTGCAACTAGAAAAATGTGATTTTCTCCAGGAAAAGCTTCTTTTTCTAGGACATATTGTGTCACCAGAAGGCATAAAACCAGATCCTGGACGATCTGAAGCTATTCGAAAAATGCCTGCACCACACGACAAAAGCACGCTACGATCATTTCTAGGTGCTCTGACTTATTATGGAAGATTTATAAAGAAGATGCGCGAGATTCGCTCGCCTCTTGATGATCTTCTCAAAAAGGATATTGATTGGAAATGGGACGAAATCCATCAAAAAGCATTTGAAAAGGCTAAAGAAATAATGCTTTCGGATTTACTGCTGACTCACTACGACCCAAATCTGCCAATAGTCGTAGCAGCTGATGCTTCCAAAGACGGAATCGGAGCTACAATCAGTCACGTCTTCCCCGACAAGACAGAAAAGGTGATTGAACACGCTTCATGCACTCTCACAGCAGCACAACGGAATTACAGCCAAATCGAAAAGGAGGCTCTAGGTCTCGTATTTGCTGTACAAAAGTTCCATCGCATGCTCTATGGTCGAAAGTTTACCCTGCAAACTGACCACAAACCGCTTGTTGCAATTTTCGGATCAAAGAATGGCATTCCCATTTATTCTGCAAGCCGACTCCAACGTTGGGCATTGATCCTCACAAATTATGATTTTGATATCCAGTATATCAATACAAAATCTTTTGGACAAGCTGATGTTTTGTCACGACTGATCGACGAGTACCCACGGCCAACAGAAGATATTTTGATCGCTAACATCAGCACAGACACTGAATGTTACATCAACTCCGTTTTCAATTCTGTTTTGGACCAACTCCCAGTCATGGCTCAAGAAATAGCAGAAGAGACCGACAAAGACCCCGTCTTGTCAACGGTCAAGAAATGCATTAACCAAGGTTGGCTCAAAAAGAATGAGAACCCCCAACTTGCCGCATTTCACCCAAAAAGAGATGCGATTTCTGAAATAGAAGGATGTTTGGTCTATGGTCAAAGGATGATCATTCCAAAATCGCTTCAATCACGCATACTGAAAACACTTCATATAGCACACCCTGGAATTGTGCGTATGAAAGCCATTGCTAAAGAACACGTCTACTGGCCAGGAATCGGCCGAGAAATTGAAAGAATTGTTAGGCAATGCGAACAATGTCAAGGAGCAGCCAAAACCCCGACAAAAACGTTGTTGACACCTTGGACAGCCCCTAAAGAAGTTTTTGAAAGGACCCATGTAGACTTCGCAGGTCCATGTTCAGATGGATACACTTATCTGCTTTTTATTGATGCTTACAGCAAATGGCCTGAAGTATGTCAAATGGATTCCATCACGACTAAGGACACCATCTCGGTCCTTAAATCAATTGTTCATCGACTAGGAATTCCCAAAGAACTAGTCTCTGATAATGGACGTCAATTTCGGTCCGCCGAATTTGCTTCATTTTGTAAAGAATTTGGTATTCGGCACACATTTACTCCACCTTATCATCCAATGTCTAATGGACAAGTTGAGAGATTTGTGGATACATTTAAAAGAGCTATGAAAAAGTGTGGCCAGAAAAAGAACTGGATTGAGGAAACACTTCTCGCCTACCGAACCACCCCAAATTCTGCATTAAATGGTCACTCACCTGACGAACTTTTTCTTGGACGTCACCTTCGAACAAGATTGACTCTCGTTCATCCGGAGGGACAGAAGATGTCGAGCAAGGTCGACAAAGAAAAATTCTTGAAGTTCCAAAAGGCTCACAAACAGCGAATGGCACAACAATTCAACGCTAAAAACGGCTCGAAAGAAGCTATTTTCAAGCCAGGGGAACCCATCTTCCTACTCAATTACCGACTCAATAAAACATTCTGGTTGGAAGGAACCATCATTGAGCGCGTCAAAAATTCACCGACCTATAGAGTCAAGGTCCCGGCCCTAGGACGAGACGTCCATCGACATGCCAATCAACTGAGAAAGCGGCATCCCGTCGAAATGGATATGCCTGAAAATGAAGAAGCTCAAGTGCCTCTTGAACAGGCTCACCAATCCCCAAAACAGCTTGAAGCCCGCAAAAGTCCGAGCCCAGAGAAAGCCCAGATTTTTTTTTTTCAAAAAAAAAATACTAGCCTTGGTGGCGGTTACTTTCTCCTTTGCGGAGTTTTTCTCAAGACAGCATAAAAATTTTAGCCTAGGCGGCTCAAACAATTTTTCTTCCCACGCAAATCGATAAATATGGACGCCAAACAACTTCAAACAATTTTGGAGACAGTCCTCAAGCAATCCGAAGCACGTCAGCTAGCACTAGTCAACCCAACTGCTAATCATGCCACATTGGCCTCAGCTTTGAGCGCCCGAATTACAACCTTCCTCTACGACCCCGAAACGGGTCTAACATTTGAAAATTGGTTTAAAAGGTTTGGCACCTTAATTAATGAGGATGGAAAGGATCTCAGTGATTCGGCCAAAGTTCGACTTTTAATTGGAAAATTGGGTGAAGAGGAGTACACCAAGTACAGCAATAGTGTAGCACCTGACACGCCTGACTCAATTTCATTCATAGATTCTGTGAAGAATCTGAAAGAACTCTTCGCGGACTCTCGATCTTTATTTGTCCGCCGCTTCGAATGTTTGAAAATCACACAGCAACCTAATCAGGATATAGATTCGTTGATTGGGCAAATCAACGTTTCTTGCGAAACTGCTGAAATGTCACTCACCAAGGAAGATTTAAAATGTCTAATCTTCGTGATGGCGCTTCGTGACGAATCACACGACATTCGTCAAAAATGTTTACAAATTCTAGAGGATGCTAGAATTAAGAAAAAAAGCATCAAACTAAAGGATTTGGGAGAAGAATGCCGAGCTTATCAGCTCGTGAAGGAAAGTGCACAATCATTGAACACTCAAAGGGCTGACACGTTTGCAATTCGAGCCAAACCACAGCATGTAAAGGAGAAATCAATGAAAAGCAAACCCAAATGGGGTAACCAAGTGAAGCCAAAATATTCTGCTCCGGCAGAAATGAAACAAAACCAGCACCACGCTAAAGGAAAACCAAATCAGGCTTGCGCCTCATGCGGCCTAAACAATCATTGGCGAAACGATTGCAAATTCAAAGATGCAATATGCCATAAGTGTCAAAAGAAAGGACACATTGCTAAGGCTTGTCGTAGCACAATGGCCACAAATTCAATCAGCATTGTGCGAAAGCCAATCAAAACTTTCTTCACCATAAATAATAACAGTGAATGGTGGAATGTAATGATCAACATTAATGGATTAAGCCATCAAATGAATGTTGATACGGGTGCACAAGCCACCCTGATCACTACAAAGTTATGGAAAAAGCTAGGAGGTCCTCGACTTTCTACTGCCGACATCGAAACTCTGAACTGCAATGGAAATCCATTTGCCACAAAGGGCAAATTCAATTGTCAAGTTTCCTATGTCAACGGCAAAGTAATTGAATTAACTGCTTACGTCAGCGAAGCAGTCCAACATGATTTAATGGGACTTCCATGGATTAAGGCATTGGAAATCATCCCAAAAGAAATCATACAGCCAATTCATCTTCAAACGGTCTCTGCAAATTTGCCAATTACTGACAAAAATTCTTTAACTCAATCACTTCAATCTAAATTTCCAACCGTTTTCGGCACAGAGTTAGGACACATCAAAAAGGTCAAGGCACACCTTTTTCTGAAACAAGGAGCTAAACCGGTTTTCTGCAAAGCAAGACCAGTTCCTTATGGCGCCTTGAATGCTGTCAACGCCGAATTGGACAGACTTGTTGAAATTGGTGCAATCAAGCCAATTAACTTCAGTCATTGGGCTGCACCTGTTCTTGCAGTTAAAAAGAAAAATGGCAAAACAAGGATTTGCATTGATTTTTCAACTGGACTAAACAATGCTTTAGAGTTGAACAGACATCCACTCCCTCGCCCTGAAGATATTTACATGTCGTTTAACGGAGCAAAAGTCTTCTCACGACTTGACTTACGTGACGCATATCTTCAAATGGAGCTCGACGATGAATCAAAGAAATTGTGTGCAATCAATACACACAGAGGCTTATTCCAATGTCAAAGACTTCCATTTGGTGTAAAATCGGCACCATCAATTTTCCAGCATCTGATTGATCAACTGATCTCAGGCATTTCAGGCGTTTTTGGATATTTAGATGATATTGTCATCGCGTCTAAAAATTTTAAAGAACACTCTAAATCCCTGAATATGCTATTTAATCGAATCCAAGAATATGGCCTCAAACTGCAACTAGAAAAATGTGATTTTCTCCAGGAAAAGCTTCTTTTTCTAGGACATATTGTGTCACCAGAAGGCATAAAACCAGATCCTGGACGATCTGAAGCTATTCGAAAAATGCCTGCACCACACGACAAAAGCACGCTACGATCATTTCTAGGTGCTCTGACTTATTATGGAAGATTTATAAAGAAGATGCGCGAGATTCGCTCGCCTCTTGATGATCTTCTCAAAAAGGATATTGATTGGAAATGGGACGAAATCCATCAAAAAGCATTTGAAAAGGCTAAAGAAATAATGCTTTCGGATTTACTGCTGACTCACTACGACCCAAATCTGCCAATAGTCGTAGCAGCTGATGCTTCCAAAGACGGAATCGGAGCTACAATCAGTCACGTCTTCCCCGACAAGACAGAAAAGGTGATTGAACACGCTTCATGCACTCTCACAGCAGCACAACGGAATTACAGCCAAATCGAAAAGGAGGCTCTAGGTCTCGTATTTGCTGTACAAAAGTTCCATCGCATGCTCTATGGTCGAAAGTTTACCCTGCAAACTGACCACAAACCGCTTGTTGCAATTTTCGGATCAAAGAATGGCATTCCCATTTATTCTGCAAGCCGACTCCAACGTTGGGCATTGATCCTCACAAATTATGATTTTGATATCCAGTATATCAATACAAAATCTTTTGGACAAGCTGATGTTTTGTCACGACTGATCGACGAGTACCCACGGCCAACAGAAGATATTTTGATCGCTAACATCAGCACAGACACTGAATGTTACATCAACTCCGTTTTCAATTCTGTTTTGGACCAACTCCCAGTCATGGCTCAAGAAATAGCAGAAGAGACCGACAAAGACCCCGTCTTGTCAACGGTCAAGAAATGCATTAACCAAGGTTGGCTCAAAAAGAATGAGAACCCCCAACTTGCCGCATTTCACCCAAAAAGAGATGCGATTTCTGAAATAGAAGGATGTTTGGTCTATGGTCAAAGGATGATCATTCCAAAATCGCTTCAATCACGCATACTGAAAACACTTCATATAGCACACCCTGGAATTGTGCGTATGAAAGCCATTGCTAAAGAACACGTCTACTGGCCAGGAATCGGCCGAGAAATTGAAAGAATTGTTAGGCAATGCGAACAATGTCAAGGAGCAGCCAAAACCCCGACAAAAACGTTGTTGACACCTTGGACAGCCCCTAAAGAAGTTTTTGAAAGGACCCATGTAGACTTCGCAGGTCCATGCTCAGATGGATACACCTATCTGCTTTTTATTGATGCTTACAGTAAATGGCCTGAAGTATGTCAAATGGATTCCATCACAACTAAGGACACAATCTCAGTCCTTAAATCAATTGTTCATCGACTAGGAATTCCAAAAGAACTAGTCTCTGATAATGGACGTCAATTTCGGTCCGCCGAATTTGCTTCATTTTGTAAAGAATTTGGTATTCGGCACACATTTACTCCACCTTATCATCCAATGTCTAATGGACAAGTTGAGAGATTTGTGGATACATTTAAAAGAGCTATGAAAAAGTGTGGCCAGAAAAAGAACTGGATTGAGGAAACACTTCTCGCCTACCGAACCACCCCAAATTCTGCATTAAATGGTCACTCACCTGACGAACTTTTTCTTGGACGTCACCTTCGAACAAAATTAACTCTCGTTCACCCGGAGGGACAGAAGATGTCGAGCAAAGTCGACAAAGAAAAGTTCTTGAAGTTCCAAAAAACTCACAAGCAGCGAATGGCACATCAATTCAACGCTAAAAACGGCTCGAAAGAAGCTATTTTCAAGCCAGGGGAACCCATCTTTCTACTCAATTACCGGCTCAATAAGACATTCTGGTTGGAAGGAACCATCATTGAGCGCGTCAAAAATTCACCGACCTATAGAGTCAAGGTCCCGGCCCTAGGACGAGACGTCCATCGACATGCCAATCAACTGAGAAAGCGGCATCCCGTCGAAATGGATATGCCTGAAGATGAAGAAGCTCAAGTGCCTCTTGAACAGGCTCACCAATCCCCAAAACAGCTTGAAGCCCGCAAAAGTCCGAGCCCAGAGAAGAGACGACCTCAAAGAACACGGAGACCTATCACCCGACTGAATCCTGATCCAAGCAAGCCCCAATATGACTTCGCCCCGGTGGGAAGCTCATCTTAAAGGAGGGAGATGTTAGAGATGGAAACAGAAATTCAAATTAAAATGACATTTTATCCTTGGCATTCCATCCCTATTATTTTGTTGTCTTTTCTCCGCCCCCATTCGCTCTATATAAGTTTTGACCCTCACGTTAAAACTGTTCCATTTCCCAATCATTTTATTTTACTTGTTCCCACACAAGTCAATTGATTGATATTATTTATATTTTATTTATTCTCAATAAATATTTATTTGACCTTTCGGTTTATTTTCTTTGTGTATACCGGAGTATATTCTAACAATAATGCAAAAAATATTTCTAAGAATAAATTAAATTATTAGTGATTTATCGTTATAAATTATATATATATATATATATAAATTTTATTCCAAAATTTCATAAATATTGAATAAACATTAAAAATGTATGATGGTAATTTTCAGAGTGATATATGATTAATTTATATAAAAAGAGAACTTCTAAAATTAAAGTTAAATGTTGAAACTTATATAAAATTATTTTTAAGATAATTCAATCTCAATTTATTTATTAAATATAAATTTTAATTTAATTTAATAATATTGATTATTGTTTTAGAATTATATTTTTGTATAATTATTGGGTTATTTTTATATAATAACCCAAAAATTATATTAAATCTATAATTTTGTAAGCCTAAGACAAAATGAAAATTAATGGGACCAATATTATTGCAACCAATATTATTATGCAGCACTTAAATTTAAACAATCCTAATATAATCAACGAAAATTCTCCACCAACTATATTTGCTACTTCTTCTCAATATTCTGAGCCGCCATCTCCCAAAAAATAAAATTGATAAACTTATTCGAAACAAAGATAAACAAATTAAAACCAAATATAATAAACAAACTTTCTTAAAAATATGGTAAAAAGTAATTAGTAACACATAATTACTAACATATTTAAATTACATTAATTTTTCGCATCGAAACAGTATAGGGCGAATCTTTAATGAGACTCATTACTAATTTTCAGCTCCAACAGAATAAAAAAGTCTGACAAATTAAATTAGATATATTTAAACGAATAAAGGAAAATTATTTAAAATTATATAAAAAGGATCTAAAATTAAAGAGGATCTAAAAAAGGATCAAAATTAATTAAATATATTTAACGCACAATGCGTTTAAATAAATAGTGAGAAGAAAATTTAAATAGCCCAGTGATTATTATAAAATATATTAAATTAGCATGCAGTTAGAGGTTATAAAAACAAAAATGCGTTAAAAGAATGTAATTAGATTATTAGATAATTATATTAATAAATAAATATAAAGTTATTAATTTTTGCAATATTATGAAATTATGAAAATTTCAATTATTATGAAATAAACAATTATTTAAAAAATTATTTATTAGTTTTATTATTAAATAATTAGAATCAAAAATGTTTAGGAAATTAATTTAAAAAATTAACACCGATAATTTGCTGGAGAATGAAATTAATACTTAGAAAGAGAAATATAACAATGAAAATAATTTTTAAATTTTAGTTTATAATTATCGCAATCTATACACGCCATATCCAAAGCCGAATCTTGCGCCTTCTTTCGAGTTTTTATTTGAACGGAATTTTAAATTATTAAGTATAAATAAATATTATTATCAAAAATATCAAAGTGAAGTTTGAAATACGATCTACAACTGAAATATCTAGTAAAAATTTTGAAGGACTTACAAATGTTAATATTGGAGCTTATGTTACAAAATTAAAAATAAAATGTTGTTTCAAAAATATTTAAGTGGCATACGTAAACAATAATAATTTATATAAAAAGATTATATTAAAAAAGGTGAATTTTTTAATAAAATGGCCAGCAAAAAATCAACAAACAAAACAAAATAAGAATGTAAAAACTTAAACATATGAATAGTTTCTGATAAAGATTTTAAAGGATATAAAATTAGCCAATACCCCCAAAATATTTGTATGTTTTTTAATTTACTAAAGATAATCTCGTTACTTTGAATTAAATAATAATAAATACCGAAAACATGTTTTAACATAAATAGCTAAATAATATTATTTGATCAAGAATTATAATCAAATTAACGATCCAATTATCGATTTAATAATCGGTCAAAAATAATTCATTAGTACATTAAGATACAAGTCATAAAATTTATGCAAATCAAATATTTAACATTTCATGATTATTACTCAGTTTGTTTACTTCATAGATGCATATTGTAGCATATTCTTCATTAAATTCAATAATTTTTCTAGATTCTGATTTAAAGGGAGTTATTCTTCAATTATTCCTTTTAGAGTTTAAAATTTCAATCATTTTTGTAGATGATGATACTTCTGATTAATTAATTTCACGTTCTAGAACAGTTAATCTTCTAAATTAAGCTCCTCTAAATTATTCGTTTCAATAAAGTCGTTAATATCGTAATTTTTAAAGATAAGTAATTATAATAAATAAAAAATAAAAAGACATAATAAAAATAGGAAGAAAAGTTCGATTTAGATTTTATAGTATCAAAAATCCTAAAAAATTTTTTGTTAATTCCATTGAAATGAATTAAATTTATAATTTAAATTATGTTTATTAAATGACTTATAAAAAATAACTTTTTAAAAAATTCTATTAAAATTTAATCTCTCTTAATGATGCTACCAAAATGTTAAGTGAAGTCGTATCCCAAAGGTGTATTATAAATCTTTTTTCCATCAAATCGTTTAAAATCAAACTATTTCTTCTTTAGTTTTGTTTTTTAGCTTAATCTAAACTTAGTAAGTTGCGTCTATAAATATTTAATTTTTTCATGTTCACTATTTTTCCATTGAGATTTGTATTATTCTATTTCTTCAATAAAATCTTATAATTCTCCTAAAATAACTGATCGATATCTTTAAATAATGTTCAATTATTTAGTTAGAATTTTAATTCTCTATTAGATCTCGACCCATCTCGACACAGGAGAATCTTTCTCCTTCAAAGTTAAATTCATTTTTTTAAATTTTTTAATAAAGAATTTTTAAATAAAGAAATTTTTAAATAAAGTTAAATAAATTTTTAATTTTTAAATAAAGAAATTAAAATTAAATTTTTAATTTAATTCAAAGCAGCTTTCGTTATAGAACTGGTTTTATCTCAGTTGTAAGTTAAGATCTTATTTTTAATATGATATCTCAACAATTTTACGAATCAAATTGGAATTTTACCGTTGCAGTTGCAAATTTCAATTTGTTTGGTTTTTAAAATTTATTCGGTAGACCAATCGTAACATGAAAAATTTTTTTATATTTTATTATATTCATATTATATTTATAATATTTAATTATCATATTTATATCTTTATATAATTATACTGCTTTTATGCTGCTCTGTAGTCTCGTCAGATGTTAGTTTCGTCAGAGGACTTTTTCGTCAGAATCAATTTAGCAGAGGTCCTTCTCGTCAGAGTACAGTTTCGTCAGAGGTCACTAAAAAGATTCAGATTTAATAGACGAGGAATTAAGTTCGGCCGCGCCTATTCGTCCTGCTCCGTCTACATAGTATAACTTTCTCATAATTCCTATTTAAACATTAATTATTTAATATTAATCGATTATCTATTATTGTTATATTCTTCAAGGACATTAATACAGGGTGCGGCAAAAAAATACAGTTAAAATAAAATACATTATACTTGTAAAAAATAAATTTTAATGAAATGTCTTTAACTATCTGGCATTAATAACTTGTAACAAATGTTCTAGTATTTCAATAAAGCTCAGAATTTTTTTATAATTTGTAACATTTTTTTCCAAATTATAAAAAATAATGTTTATTTATTTATTTTTTAATAACATAGCCTTTGCATGTATGTATTGTATTTCAATCCAAATGATATAGTGGCGCACACTACATCGACATGAATGTTAAATAAATACTTTAAGGGTCTACCACTATCTATCATAAGTTTTATAATTATTTTTGACTTTAATTTTCTGATTATTTGATGGCTATCTTATGAACAAATAAATCTATTAAATATTATAATTGTTAATAAATTTAAAAGCAATAAAATTAGTTTATTCTATAAATAAACACATCGCTATTGTCTTTAGAGTCAGAAACAATAGAATTTCAATGTTAGCTCTAGTTTATTTTAAAATTTTGAAATTAATTTATTTTGTTAATTTTGTGATTGTGAAAATGTTTTAAAAAATTTGCTTCACAGCTGTTCTAATAATTCTCTACTTAATTACCTGATCGACCTGTTCAACTTACACTTATTACATTAAACTTAAAGCAAATTTTATTTATTAAAATGCACTATATGTAAAAACATGTAAAATTTCCAAGGAAAAATAATAAAAATTGCATCGAGTCCTAAAAAACTTTCTTGAGCTTCATAATAGTCTACATATTATAAATATTTTATCTTAAAATTTTCGAATTACTCGCGTATAAATAACAATCAGTTTTATTTCTAACCTAAACCTATTTTGTTAATATAATCAATAAATTATAATAAAGAAACATTTTCCCTTAATTTTGTGTAAATATTTACGATCCCGCAAAAAATCTTGAGATCAACTTTGCCAAACATAAACAGTTACATATTAAATTATTTCATTAACTACTCATTTTTTTTATTTTTTTGCTTTCCTCACCGAATTTTGAGTGCATCTTCCTCCTCTTCTGCCGAGTAATGCCCATCCCTAATTTAATAAATTAAAAAAAGGCAAACAATTAACAATTTATTACGCTTTCATTCAACAATTCACTTATTAAGGTTAAAACAAAAAGGTTTGGAGATAAAGGGATAAGTGGGGTCTCTTTTCGTCATAAATTTCCATTTAAGAACCAGGCCCAAAAGATTTGCCAGAAGGCAAGTAGAGAGCAAGACCAGAGTCAATAAAACAAATTCCCAAGGTTCCATGGGTGTATTAGACGTAGTAGGTGTAGAAGTAGAAGCCTGTTGGCAGAGTTGAAGGGTCGGAACGGTTTCCGCGCAAAAAACCGGTTCGGCCCATAAATCAATTCCCCAGCAGTGAAATTGGCACTGATGCTCGGGTGTGCAGGTCATGGAGTAGAACTTCACTTCAGTCAAAGCTAAAAAATATAAAAACTTTAAAATTAATATAAATTAATATAAAAACTTTAAAATCATGAAAAAGGCATTTGTAACTTGAATAACAAATATAATAACTTAATAATTTATAAAGAACTTAATAACAAAGCTCTATTTTATTATTTACATCTCAATAAATATTTTACTAAATATTTTTAATTTTAGAAGTTAGAAAGAGAAAAAACACATATTTTTGACAATAATATAAAAATTGTACTTGCGCTTTTAATGGTCATGAAGACTAGTGTTAGGCAAATGGATTTTTCCGGTACCGGTACCGGTAGTACCGGAAAGTACCGGTACCGGACGAGTACCGAAAATCCCAAAATCTGACCGGTACGGTACCGGTACCGGTAGTACCGAAAAGTACCGGTACCGGTGAGTACCGGAAAAAAATTTCCGGTACTACCGCGGTACTCCGGTACTCACGTTAAAATGACATAATATCAAAATATGGACTTATAGATGTACTAAATGGCGTTAAACTGTTTGATATAACTATAGGATCGTTGTTAGTAGGAATATCAATTGATCTTAGGGGATTAAGAGGGATATCGGGGGATTTCGATGGATTTTAGCGGATTAAGAATGATTTATGAGATTTTATCTAATCCACATCACATAATTTCAGTGAAATTGAGTTTGATGATAGATTATATGTATTATATACATTAAGATAATTACACTAATAATTAAGTGGTTAAATAATGATTAACTCATTATGTGGTTATTGGATAATTAAATTTCAATTAGTTATTAAATTTCAATAATTACAAGATTTCATAAATCATTATTAGTTATGGATACTTACACGAAATGATGCGGATCTGCCGTATTCAGCTAAATCTAGTTTTATGCCTTTATTGTACCGATTAATCTAATTAAAAATTGTTTCTAAAGTAATATTAAAAATTTTACAACTAAAAATTACTTGGTGAAGAGAAAGCAATTATGATACTTTATAATTTTTATTTATTTCGCACATAACAAAAGTCGATATAATCTAAAAAATATTTTTGTATTAATAACTTAAGTAAATTATTTGTGAAATAGATTAATTTAATAATTTAATCAAAAACATTGATATAAAAAATTCTCACGGATTTTTATAAATTCTTTTAGATATATTTAAAAGGAAGATATAAAATTTAGATTTTAAATATCACCTGCAAATAAAATTGTAAAATTCTTTTGTTTAGCGAATGTTAAATTCATAAATATTTTAAAAAGTGGATATTGAAAAAATATATAAAAATAAGTTAAATTTCAATAAATTTTGTTCGACTAGATATTACTTGAACCAAACATGAAAATTTCGAAAATATCAAAATCGAAAATTTTACAAAATCTGCAAAAAAACTAATTTTTTTTTGAAAAATGTAAATATATTTTAATTAATGGATATTATAGCAAAAACTAGATATTAAAGTATAACATTCGCAAAAAAAAGTTCTGAAAAATGAAAAATAGTGTTTAGCTCTCGTTATTGAACGCGATTAAATAATGAACAAACACTAATGGCACTTAGTGTTTCTCTCACACTTATTACTTAAATTTGTTTTTTTTTAAATAAAAATGAAATTCTCTGTCTTAAAATATTCTTATATAATATTTCTTAAATATTATATAACTTAAATATTAAACTAATAATGAAAAATATTAATATTAAAAAATATGTAAAAATTAAAATAAGCTTAAATTTAAGCTTATTTTGCAATTTTGGATTTACGGAAAGGGATTTCTTTCTTTTATTGTTTGTATATACTTATTTGAATCTTTAATAAACCAATCAAACTTAATTATATTAATTTATAATTTTAGTTTCTAAATAAAAATTTCTAATAATTTAAATTTTTAATAATAAATTTTATTAAAGCGGTTGGACATAGAAAACTTTCAAAAACTACAAAATTTAGATAATAATATTAAATGAATTTAAATATTTTTTTTTTAAATGTTAAATGAAATTAGATTCGACAAAGTCCTTTTACTTTAAAGACCTTTAATTAAATGAACTTTTAATAAATTAATATATATTTTTATATATTATTTTGGTATATTTAATATTTTCATCATTAAATTAAAATTTTAAATCTAGCTTCTTATTTGAATCTTTAATAAACCAATCAAACTTAATTATATTAATTTATAATAAAATGTGTACTTTAATATTTTGTACTTTTTATTTTTATTTAATTAAATTAATACAATTTATTATTATGATAAATTAAAGTCTTCTGAAGAATATTTTTAAAATATTATAGGTCAATGCTCGGAAATAAATATAACAAAACTTACTTTGATAAATAAACTAAAACATGCTTATTATAGAAGGAAAAATGTAAATAGGTTTCAATGATTATAGTAAATATAAACTCTTTTCAAAAAATTTCAACAATGATATTTAAATAAATATTATAATGTATTTGAGTTGACTGCGCAAGTCATTTTTTATCTTATCATTAACTAAACAACTTTTACTAAAGTTTATTTTTTATTAAATAAAATGAGAATTGGTTAACCAGGACGGGAGCATAGCTGTAGAGTTTAGTTTATTTTTAAGTAAAAATTTAATTCATTTTTAAATGATACATAGTTGAGGGCTTTTGATAGGGCGGACTTGCTGCTGGAAGTGGGCTCGATAAATGATCTTCAATCTGTTGAAATTTATGGATATGATGGTTGTGCGCAAGTTTTCAGACTAATTTTTTAAATTTATTTGATTATTATTATTAATATTATAAAATTTAATATTATTAATGTAATAAATTATAATAATAAATAAATTACCGTATTTTTATTAAAAAAGATCAAACATTAATAAAAAAATGTAACAAATCATATATAAAAATTTAAATTTAATTTAAAAACATTGAATTTAAAGGCTATGAATTTTTCCAAGTCTTTCATCAATTACTGCAAAATTAAAATATATTATTAAAATAAAATTTTAAAATGGCAAGATTTATTGGAAATATGTAAAATTAGAATTTAATTGAGATCATAAATTTTATTTATAAAAAAACATCTTAAAATTTATATAAAATATATTATGTTTAAATTATGTATATTATGTTTAAATTATGTTTTAAATATGATTGGAACTAAAAAAATCTTAGTTAAGTAAAATTATATATTATAATATAAGTGGCGATTAAGATTTTAATAATATAAAATTTATTAGCTATATTAATAATAAGAAAAATATAATTAATAAGAAAAATAAATGCAGTTAAACTATATAAGAACGATAATGACACTGATTACTTAAGAAGTTAAAAGTTATTATGAAATATAATATTTCGAGTTAATATAAAATAATTTTTTCATCTTTTATATTTTTTGTTTATAAGTACTTGATATATTTAATTGATTTGAGATTATATTAATTCACCCTGTATAATGTAAAATAATTTTTATTTAAATTTAACAGTTTTCTATTGTCAGTATAATTTTATTTTAGAGAACCCGTTGAGGTTTGTAGGGGGACAACAAATATTTATGTTAGTTGATTGATATTTGAATTATTTTTGCATCGAAAAATTATTTGTCTGTAATTTTTACACTCAAAATTGTTATTTTAAAAATTATTACATTTTTGAAAAAAAATAAATTAACTAACAATCGGATTTAAAACAGCAATTAAAGATGTCAGACTGTAAATAAATAATATTACAATTGAAGATGAAAATAAACCAGGCAAATTAAATACCTGATACTTCAATGCTGTACAGGACTAGAATATTGTCTAAGTGGATCCTTAAAGTGTAGTGAGTAGTTAGTCCCCTCCAATTGTCAGCCCCCACCCAATTGTCAGCCCCCACCCAATTGTCAGCCCCCACCCAAAAGTGACACCAATAGTGACACCTGTAAATCAAACTCACACCTAAAGAGGGGTTTTGAGCTGATTAAGGGGTGATTTGTGCGCAGAGGGCACTTTTATCTTTTAATTTTACCGCTAATTAATCATTGATGATTAATTACTCTTTATGCGGTAAAATTTTTTCAATGTGAAAAAATTCTTTTGTTAATTTGCAGGTGTCTTTTGAGCTCTATTCTTTTTAATTTCTACTCATTTCATTTAAATTAATTTTTAATTTATTTAAAAATGGAAATAATTTTATTTTTAAAATTTTTATTCTTTTTTTCTTTAATTATTAATTTCATTTTGCTTTTGATATATTTAATATTAAAAATTATTAATAATAGAAATGTGTATAGAAATGGGTTATTAATTTTTAATTTTATAATGTAATATTTTTATTTTAAGGGCTAATAATTCAATTGAACTTAGGGAAATTAGAAATGAAAATCCAACATTTGAAGAAATAGATTTAAATATTTAAAAATTATAATTTAATTTATTTTAAAATTTAATAATTGTTTTTAATAAATCATAATATTTACTATATAAATAAAAATTCTTTTTAAAAATTTTTATTGAAACGAAAAATTTTTTATTGAAGTTACAGTACATAAAAATGATTTGTCATCACTTTTATTTATTTTTTAGTGGGGAATTTTTAATTTAGGTTTAGATTGGGTTACTATGTCCGTTCCTTCTGACGGTTCTTATCAAGGATTGGGACTTGATGATTTTGCGAAACAAAAAATTGAACTTACTACAATGGTTTCATTTAAAAAAACTTTAAAGTATATTTTTGTTAAATATTTTAAAGGAATTGACAGCAGAACGTGAAGATGCTAATGCATTGCAACGATTAAGAGATGAAATTAGATTGGCTAAAAAAGGTGCTGCTATGCTTCAAAATAAAGCAATGATTCAAAATAATGTTCTAGCTAAACGAAAGGTTTTTTTCATTTTAAAGCTTTATTAACTTTAAATTTAATCCATTGATTTTTGGGATTTTTGAGCAATTTTTAAAAAACCTCGATGAATTCCCTTGTATTTGTGTTTGCTTTTAAGGATTCCTTAATTTTCCCTTGACTTTGGTTTTTCCATCACTCATCTTCAAGGATCAGGGTCTGGGGGTTTTTTAAATCTCGAGCTTTACTTATAATGATTTCTTTCTCGCTCAGGTCGATGGTGCTTATTGTGGAATTGTTTTCAAATCTACAATGGAAAAGCTTGAATCTGAACCATCCACAGATTTAACCAAAATAGGCATTAGACTCATGCGAAAAGACGATTTAGTTCTAGTTTCTTCATCATCACGTGGTTCAAGATCTCCAGAAAATTTTCAAATGCAATTCAAACAAATTCGTCTACCATCCTCTGTTAAACAAGTTTTATATGTCGCAGTTGATTTAACAGGTTTTTAATAAAAATTAGAAAATTCTAATTTCAATTAGAAAATTCTAATTCAAAATTAGAAAATTCTAATTTTTTTGTTGTTGATTTTCGGAAATTTTTAGAAATATTTTTGGGTTTAACTTTGGCAAAATTTAAAAATTCTGAAACATTATACGATAGTCTCATGGTGTAGGTCCAAATATTTTAGTAGCTGGCAATCGTAAAAGAAATGCTCCTTCAGCGCAAGCCGAAAACGAACAACGACAATCATCAACAACTGCTCAACCTGTATCCGGTTCTGGTTCAACCTCTGCAAATAATAATTCTGATTTTGCTGGAAAAGAAAGTGCATGGAATTTGAAAGATTGTATATTTATTCATGAAGAGGCTGTTAATGATACAAGCATTGTTAAAATTGTAATTTTTTATTTTGTTAACAACAGTGTGGGTAAGGCTTTTCTAGACTTTGATTTTTCCTGGGTTTATCGTTGGAATCAAGATCAAGACTTTTAAGAATTCCTTATTTTTCCCTTGACTTTGATTTTTCCTTGACCCTTCAAGGAGCAAGGTCAAGGTTTTTTTATGAATCTCGAGTTTTACTTTAATGATTATTTCTCACTCATGTCAGGTTGATGGTGCTTATTGTGGAATTGTTTTCAAATCTACAATGGAAAAGCTTGAATCTGAACCATCCACAGATTTAAGCAAAATGGGCATTAGACTCATGCGCAAAGATGATTTAGTTCTAGTTTCTTCCTCATCACGTGGTTCAAGATCTCCAGAAAATTTTCAAATGCAATTCAAACAAATTCGTCTACCTTCCTCTATTAAACAAGTTTTATCTGTTGCAGTTGATTTGACAGGTTTTTAATAAAATTTAAAAAATTATCATTTAAAATTTTTTTCAGGATTTCGTGTTTTATGCGAAAAACAATCACGTGTTCATTTACTGCGGATTAGTTGTGTTGGTAAACTTTTAAGTGGTTATCCTATACCAGTCAATTTTGGAGCTTTAACGCAAAATAAAAAGGATGATTCTTATGAGTGTATGACTACAGTTCAAAATTTTGACGATGTAAGTTTTGAGATTTTTAAACGTTTTATCATGCTTTATTAAGGAAGCAATTTTACTGTTGAATGATGACTTTGGCGGAAGCTTTCAACCACTTTTACGGAACATATCTGGTGGATACAAACAATTGACTTATACTGGTTTAGGCCGAATTCTTCAATATGGAATGGGTATAAGATATTTTGCATCATCTGGTGAAATTAAGAGTGCTAGTATATGTTCAGGTAATTTGAATAAAAATCTGGATTTTGGGTTAATTTAATTTTTTCAGAACAAATTAGCGCTGACAAGAAGAACAACAGCTTGAATAAAAACGCCAATCGTATTCTTTTGATGGTTGCTTTAGTTTCTCCAAGTCCGGAATGTACGCTTCCTGATCATGGATCGCTTATGCAGGCCATTCTTTTCTGGTTTATATTTTTTCTTTTATGCTGATTTTTCTTAAATTTTAGTCAATTGGACGTCGTTATTGCTATTCTTAAGAAGCTTTTAAATGCTCCAATTGAAAGTCAACCTGCGTTCGTTTGTGAACAAATCGAAGGAAATCGAAATGTTTTTCATGTTACCGTTCAAAATGCTTACAGCAAAACAAATGCTGACCAAGCTGATCTCGATGCTACTGATTCACGTTTATCAACAGCTTCGCAAAAATCCGACACTGTTGAGGCGGACGCTGTTAAGACACGGTTTCTTTAGTTTTTTCTTTCTACATGAATATTAATTTTTTGTTATGAACGCAAATGGCAAGAAATGATAAGTTCCGCTCCAACAACAAGAGCAAAAGCACACCAACAGCAGCAACTACTAAATGAACTAACTTCTGAAATTTCTAAAAAAGGTTTTTTTGAATATTTTAAAGAACTTTGTAACTCTTATTTTTATGTTAGATTCTTCCTCTGAAACAGTCAAAAATGAACCGGAAAGTGTTGACTCATCTGATCATATCAATAAAAGGATTCCTATAGCTGCCAAGGAAAGACAAGGTTCTTAATTAAAATTATTTTTTGTCTTTATAAATATAATTTAAGCCAATTCAATTGAAATAATTCGTGAATTATGCAAAAACTCCGTAGTACGTGAATACTTCATTGATTTAATGCGACAACGTGACATCGATGGTTATAGTTCATTTGAGACCGCGATATATCAGAGGGCATATTCAGCTGCTCAATTGATGTGGCAAACTGCAATTGATGTTAAAGACTGGAGTCAAGGTTATTTTTGATATTTTAAGTGATTCTACAGAATTTTCTAGATGTTGATATATTGATGCAAAACGTTGGATCTGACGATACAAATGAAGATTCTTCACTTTTTATTCTTTGTGCTAATGATACATGCAGTATATATTTTTTAATTATTTTTAATCCATATTTTTATAGGCTACACTTGGACAATCGAAGAGTATTCATTTCAAAAAATTTATGAATGCAAAACATGTGGACATGAAGGGACTCTTTGTTGTTGTGCTGAATGGGGTAATATTTACTCTTTTTATTTGTTTTTAATTAAATGATTGCTTTTAGTCCTCCTTTGTCATAGAAATCTTGACTGCAAGTAATTTTATTTTCCCGAAATAATATAGGTCATTTAAAAAACTTTGTTTTTTAGACTTAAAAAAACATATCCAACCGTTTATTGTGACTGTTTGGAGAAATGCGAATGTAAAGCTTCAGTTACTGAAAATAATGCAAAGAGGGAACAATTGCTTTCTGGTTTGTCAAATTTCTCTTTAGATTATCATATAAATCTAATAGGGATGTTACAATGCCCTGTATTGATTGATGGACTTAATTCTAAGGGCGAGCACATTTTACGTTTTTTGACTCGCACTGTTTGTCGTCAGGTTTGTAATAAATTTTTGTTTATTTAAAATGTTTAATTTAATGAATAGTTAATTGAACAAGAAGGCTATACTAAACGTAGTAAGCGCCCTGGACCTACTACCACAACTACAGCGTATGGCGTTCCTATTCCTGAACACGATCTTGAATCTGCTGATCGACAGGTTCATAATTAAATTAGAGATTGGGCTTGGAGGGTTATAAGAGTATATTTAATTATATAAATTGAAAATAAAAAATTATTTAAATTTACAAAATTCAATGAAAAAACTTGGAACTTACCGTATTTCCTAAAATAGTACGGCCTGCTAAATTAGTACGGCCCCCTGAAATAGTACGGCCCCCATTTAAAAATATAAAAAATAGACAAAATTTGATTTTTTAATCATAGTAATTATTCCTCGCAATATTTAACTAATTTATTGAATCCTAATATCTATTGGTATAGAAATTGGAGTGCTTAAGAGGATATCGGTGGATTAATGGAGATTTTGTTAGATTTGGAAGGAAATTGATGGACTAGGAGTGATTTAAGTAATTTAAAAGGATTAGTTGGAATCAATGTGAATAACGAAAAGTTTTTAGTACTAGGAAGTTAGATTGACAACTTTCTATCTAAAAAATTAAGGGCAACTCTCCGCGCCTAATTTCCTTATTTAAAATAGAAATTTATCAAAAATTTGCGGTCATCCCTCAATAACTACATCCAGACCGGAGGATCTTAGCGATATCGGATTATTAAAGGATTTCATGGTATTAAGTGGGTTATCGGTGGATTTGAAGGTGTTAAATGGATTTAGTTAAGTAGGCTTCTGGAGCGATTTATGTATTTTTTTGCTCTTTACGCAACAGATAACAGTAATATCTGTGATTCAAGTGATATCTGAGGAGGTAACCTTTTGATCCTTCATTAACACGTCCAAATAAAATTATGAGCGAATGAAGGAATATCGGAAAAAAGAGGAAAGTAGAGGATATCGGTGATTAATACTGATAAATTCATAGATATCATTTATCCCTTAAATACCTCGATGTCTAGAAGGATATCGGATTAAGAAAGATCTTATAGACTGGGTCTCAGATGTCATTATAGACTGGGTCTTAAATAATTTTTAGGGTCTGCTAATTTCATATTTGGAACAAGCTTTTGATTTGGGATAATTTCCGAGCATACTATTGTGGATACTATAAAAAATTTAAACACAAAAAAGGATTCAGATAATTCTGAAAAAAGTTGAAATATAGTGCGGCCCCCTGAAATAGTACGGCCCTTTGGAAGAGGGTTGAAAAATAGTACGGCCGGCCGTACTATTTTAGGAAATACGGTATATGGTTTAGGTATTCTTTCATCGAACATGCCACAGGGAAAAATTAATTGAAATTAAGGAAGAAAGATGACCATTCTGTCCATATTAAGGTTGAGCGATGAAGGAAAAGGAAAAAAGGGGTATGACTAAAAAAGTGTACCTAAACCATATAAGTTCCAAAAACTTTAATTTTGAAAAATAAAAAAAAGAAATTAAATGGGCGGATTTAAATAATTTCTGTTTTAATATTTAAATTAATTTTTAATAGAAATTAGCACTTCCAATTAAACATCAAATAATTCTAAAAGAAAAAGAATCAAAATGGAGATTGATTGGAGGAGCCCCAATGATTGGTACAAAAATAGCAAATAAGAATCTTTGGTGGAAACGACCTGTTGCTGTTAAAAGAGCAAAAAACAATGCTGCGTCTACTTCAACTCAAAAAAATATTGATACTGGCACTGAAGAAAATGATTCAGTAAATTTTACTTTTAATAACTTAAAAGGGAAGGGGGGGGGGATAAAGTTAAAGGATAAGGGATAAAGGGGGATAAAGTTTAACTAAAGATGGGGAAAAGTACACTTTCGATTGAAAAATTAAAATAAAAAAATAGAAAAATTCAACAATTAACAATTTATAACTATTTAAAAATGTATCTGGCATAGAGTATGCATTTGTTCGAATAATTGTACTCTAATTTCTTCTAATACTTTCTCTTTTTTCTCCACTTCCTCTTTTATTTTTTCTTGTTCAAAGTAATAGCATACCACATCTTTCTCATATTCAAACCTTATTTTAAGCAATTTATCATTAATTTCTTTAATTG
The DNA here is from genome assembly GCA_036172955.1 of Meloidogyne arenaria. Lineage (NCBI taxonomy): Eukaryota > Metazoa > Nematoda > Chromadorea > Rhabditida > Meloidogynidae > Meloidogyne > Meloidogyne arenaria. Next base: position 1,187,396 of record JARQAB010000018.1, read on the forward strand.
TTGAAATAATCTATAATAAAAGAAAAATTTAATCCCGGGCAAACATTTATCCCACATTCCCTGACAGTTATTGCTAGGCGCTTTCGCTTGCCACGTACAGTAATATTTTATCGGTCTGAATTCACCTTTTCTTTTAATAGATCTTAAACTCCCGCCTATTAATATCTTAAATTCTATTCATCTTATCTTTCTTCTTCCTTACATTAAAAATTTTTTACCTCCATAATTCTTTTTTGAGTATTTGATTGTTGCTGAGTTGGCGGTATATCGTAGTGGGATATATCATCAAGTGGGAAATTGTGGAAGGAATATCCGTCTATCATTTCAAATAAAAAATTTTTTTCAATTTAGGAAAAGATTGTATTAAATTTGTTTTTTCCACTGCTTTATATATGGCAAATGTTCCACATTTTTTACATTTTTTACACTAACTTTTTTTTTTTTTTTTTTGCTATTTTTACACTAAATTTTTACAATTTATTTGCAAAAAGTAATTTTTTGCAAAAAATATAGATATATAAAATTAATCAATATTGGGGGTGGATGGTACATTGGTTGTGTTTTAGATTGGGTCCTTTCCATGATAGTTCTATTCCATCTCCCATCCAAGGAATTTTTCCACAGCAAGAACACATTAAAAATTTAATAATTAAAATTAAAAATTTTAACTTATAATAATAATAATTTAGTTAATAAAGTCAGCTTTGCGACTTTTAGGTGACGAGTGTGCTAGTCCACTCGGGATTGTGCTTTGCCAATCTAAGTGAGTTGTGTGCTTTGCCACAAATAGTTAAGAAAGTCTGCTTTGCGACTTTTAGGTAACGAGTGTGCTAGTCCACTCGGGATTGTGCTTTGCCAATCTAGTTTTAATAAATTAAAAAATAAAAAATTTTTATTTAAATATTGAAATAATGTATTTTAAAATAATTTTACAATCCTATATATAATTTGAAGGTGGGCGAAAAATAATACTTTAAATTGATTACATAATTAAGTTTTAAGTCAAAATATTTGTAAAATATTAAAAATCCTATATATAATTTGAGTGAGAAAAATAATATAAAGAAAAAATTAAAGTTTAAAGTCAAAATATATCTAAAATATCAAAATTCCTATATATAATTTGAGAAAGAAAAATAATTTAAAGAAGAAATTAAAATTTTTTATAATTTAAAGCAAAATTAATAAAAATAATACAAATAAAGATTAAATTACATAATTAAAATTTGGAGCCAAAGTTAACAATTTTATTTTCGGGGACAACAATACCTTTTAAAATTATGGGTTGAAATTTTTTTGAAAGTTTAGTTGTAACAACTGTACCTTTTTTTAAATTAGGTTTAAGGAAATGTGAGTATTCTACCAAAATTACATCATTTTCTTCATTGTTTTCTTCTTCCTCATCTTTTTCGTCTTCAAAACGTTTTCCAAATTCTAGTACACTCTCTTTGAAACTTTCGTAGTGAAGTTTCTTGCAAACTTCACTATTCAAGGTGATTCCACGTACTTTCAATGTAGTCACTTCTTTTCCTGTTTTCTTTTCTTCCATTGAAAGCCCATATGCCTTACACGCAGCGCCTACATATTCCTTGATGTCACAGTCGTCATATTCTGGCGCCAAATCTCCAAGATGTGGACCAGCTGAGAGTGGGCATCCTTGCCTCTTCGGGTAGGAAAAAAGGACACTATCTGTGTCCCCATACAACAATGAACAGCCAGGGGTTCTTACAATTTTTTGCATTGCTTTTAACAAATGAATCCGTGCCATTGAAGTGGTCCAGAGAGATATCACTATGTTTGATGTCTGATGTTCCTCTATGAATTCATTCTTCTTATCATAAGTGATGAGAATAGTGTCTTGAGTAAGCTTGTCAATAGTATTTACTTCTATTGATTTATTTTCCATGAATTTCTTCAGTTCAGCTGGTGAGTCGGTGAGAAAAGTTTTTGAAAGTGTATTTCGAAGACTGAATCTTCCCCATAAAGAGTTGAGCATTAACTTCGATATGTATCTCATTGCTTTATCAGGCAACATTTTTTCTCTTTCCAATCTAATTCCAAATTTTTCCTCACACTCTTTCATGAATTGTTCTTCCTTTTCTTCGGTATTTATCTCCTTTGGAAATCCACTTGCATGGATTTTCATTGACATGAATTCAGCAACATATCCTTTAAACAATTCTTTATCCCATTTTTCATAATGAAGTGCTCTAAAATATTTTGTGACTCTGTATCCACTATTTAATGCTTCTGCGAGCTCTATTGACGTGCATGTTGACACCCAGCCTCTTTCTTGTTCTTCATGTGTGCATTTGTATTCTTTTAATGTTGCGCCGCGAGGATAATCCATTGAACATTTTCGACAAAGGGGAAATAACAACCTCTCATCAAATTTGACGGGCATAACCGGAACATCTACTTGATCAGGTGGAATTAGAAAAACTTTAAGAATTCCATTAACAGGAATTTGACTGCTGCTGTACCAGTTGACATTTTGATCTTTTTTTGATATAATTATTACTTTTGGGTGACCCACAGGAAATGATGTTGTTGCAATTGTTGATGGATAAAGCGAATTAAAGTCCAAATAAGAAATTTTATGTTGTTCATCTGCCTTATAATGAAGACATAACGGTCCAGTCCGACCTCCAAAGAAGCAATCACGTAATTTTATTGGACCCTTATCCAAATAATTTTTAAAACTTCTTCTCATTTGTTTATTTCTTTGGAGCATTTTATTTATTTCACATTCCCAAACTACATCTACATGTTTGATATGTTGTTTCAAAATTCTTAATCTTTCTTCATTTTCTTTTCGAATAACTTCCACTGTTTTCCCATTTGGCATTACAAAGTCTGGTTTATCTCCATAATGTTTTGGACACGCGTGCCACACGCATCCATGCACTTCTATTGCTCTATCCTCTTCTTTAATGTATCCATCCACCTTAAATCTTCCAGCAACTTGATATTCTCCATTTTCCGAGTGTGCAGTTTGTATCTCAACATTGTTTTTTTCTGAATACCAATCCATATATTTCATTGCCAATGCACTTTGAGTGTCGCATGTGTCATATCCTTTCTCTGGAACAATTGCGAGGTGTTCAGGTTTAAGATGATTTAGCCTGAAATGCTTCATACATGCTGATGCAATCGTCATTGCGTCTCTAAGAATGTCAATGCCGAAAGCTCCTTGTGTAGATTTTGGTCGACTTATTTCCATAAATTTATCTCGAAATGCCAAAAGAGCCTCGGTGAGTATCTGTACATCATTGAGGCAGTACTCAGCAAGTGCTTCATTCAAACAAAATGTATTGTATTTTTCTTGTTCATACCATTGATCAAATTTTTTCTGCTTCTCTGGTGTCATTCCTCCATATAAATATTCTGATTTTTGTGGAAGTTCAGGAAGAGTAATATCATAATTGTTGTAGTTGTTTGCCATATGTGGGAAGAATTGTTTTTCTTGAATTTTTAGATCAAATGCACCGACTAATTGTCCTAAAGCAACAGGACAGATGTTGTACGAATCGCGAAATATAACTTCATTAGATTTGTGTGTTTTTGGAACCTTTAGTTCATAGAGTTTATTGCCTCTTCTTATCATTGTTGGTACAATCCCGGCTGTAAATATCTCGCGAAATGTCATGACCATATCATATCTTCCACCAAAATGAGAAAATGCCATTGAAATGAATCTTCCATCTAATTCGAATAATAACCACTTGACGAAATCGTGAAGAGGATTAACTGTAACTCGCTGCTCATCTACTTGTGTTTTGTAAAAAGGCCGGTGTGAGAATGTTATTGATCTATTAGGACCGCAAATAGTACATACTTTACCATTTCTTTTGAGGAAGGTTCCCCATAGTTGTTTATTTTCCATACAAATTGTGCATGTAATTGTTGCCGCTATAAAATTTACGCAGTGTAGTCGATTATTTTGGTTTTCTTGATCCATTGTATCCTGTGTTGCTTCAAAATCAAATGTCACAAGACGATAAGGATTTTGTTTCTTTTGTTCTAATGGCTTGATAAAACATCCCCTTTCTCTACTATGAAATTGTGAACAATTTGCACACCATTTATGCCCGCAGATGTGTTGATTACCAGGTTCTTTACGATTTGTTTTCACATCCCAAATTATTCCACATTTGTCACATTGTTTTGATCGGTTGCACTGATTACTTGATTTATGATGGTTGAAACAATCATTATCCAGAAATACTTTTCCACAGTCAATACATTCCTTGTTAAAATTCAGGCTAACAGGACAAGGTTTTCCAATCCCCACTCTTCCACAAAGACGGCATCTTGATTTGCATTTATTATCATGATCTCTAGCCCTTCTATATTTCTTCTCGCAAGTATAACAATACTGCCAATGACTGCCAAATTGAGCTCCAACTGTGCGTATACCATCAAAATGGTCATCAGAATGGTATATTGGAATTGGTGTGTTGTAAGTCTCGGATCCATATTTGTATATTAATTTTTCTTCAAATCTTTCGCCAAATATAAACACTTTGAATCTGTATCCACTCTTTTCATAAATGTTGTTCCAGTAATCAACAACTTTTGGAACGTAAATCTGGGCCTCATATTGTTCTTCGTTTAATGGAATGCCAATATTTTTCATTAAGTTAATTACATCTGATTGTTGTCTTTGATGTCGTTCCTGATGGTAGCTTCGAAAATTTTCCCTGTGTCCCAATTCTTTTGTTACATGTTTTCTAGTAAGTTCAAGTGCATAAAATAAGCAATAATTATTGTTGTTCCAGACTTTGATGAGCCAACTGGGAATATTTGTTGATTGATTTGATGGTCCCTTTCCACCAATAGATGTTTCTTTGGGTAATGAGGAAACATCTAATGAATGGATTGTGACTGAAAACGGTTCTCCAAAGAGGGAACCGCGTTCAGCTTTCGATTGAGAAACAAGAAGGAAGCGCTGCAAAATATTTTCTATTGTGTCGTCGTGTAAAGTACGAATGGGGATCCATATATCGCTGTCTAACAATGTTGAGGAAATGGTAGCTCCTAATTGATCCACAACAATACCATTTTCTTTAGCGTCGGAAATAGATTCTTTAATGCAATTATCCAGAACTCGACGAAGAACCTCCTCGGGATTTTGGGGAAGTGATTTAATTAGAAATTTTGAAACTAATTTCATAAGTTTAAATTTTTTGCAAAAAGATTTTTGAGAATTAATTTTTTCAAAGCAATGATTGATTCCACCGGCTCCTATTTGATTTTGCTGCTCTTGTGTATCATTTAGTAATAAATTTTCAATATAAAAGCTTGGTTTGGTTCGTTGCTCGTTTTGTCTTGGTCTTTCATTTAGATCCAAGATATCTTCAATAGAAAAACGAGCTTTTTTGGGAGGACTTGACATTTTTTTTGATGAGAATTTTTTGAAGAAAATTGAAATTTTTTATTTAAATGGGAATAATGATATTGAAATGAGAGCTTTTATACTAAACAAAAGGGGCGTGGCTTGTTTTGTGTCAGGTTGTATCAGCCTAATTTAATCTTTCCGTGCCAGGTTGTATCAGCCTAAATTAACTAAACTTAGAATAAAATCTAACTTAAAATAAAACAAGAGAAAACCAACAACAACAAATTTACTTGACAATTAAATATAAAAAATTCAACATTATTTAAATAAAAAACAAAGATTGGTCCAAAAAATTTTTACTTATCTCATTTTTTTCAAATTAAAAAAAAGGCGGTTATCCAATGAGATAAGCACTAATCATGAACAACGTAGCCTCGCTTAGTTCGGCGCGAGCGCCGAACTAAGTCCGTCCACGGTTTCCTACACATTGCACATTTTGGGTTTTTACCCATATCAAAAAACATTCTCAGATATTTTTCTTCCGCTCCTTCCATTACGCACCCTTTACAGATGTAAAGGTGACCGCATCCATTGGGGCCAAATGCAATGTCGGCTCCATCCCAGTCCTCGTGGTCCCCGCACGCCAAACATTGGTTTGAAACAAACACCTCCTCTACGATCTTCTTCCATTCTGGCAGTTCTTCATCTTCTTCTTCTTCCATGCGAGCTGGTGCCACTGGATTCAGAGGTATTTGAACAGGTTCAAGCTCCGCATATACTGGCGAGTGAGGAGGTGATTGAGGTGAATCTGCCTCAGGTACCGGAGCCAAAACTTCCGGTACGTGCCACGGCACAATCTCTTCAACACGCCGGGCCGGCGTAGTAACTAAAAAAAACAATTTTTAATCATTGAAAATTTAAATTTTTTCTAATTACCCAGTTGCCTAAAAAATTTTTTTTGAAAACGTATTTTAAATTTAAGTATATCTAGTATTGGGGGTATCCTATAGTGAGGTCCAATTATTAAATTTTAAAAATCACCGTTTGACAAATCCGAGCTTGAAGCCATGTTTGGAGTAGGCGGCTGTTGACTCATTGATAAAGCAGAAGAACTCATTAAGCTCGAAGATCCCGGCGCAGTATTGACTGCGTACTGAGGTGTGACTAAAGCCTCATTCCGGCGTAGCATGTGTAGTCGAATGTTGGCGTTATGAGCTTCAGGGCTCAAGCCTCTAGCCCTTTCACGCCGATCAAATGGATGTTCTAAAAATTAAATTAAAAAAACAAAGAAAAAATGAGGTATTTTACCATTAGCTTCTACTTCATCAATAATTATTGACCTAATATAGTCGCTCATATTAAAATATTTTACTAAAAAAATTTCTTTATTGGGGGAAAGGATATAGTGGAGTGATACAACTTGTATTTTATCCAGGCTTTTTAAACCAGTGATGAGAATATTACAACAAGAAGACACTCCCTTTTTTCAAAGAAATACCGCGCGAAGTCTATTTAGTGTAATAAATATATTGCCAACCGAGGAAGAAAATTACAACAAGAAAATTACATCACAAATTTTTCAATCTAAATTCCTTTTGATTTCCCTAATGCCTCTTAAAACTTTTATCCAGACAATTATATTACAACCACAATTCTCTGTCTTTCAAAAAGTGCCGCTCTCAATAAATTTAGAGTCAGACGGGGAAAAGGGAAAATAAAGTAAAGTTTAAACTAAAAGTCTCTATTTAAACAAATCCTAGAAAAAACTAAGAAAAAGGGAAAAAATGTTTATTTAAAATAAAAATTAACAAAAAATATTTGAAGTGAATTTTAAATGTACAATTTTGAAATTTAATTTGAATTTGTGGTCTTTTCTTGATCTTCTTGTTTTTTCATGATTGTCCAATCGCATAGAACATCCTTCACGTACATGTTTAGATAAACACATTGTTTGCACAAATCGAAGGAGATTTTGACACCACCAGTATCTTCGCTTTCGACAACTCTTCCAGTGCTGTGGAATAAAATGTTTGAGCAAGTTCGGCAAAGGCGGAACTCGAGTCGAGGAATGTATTTCATTCTTGTTAGTTTCCATAACATTTTATTGTTCGAAGTACTTTTTGCAATCACTTTCTTGATTGCTGCTTTCTTGCTTAACCAAAGGTCCTTTTCCCCATTATCATTATTTTCAACATTTGCTTTCTTTTCTTCAACAATTTCAATTATATCAGGCTTTGCCTCTTCAACCTTAGCCAAGTTTGGGGAAGTTGGGGTAGACATGATTTTAATTTTGCTTTAAAAAAATGAAAGAATGAATTTCTGGTTCAGAAACTCGAGTATTTATACTCAAAAAAGGGGCGGGGCTTATCTATCTTTTTTGCTATCATTACACTTTTTATCGGCATATATAAAGGCAAAGTATTTCCATTCATTATTCATTCATTTAAAAATAAATATTTATTGCAAAAAAAATGTCAACTCTCTTAGACAAAATTTCAAAAATTTTGGATTGTACTCCTGAAAATGTTCGTTATCGTCTTAATAATAAATCAGACAGAGACCGCGTCCTCGCTGAAATTAGAGGAAAAGCTTTGAAAACTAATTATCTTGATCGGAACGGATCAAAGCAAATAATTTATTGTGATGGAATTACTACTCATGGTTCTCACCAGTTAATGGCTTTTGGAAATCTCCGATCGCCTTTTAATATTTGTGTTAGTGCTTATTTCTATGCAAGACATCGAATTTTGCTAAAATTCCCTTATCAACAATGCATTCAATATAAAAATTTGTACTATCCATTGGAACTTCTTGAATTTAACTCAGACATGGAGGAAACAGAAACAGACTCTGATTCACCAATAATAATGAAAAATTTGCGCACAAAGGCGTCATCGTCTTCAGAATCGACAGGAACATTTGATAAAAGTTCAACAAATTCAAATATTGAAAATTCGGCTGAAACATCACACAAGGTGATAGATCACACACGACGGGGAATTCTCTGGCTATATGTGGATGACAAGAAACTTTGGGAAAAACACGAAATTACACTATATTCTTCAAAGTAAAATAAAAATTTCATTTTACAATCATTAATTTTTCTTAAATTTAATCTTCTTTTCCTTAATTTTGCACTTTTACCCCTAAAAATGATATATTCTTTTGCTTAATTTTTTAAAAAATTTGTCTTGTTTTCATTAATTTTTATCAAAATAAAATTGATTAAATTAGTTTATTTACAAATGATTTTACAAATTCATCGGGTGCTAAAATACCCTTATCAACAATGCATTCAATATAAAAATTTGTACTATCCATTTGAACTTCTTGAATTAAACTATGACATGGATGAAACAGAAACAGACTCTGATTCTCCAATAATATTGAAAAATTTGCGCACAAAGGCGTCATCATCTTCAGAATCGACAGGAACATTTGATAAAAGTTCAACAAATTCAAATATTGAAAATTCGGCTGAAACATCACACAAGGTGATAGATCACACCCGTCGGGGAATTCTTTGGCTATATGTGGATGACAAGAAACTTTGGGAAAAACACGAAATTACACTATATTCTTCAAAGTAAAATAAAAATTTCATTTTACAATCATTAATTTTTCTTAAATTTAATCTTCTTTTCCTTAATTTTGCACTTTTACCCCTAAAAATGATATATTCTTTTGCTTAATTATTTAAAAAATTTGTCTTGTTTTCATTAATTTTTATCAAAATAAAATCGATTAAATTAGTTTATTTACAAACGATTTTACAAATTTATCGGGGTTTGGACAACTATTTAGGATTAGTAAATATTTTTCATATGTATATCCTAGGGAAATGAAATATAAAAATACAATACAATGCTTCCCACATTCTTTGGATAATGGGTTTTGTACGGGAAATTTGTTTTTAATTTGTTTTGGAAAATGTGATAAAAAAGTTTTGATTGGTACAGGCATGATTGGGGTTAGTAGTGAATCGAAAATATAAACTGTCGTCTGATTCCTTATATAAATTGCAATCCAATGTGATCCTTCATTTGTTGCTCTATCGAGATTGACTAGCATTGAACATGGAAATTTTTGTATTTCTTTTGGGATCTTATCAGCTGCAAAACATCCTAAAAAATATCTTGTAATTCGGCTCTCATATAAAATTTTTTTCAATTTGAATTGTATTCATCGTTTTCGCCCCGATTTGACGTTTCTCCACTCGGTATTTTTGTAATTTTGCTTTTTATGTTAATAATCGATCGGAATTGATAAAGTATTGCTGAAACTATAACCATAAACCATAAAAGTATCAGCATCGATAGATAAATATTCATAGTTTTCTCTGGTTGCTTGCCGATACAAATCAAGAAAATAATCCAATTTACCGGGAAATAATTGTACTCCCAAATTTCGAACTGATAAAGCATTGTTTGGGGTTCTAGATAAAACGAGATACATTGAATTTTGTCGAGCAACTCGCAGTTTCTTTTCAAATAGGTTTTGAGCGACAAATACAATTCCAAAATTCAAGTGATGGGACTTTTTTTGTATATAATTCTGAAAGATATTTTTCGTCGATTGAATAAAGTTGATCATCGAGAATTATGAGTGATGACTTTTCTTGAGTTTTTATAACCTCTTCTGGTGGAGCTCCCGAATAGACATTCACTCCCACTCTTTGTAAATCGGAAACTAACGAATTGTATTCTCCGTAACAGTATAAGATTGATTCTGGAATTGGGTCAATCACTTCTTTTGCATTTAAAATTAAACTTTTAACAAATGTACTTTTGCCAATTGAACTTGGCCCACTAATAATACAACCAAATGGCAGTTTTAGTTTGAGATCGTTTCTAGAATATGTTTGATAATAACTAATTTGATTAATCATGTTTCTTGAAAATGAAATAATTTATAATTTAAAAATTAAAATAATTTATTATTCCCTTTTTTTTAGTTTATCTATTTAATCTAGTTTTAAAAAAATTTAGACATGTGACCATACTCATTCGCTGGTTAAAAGTTTGTCAAAAAAGAAATTTAATGAATTTTATACGAATGAAACATGTAACATAGAAGAGATTCAATATTTCGACAAAAAATATTGTTATACATGCAAATCGTTTGTGCGCTACTTTCTTGTAGAATTTTCACAATCTGATGTTAGGACTCCTTTCGGTATTGGAGTCCTGTTACTGGAAGAAGATGAATTAGTAATTTTAAACTAACAACCCATAATTTTTCTCCATTTAAGATGTGTTCTTATACTTTAAACAAATACTGGAACTATTATGATTGCTCTCCACGTATCTTAGAAGATAGTATTAAAGAGATTAGGAAAAAATACAAGAAATATGTATGTTTGTAGTTTAAATAAACTTATTTACTTTAACTACACATCCCCCATATATTCGCAAAGAAAAAATGTTTTTTCGTAAAGAAATTAACGAAAAGTAGATTGTAGTTAAATTAACAAATTTAATTTCAACTTCCTTATTTTTTTTAGTGGATACCTGATTGGATTATTTTTCCCCAAATTCAGAAGTTACAGCAAAATTTGCCGCCCCAAGTAAATTTAAATAATTTCAAATATTTTAACAAAATTCAAAATTTAAATATTTTTTTTTAATTCAGAGACAAGCTGAAGAAGAAGAAGAAAATGAAGAAAATATAGAAGAAATTTTACAAACTTTTGGGCAGCAGCAACAACCACAACAACAAAATTTGCCGCCCCAATTACAACAAATTCCACCTCTTGCCCAACAGCAATTTGTGCAGCAGCAACAACCACAGCTAATTCCTCCTCTTGCCCAACAGCAATTTGTGCAGCAGCATAGTGATGTTCGGGTATCCCGACACCCGACTCGGGAAATTTCCCGAGTCGGGAAATTTTTACACCCCTAAGAATGGCTTTTTCTGATAAAATTTTATTTTGAAAGGCAAAAAATAAAAAAAATAAAAAAAAGGGAAAGTGTAAATAAAATATTTAAATTTTTTCCCAGATAACCGTTATTGAGAGTTGATTGATTGGCTAAGCTGAGTACTTCGGTTACTTTGATTGGGCTGGGTTCGAATTCAGGGTTGGGATATTTTATTTAAATAATATTTCCTTCCAAAAAATAAATTTATTTTGATATTAAAATTTTAAAGTTATTTTTTTCAATATTATAAACGTCAAAAACTGTAGAAAAATTAATTTAGTCGTGAATTTTCAAAAATTTTCGCCTGCGGCGCACAAAATCGAAGAAAGCATTCCAAATTTTTCTGAATTTTCGCTTGCAGCGCAGAAAATGAAGAATATCTGGGCTCATAATTTTCACTTGCAATGTAAAAAACCAGATTTTTTTGGCATTGAAGGTGTCAAAATTTTTTATTGTAAATTCCCGACTCCCGACCCGGCTCCCGAGGTCATTTCCCGACCCGATTCCCGACTCCTGTTTCCCGATTCCCGCGTTTTTTCTTCTCCCGAACATCACTACAGCAGCAACAACCAAAGCTAATTCCTCCTCTTGCCCAAAAGCAACAGTTAACTAACCCTCAACATTTACAGCAAAACACTTATAATATTTTTAATGTAATATAATATTAAATTTTTATCATATTTTTTTTATTTCAGTATAATTTTGTCTATAGCTATCAGAAGCCATCAAAATCGCCATCGTTTAATTTCTTCCCGTCGAGAGCGCACGTGCGGGAACTTTTAACCGCTGGAAATGAGGTTTTCCAGCGAAATAGCTGGAATAACATTAAGGTGATCGGAGAGAAAAATTTATATTGTCTACATCCGTGCTCTGATTGTAATAAAATTAAAAACGCGTACAGAAGTTGGCTTCTTTCTGTTTCCGAAACAACACAACATCCAAGTATTACGGAATAGAAAAAGAAAAATTATGATTTAAAAATAATTTTTATTTCATAAAATTGTTATTTGATTTAATATATAATAAATGTTAATTAAATGTCTAAATGAATCTAAAAATTATGTGCCCAGAGGGCACATTTAAAGGTAATTAATCAATATTGATTAATTACCAATCAAAACTGATTAATTGCGGTAATTAATCAATATTGATTAATTACCCTTAAATGTGCCCTCTGGGCACAAGATTCACCCCTTAATCAGCTCAAAACCCCCTATAGGTGTGAGTTTGATTGACAGGTGTCACTTTTGAGTGTGACATTTGGGTAGGGACTGACATTTGGGTGGGGGCTGACAATTGGAGGGGACTAACTACTGTAGTGCTAAATAATGCCCGCACTGTCTACGATCTGCCTATTTCCTATCTCGTCATACTTCACTTATTCTGAAGCATACACAACACTAAACTCTACTCAACAAGGCATTAAGATAGGCTAAATGCTTTACTTTAAATATTTAAATAAACGAACATTTAAGTTTTTAATTTTGTCGGGCACTCCTTTTGAGGAATCCTTAAAAATATCATTTTTATGATATCTATTTGTCAATTGCTCGTGTAAAAATTTGCACAGCTTGGTAAATTCTTGATGATTTATCAAATATTCCATTGCCATGGGATTTAATATTTTAATATTTTCTATTTGTTTAATCAATCCTTCCTGTTTTCAGCAGAAAAAATATCATGTTGAAATAAAATATCTAAAAACTCTTCCACGCCTGCTTGCTCTCTCAAATCATTATCCACTTCCTCTACCTTTATTTGTTAGGTTGAACCTTCATGGGTAATTTCGGTTGAAGTTTTCTTTGTAGTTGTAGTACATGTAAACGGCACTGGTTTTAAAAAGAAATTACGTATAAAAATTATGTATGTAAAATACCAAAGCAAAATAACGACTACGATTGCGGAATTGTTTACAAATTTTATTAATAATTGTCTATCATTTATCACCAATCAATTAAAAAGTTTCAATTTTAAGATAATTGAATAGAAATATTTTTAAACACTAAAAATTTTTTCATATTATTCAATTTTTTCATATTTTTTCATATTAATAGTCACATCAAAAAAGAGTCACAATAGAAAGACGTCATAGACTGTGGCGTATATAACAATAATAAATATGTAATAATGAAATATTAAATAAATAAAAATTAAACCGATTAAATAAATAAAAAAACCAAAAGTCAATAACAGAAAGTATATTAATATTTTTTATTTAAATAACCGTGTAAGATCTTTCTTTTATCTTATAAAATCCTGAACGTTGAATCCTGAACCATTAACAATTTTTAGGAAGCAACAAAATAGGGGTGACAAATTTTGGAATTACCATTAATATTAATATAATTAATTATTAAAATTGACTTTATAATACAATTAAAACTTAAAACAATTAACAATTTAAAGGTTTTTATTCTCCCATATGCAGTCATAAACGGTTCACCATATTGGAAGCTTGAAAGATTTTTTATTCGAGTGAGGATGAAAATGGTTATGTTAAAGAGTTACTAGTGAACCATTATGTCATTCATAAAGAAGGAAAAAAATGAAAAAAATGGTTGGGGCAAACCTAGGAATTGCCAAGAAATGTTAGTCAAGATTAGTATAATTTGAATAAATAATACCAAAGGTGGTATTATAAAATAATATAAAATAAATACACTAATATTACATACACTAATTGATAAATTATTATAATTTATTAGTTGATAATATCCTATATTAAATTATATAAAAAAAATGAAGAAAATTTTTAACAGCATTTTTAACAGCGTAAAGTATTAAAACTTATTTTTGAAAAAAAAAATAAAAAAAGAAATTAAACAAATATAATTTAAAAAAATAATATTTAAAAAATAATAATTTAATATCAACATAATAATTAAGAAATATCTCAAAATAAATACACTAATATTTCATAACTAATTGATAAATTATTATAATTTATTAGTATATTTCTACATATATTTCTGTTTAATGAATAATTAAAGAATAATTTAATATAATTAATAATTAAAGAATAATTTAATATAATTTAAATTAAAGAATAATTTAATACTTTTTGCAGTAGATTTTTGATATCTAATCTTGATACATAGCGCTAAAGTATGAGAACTTAATAGTAACAAAAGAAAAAATAGGGCAGGGGTTTTTTGCCTTCTGGCCATATTATTCTTTATTTTTCAGTCGAAAACTAGCAGCCCTGTTTCAGAAATCTATGTTTGGTGTGGCTTAATTGGATTGACGCAGGCAGTATACTTTTTTCACGCAATTTTTCAAATTTCACCACCATAAAGGAAAGAAAAAAGTATATTTAAAATATACCTAAATATAGTTGCTTTCCATGATGAATATATGTACTATGCTTTTGTATAAATTTTATAAGACAAATTTTATAAGATTAATCAACATAAATGCTAATACAATTACTATGCGTGTTTTAAATTATTAAATAAAAATTTCTATGAATTTTTATAACATTGGAGGTCCTAGCCATACGACTATAATAGAACGAGATAAGACTTTATTAATCCCTTTATTAATTACTAAAAAAAGATTTAATTATCTTTATTAAAAAGACTTTTTTAATGATTAATCCTCCTTGATAAATGAAGATTAGATAAAATTAGATAAAACCTCGTGATATTAAGATATATTCAAAAGGATAATATTTTATATAATTTTTTATTAAATTTTTTTTCAAATTTTTCATACTAAGTTATCTATTCATATCATTTTATTTCATTAATTATATTTCCACAATTTTAAAATTATTCTGAAAAGTATTGTGTCAAGTACGCCAAAATATTAGAATTCTAAGTTATCTATTCATATCATTTTCTAAACATCTTATATTTTTTACTCATATGGAATGAAATGATATTCTATTGGGAAATTGTCTTCTTCAAACAACTTTTCTGTAACATAATTTTTATTATCTAATTTGAATTTAAGTTATTTAAATTTTATCTCAAAAACTTTAGTTGAGGTTTCTTTACTGAAATTTGATTGAATTGTCTAGCACCAAGAAGCGAAGCACAGTGTTGTGCTATTTCATAATTCATAAAAATAAGACGATAACGTGCCTGAACTGGGTCGGTCAATTTCAAATGCTTGAGTCCACAATTTCATGACTTGATAAACTTCTTTTATTTGAGGATATAAAGAGGATAAATTGACTGTTCTGTATAGGGTGGAAACTATCAAACTGTATTTGTATTTCCACAAATTTGTTGTTAATTTTTTATTAGTGTCTAGTATTGGGACGCGAGTATATCACCTTTAATTTTTCCTCGTTATCCTCTTCACTTTGAAGCTTTCATTAAAACATTAAATAATAATTTTATTATATCCCGATTAAAATTAAATGATTTTATTTCTGTGTTCATATGAAATTTTATGTAATTTTGCTTTGAAATATTTAGAGTATTTTACATTAAATAACTAACAATATTAATTTAATTAAAAATTGAACTGGAATATTTCTGAATAAAACAAAATTAATTAATGTATAATAATAATTAAATACAAAATTTGTGCTAAAATATCTAATAAAAATAATATTGTTAATTTTAAATAATTTCTTCTCAACATTAAAAACCAATTCTTTATTATATGATCTATTTTTTAATTGTTTTAAACATTTTTTTAATAGTAGTAAAGCATGGTTCTCCTCCAAATAGTCGAACAAATTCATTAAACAAAACCTCATTCAACTTGCCACTTAAAAATATAAATAAGATGATAAATTTAAGAGGATTTTAGATACTAAGGGCTGTGTTTGCGGAAGAGTGCTCACCGCGTTACTGGTTTTGATTAAAGTGTGTGAGTAAAAGAAATCCTCAATTATATTTTAAGATCTAAATATGTTTAAAAATTTGTCGATTGACGGCAATTAGCGTAGACATCTCGAACAAGTATCCCCCAGAGATTCTCGATGGGATCCATGTCAAGACTCTTACGATAAAACTTTACTTAATGTTAGAAGTTTTCAAATTATAAATTTATTTTTCAAATCTATAAAATTTAAAATATACAATTTCATTAATGAAATTATAATTTATATTTTTAGCTGACACCATTATGAAATTAATCGGTTATTTTGTATCGAATCCTATTGTTTTTTCTCTAAATTTTTATCCAGAATTAAATTATCGGTTTTAATATGATAATCAACTAATAAATGTTAATTAATTCTTTGTTAATGATATGTTTACTTATTATTATAAGGTTTATGCCTTGAAATGATAAAAATATGTACTTATATAACTAAATTTCTGAACATTTTTATATTTAGCAATGAAAATAGCTACTCTTTCATTTATTTCTATTTTTATTAAAATTTCTTGAAAACAATAAATTTTGTTTTATTTTAACATTAAATTTTGAATTTCAAATAATGTTTAAATCTAATAATGTTTGGTGCTTACAAAGATTGTCGCTATCTACATTGTGTAACAAAACTATAACCCCATCTAAAATTTTTAAATTTCTTAGGTTCTAGTGAATGAAAATTTTTTAAATTTTTACCAAATATAATAAATGTAATTTAATGCAAAAATTAAAAAAATTTTTATTGAAAATTTTTTCGAAAATTTTTTTATATAATTCAAATATTAAGAATAAATATGAGCTAAATTAAATTTACATAATTAAAAATATATTATATATCACAGAGAACATAAATCAAAAATATAAAAATCCATAAAATGGTTTAAATACAAATTTTAAAAAATAAATTAAAAATTAAAATGCCCGTTAAGGGTATGATTAAGGCAGTAATTGAGAATAATAATTGAGAGTATTATTATTTCATTAATTTATTTTATAAATATTAATACACTGCGTAACAAAAAGATGGCACATCATGTTTTTTCGATATAACCCAATGGAAAAGGGTCCGTTTCGGTTGAAAATTTTTTTGTAAATAGTTTTCATGAATAGGATACAGATAAGCTAAACCGCGCGAAAAAATTGTTTCCCTAAATTTTTTTATAAAATTAAATTCGATTTATCACTGTAACAAAAAGATGGCACATTTTAGATTTTCGGTATTAGGAGTGGTCTGAAAAATCTACAAAAATTCCTACAACTATATCTATTCATGTATATGAAAAATACAAAAGAAACTAAGTTCTAATATATCTCCTTCATCGAGATCTAAAAACCCGAAAATCAACGGAAAACTGGGGGTAAACATCTTTAAAAAATATTTTCGACCCCTTATAGACTAAATTAAATTTTTATTTTATGCTTTTCTGAAAGCCCTTTAAATTTGCTATAAGAAACCCTTATTGTTAACGAATAAAAAAATTTTACTTGGGAGATATCGAGGGTTAAATTCAATGGATAAGAAAATCATTAAATTTACCCCTTTCTGAGCACCTTAAAAATTTAATGAAGTACAACTTAATGAAAAAAATTTTCTGTAAAATAAAAATTGGTGGTATTATAGCAAATTTAAAGGGCTTTCAGAAAAGCATAAAATGAAAATTTAATTTAGTCTATAAGGGGTCGAAAATATTTTTTAAAGACGTTTACCCCCAGTTTTCCGTTGATTTTCGGGGTTTTAGATCTCGATGAAGGAGATATATTAGAACTTCGTTTCTTTTGTATTTACTATCGATATCAATAGAGATGTTTACAGGAATTTTTGTAGATTTTTCGGACCACTCCTAATCTCGAAAATTTAAAATGTGCCATCTTTTTGTTACACACTAAAACGGTTATTATTTTATAAAAAAATTCAGGAAAAAATTTTTTCGCGCGGTTTAGCTTATCAGTATTTTATTCATGAAAACTATCTACAAAAAAAATTTCAACCGAAATGGACCCTTTTCCATTGAGTTATATCGAAAAAACATGATGTGCCATCTTTTTGTTACGCAGTGTACATATAGTGTATAAGGTACTATGCGCAGTGTATAAGGTACTATGCGCAGTGTATAAGGTACTATGCGTTTATATCCCCGCAATTCCGCAAATGTTTGTCCGCACTTTTTTTCATTCTTTCTCCTCATAAAGGATTAGAAACGGTCAAGTTAACCCCCATTTTTTCTTCGCCTTCTTTCTCCTCTCACAAAGATTAAAATGTTCAAGTAAAAATGGAGGAACACTTTCGCTTATAGAAAAATATAAAGGTATAAATAAGAGAATGTTTAGAAATTATTTCGGTAATAGTTTGTTTGGTACCTCCCCTCTCCCCCATTTTTCTGACCATTTTTTCATTTTTCCTTCCTTTTCTCCCTTATTGGTACTTTTCCGTTCTGCCACATCCCCATAAATTAATTCTCAAAATGTCATATATAGGTAATAAAAGGTGCTGAGTCGAACGGTACCACTCTTTTTTCGCGTAAATGCCTGTGGACCGAGATAAATGGCTCAAAATGGTCAAAAACCATAGGTCAGTCTTGTTCAATCACGATGATTTTGGTGCCATTTGACTCATCTTATTCGAAATGTTCATACATAGGCCCGTATTTTGGTCCAATCAAATCAGAAAAATGGGGGGGGGGTACCAAACAAACTATTAACGAAATAATTTCTAAACATTCTCTTATTTATACTTTATATTTTTCTATAAGCGAAAGGGTTCCTCCATTTT
This sequence comes from Meloidogyne arenaria, assembly GCA_036172955.1. Taxonomy (NCBI): domain Eukaryota; kingdom Metazoa; phylum Nematoda; class Chromadorea; order Rhabditida; family Meloidogynidae; genus Meloidogyne; species Meloidogyne arenaria. The sequence continues at coordinate 1,206,258 of JARQAB010000018.1, forward strand.
TACTTGAACATCTTAATCTTTGTGAGAGGAGAAAGAAGGCGAAGAAAAAATGGGGGTTAACTTGACCGTTTCTAATCCTTTATGAGGAGAAAGAATGAAAAAAAAGTGCGGACAAACATTTGCGGAATTGCGGGTATATAAACGCATAGTACCATATATAAATATATAATATTATTGATTTTTTTTGTAAAATAATACTATTGTTTTCTTATATGCAGTATCCAAATAAGATAACTAAATAAATATTTATCCATGAAAAATAACATTTAAATATATTCAAATAATATCCTTCTACAATGGAGCACTATCCACTGAAAAATATGAAATGATCAATAATTAATTAACATATAATTAATTAGTTCAATTAACTTCATTATAAATATCTGTAACGTTAGTATATATCTTCAATTGAAATGTTGAAAATAATTTACAATTAAACATAAATCGATAAATTTCCTTTAGTTAAAGCATTCCTTTAGTTTAAGCTCTTATATTGAGAATAATCTCATTGTAATTTACATTATATATGTAAAACTTTGGAAAATATTTAGGAAAATTTAGAAAATGCATAATACTATTTATTATTTACAATGACATAATAGATTTTCTGTACTATTCTTTAATATAAATTGATGGATTTAAAAAATGATTTGCATAACAAAATCTCATTGAAATGTGAATCTTGTTTTATAATTTTCCACAATAAAAGAATTTTAAACTTCTAGTTAAAATCATTCTATTATTCAAACATAACAAAAATTATATAACTTCGTAATCCAAATTCACTGTAAACTTCATTTTTTACAAATTAGTATTTAAATATTCAAAATTCGTTTCATAACCCGAAAAAACTTAATTGACTCTTTACGGAATTTGTTATAATCAAAATTTTAATTTAATTTAATATAATTTTCTACTAAATTACAATCATCGCTATAAAGATTTACATTGCATTTCAAATTATTTCTATAGGCGCACTACAATAAATTAATAAAAGTTAATAATAAAACTGATAATATATGCATAATTTAAGTAAAAGAAAAATATTTCAATTGTTATTTTATTTTCTAAATTATTTACTATTATTTATTATATTCAGAATATACATAGTATTTATTCTACTTTATTTATAAATTCTAAATTACTTATGCAAAATTGTTATATTTTTTATTATTTATGAAAACTAAATTTTATTTCTTCTTATCTTTACTTATCTTCTGGAACATCAGGACCCAGTGTATTTTAGATTTTTTTCTTTTTGGCATTCTCTATTGGTAATTTGTTCATTTTCTTCCATTTTTTATTAACTTTATCTAGGTTGTATTTACGAACATATTCGTAATATTGTCGTTGCATGTTGAGTCTAATATTTTTTGTTTTTGAGTGATTATTTTATCAAAATTTTAATAAATAAAATGCAAATCCAAGGCGAAAATAAATAAAATCATATTTGTATTAAAATATTAAAATTTAAAATTACAATTGAGAAGCTAGCTAAAGAAGTATCATCAACATTAATATTATTTCGTTAACCTAGATTTTATTTAATATGTTCCAATCTTAACATTATCAATTATTTTTTAAACAGAGCTTTGATAAACCATTTATCACATAAACCATTACTCAATAGATTTAGTAAAGCTAACTATAATTATGTTTGGATTTTCTAAACACATTTTTATCAAAATATTAATAAATCTGGGTGAAATATCCACTGTGTAATTTAATAATGACATAAGGAAATTTCACCCGTCACACGGATTTAATAATAATAAATTATTTTTTCAATTATGTTTATTAAATTTTTATTTAGTGTATTAGAGTATAGAAGGAATGTTAACATTGCACAGATGATTAACATTGAACATAATTTATAAAATAGAATACTCAAAATTAGATTTATTATATGAAAATAATATCTTGATTATTATTTAAATATCGAAACTTTAACATATAAAAAATTATGGCAAAAATTATAAAGCTTTAAAAAAGATTTTTGATTTTATATATAAAATAAGTTAAAAGATTTTATTTAATTTTTATACAATTACTATAAATAATAAAATTAAATAAATTTTTCGTAATCGAATACTAATCTAAGTATATATTTCATTCTAGCTAGCTTCCAAAAGGTTTCATTATTTGCCTTAATTAAGTTGATTAATTTAATATTGTTAATGAAAACATACAAATAGGATACTTTTACAATAAAGGTGAATCATTTTGACATAGTTAAAAATTTCTGGATGATGATAAACAGATATATTTTAATTGAGGTATTTAATAAAGATTTCATATTATTTTTAGATTGATAAATTATATTTTAAAATTTAATAATATAAATTAACAAGAGTTAAAAAAATTAACAAGAGCTTATTTTAAAGATCTTTCTCAATTAAACATTAAGTCTTTAGAATTATTAAAGGATATAAAGATTTGCTAATAAAAATAAAAAAAAACATCAACTTTTTAAAAATTTGTATAGAGAAATATCAAAATATGAACAGATATAAGCAATGTCTAAGGTATATTTATAAACAATATGTTTTATAAACAATATTTATATTTTTGAATAATGATAACAAACATAGGAAAAAGTATTATTAAAATAAATAGTTCCAAAAAATGAAATTATAATATGTATACATATATTAGAAAAGCTTTAATAAATTATGTTAAAGAACAAAACAATTTTTGGTGATGTTGGTAAAAAAGGAAATACAAAAGTGTAGAAACAAAATGTCCTTCAAAATGTCCTTCCTGTATAATCAAATGTCGTTAAAAAGATTCTTGGAATTGACATTAAATATGCCGCTGCTGCACAAACGAGGCTGTCCCCGAATTTTCTTTAGTCTTATATAATCTAATTGAGAAGATAATCAGCCAGAAATTTAAGAAATAATGTAAGCAACACATACAAAAATAGCAAAGAGTCAAAAACAACAAATTATTACAATAATGAATTTAAAAATTTAAATGAAATTTATGTGAAATTTAAAATAACATCCGCATAATAATTTAACTTTTATAAATCATTTTGAATTGATTTATTATTTGTTGTTAGATGAATTCTAACTAAGTTCAAAATCTTTCTGAATATTAAACTAGTTGAAAATTGATAAATGTTCGCTGGGCTGAGAACGTTGGGGTTAAATCAATTAATACGTGTTCGCTATAAATACTCATTTAGTTTTATATCATGTGCCTAAAAATAACATTATAAATGTTATGTGCCTTATATTAACAAATAATTAATAAAAACAAGAAAGAGGGTTTTCAAAATGTGCCTTGTAAAACCCTTTTTGTATAATGGAAGTGTGTGTGTTAATGTTATTAATGAAACAATATTATTATAAGGAATGCATCAAAAATTTTCTTTTTCGTTGAGTAATAATTTAAATTTACTAAAATGTATAATAATCATAAAACAAGCATTAAAGCCTTTTATATTGTCATGTTATAATTTAAACTTTACTAAAACTTGAAGGCCGTAAATTACCTATAGAATTCATAATAAACACATATTAGAGGTATGAAGGAAGAGTACATATAACCAGAAACTCCTTTTGTTTTTTTCAACAAACAAATGGTCAGAATGGTTAATAATGAAATCATACCCATTAATATTCAACAAAATTTTAATTTTTCTAACGATTCTTGTCAACATGTGGTAAAATTTAATAATTTTAAATTAACAATAGACAACAATAATAAATTGGAAAAATAATAAATTGGAAATAAATAAATTGGAATAACAAAAACAACAATCAAGGAACATTTGAGGCAACACAAAGATAGAACATTCGTCGATTTAAAAAATTGTGAATATGCAATAATATGTATTTGTTATTGAACACGTAACAAATTCAAATATTACGAAAGGTAACTTCTCAATTTCCATGTGATTAAATCTGATGAAGGAGAGAAAATAATTTATATTAATTTATGAAACTAATTTTAATATTAGTAATAAATTTTAATAATAAGGTTATTTTTTACACTAATAAAAACCATTTATGATTGAATTCAAAATTAATTAGCAAATGTTTTATAATTAATAATAATAAATATAAATAATTTATTAAAATTAATTTATAAAAATTTTAAAAAATAAACAAAGGATATCAATAATCAATTATAAATATAATTACAAAATATAATTATTTAATGTTAATCCTTTTATTTATCTCTGGGAATAATCATTCTAAGGTTGTTATAATCTCAAATATAATAATGATAATAAATTATTTCTTCAGTTTGCTAAACTTTACAAAATATACAATGCAAGATAAATTAATAATCGTAGCGTAAATTGATAAAAATTGATTTTTTTTTGAATCTGCCATTCCATCTCTATTTATCTCTTCTAATTCTATTTATCTTACAAAATATTTATATAAATGAAGGTGAAGATTTTGATTAGACCTTTAAATTTTGTTATACATTTGTTGAAAAAATACAATAATATTATGAAGCAGACGGTAAAATTAATAATGGAATAAAGCTTGTGCAAAAAATAAAGCCTAGGCAAACCTTATATTATACAAGTCAACACAAAATGACCATCAAACAATATAAGCTTATAATATGCATGAATTTGAAAATATTATATATTAAAGGAACGGTAATATATTTAGTCGACATGATAAATATTTATATAAAAAATTTATAAGTATGATCGACATGTCTCAACTCAACGAAGGCGACTAGTTATTGAGAACGAGAAGCTATAAAACGAGAAGCTATAACAAGAACGAGAAGCTATAAACAATCATCTTCTCCAAATTCTTGCCCCTATGCGAACTCAGCAATATACGTTATTTACTTTAAATTATTAATTTTTTAATTTATAATGGGTGGATACTCTTAAAATTTTTGTAATGCTCATTGAAATAAAAAACAATTCATCAGGCATCTTTAAACATACAAGATGAACGAGGCTTTGAAAATTCTTTTAAAGAATGTGTACATATAAGCAGAATAAAAAATCTCCAATCGTAAAGTAATTGGGCGAATTCTGAACGAAACACACTTTCAGTTCAGTGCACTGCTTTTTACCAATTTCATAAGATATTCATGGAAAATGTCTGGCTTAATATGAAAGCTTAATATGAATGAAATTTTTAAAAGAAAAAAACAACAACAACAATTTTGGTATAAAAATTATGAATGATATTATGAATGCCATAATACCAAATTTTGTTACCCCTCCTGAACATTGCTTTAAAAATCTTGATGCTTATATTATTTGCTATCTGTGCAATTCACTTTAATTTTTAGATCACTCCACCCAAATTCGATTAGTCTCAAATAATTGGTGGAATAGAAAACCATGATTAAAACTAAAAATATGACCTTCAAATATATGAAATTTATGAATACATAGATTGAAAAAATTTCAAAGATTATTGAACTCTTTCGAGATTAATAAATCCAAACCTATTTGTAATAAAAAACACCAAATAAGCCAGAAATTTATCAAATCATGTTTAAAAATGGAATTAATTTAAACAAATTTAGTAATAAAAAGGTGATTATACACGTTAAATTATTTACTAGGTTTCAGTAATTTATTAATAAGGAGATAAGGAAATTTTGATTCTAGGCACTAAATCAAACATAGCAATATAGAAATTTAATTAGTATTTTGTTTTTATGTTTTCTTATCGTTATTGTTAATATTAATGTTATTTAATTACTTTTTATAATTTTTTATTCATGAAATAATTTTTATTTATGAACTAATCTAATTTACAATATAATAAAAATAGAGCTAATTAAACAATTTTACACTAAATTTAAAAGAAGCAAACATAGAAGAAGTATCTCTTTCTATCAGTAAAGTTAATTTTTTATCTTTACAATTATTTTTTACAAATATAACGTGGGTCTTTCAAGCTTGGGTGCCAAAAATTCTATAAACTTCTCCAAATTCTTGCCCCTATGCGAACACAGCAATATACGTCTCCAAAAATGATTCTGATGTACCAAATTCTTAATTATGTCTTTTTTTCAGTTTTTGCCATAAACACTCGATGCCTGCATTAAATTCAAGTTTAGGCTGACAATGCTAGGATATTTGTTTATTAATTTTTATAATTATTTATAATAAAAAATAAACCTCTAAAGAAAGAAGCCAAACTATTATCATATTGTAATAAATAACCTATTGAAACATGGGAATTATTTATATATTATACATGTGAAGATCGTTTGTTTAGCTTTTTTTTTGTTAATCACTAGTTTGATGGAATAGAAAGTAAAAATTCGGGTTGGAGAAATTAAACAAATTATTGTAAATGGTTCATAAATGGCTCATAAGGTTGGCTCATTAAAGGTTACACATTAGAATAAGAATTCCGGCTTAATAGTTGCTACATATAACATAATTTAATAAAAAATTAATATCATTTGTTCAGATTAAAAAATTATTTTATTATTATATAGGCAAGAATTTTATTTAACATTTTTTATTAATATTATTTTATTCAAATGAATTTGTCAATTTAACTTCAAAAAATATCTGTGTATTTTTAGCAAGTTTATATAAAATATAAATTTTTACATTGCTTTTATTTTAGCACATTTTATTTCTTACACTGTATTTGACGAGTATTAATTATCAGGTCTTCAATTATAATATTTTAAGTCATGTGGCCGGTTTCTTAGTGTTCACATTTATTTTAAATTATTAAATATAATTACATTTTTTTAACTTTTTAAACTCTCAATAAATTTAATTTTAATGGAATAATTCATAAAATTAATGTTTTTAATATTTTATTTAATTTAGAATTGATATTAATATTTATATTTAAGAGAAATTTATAATTTACCAAAAAATCTACAAAAGACTATCTTATGCATAAATTATAAATTAAAAGAGATTAGAGATTAAATTGAAGTTAATTCAGCGATAAGATATAACGATAATTTTTAAAGATTTTATTTAATTATAAATCGATTAATATATAATCTATTAAATATTTTATTAAAAATATTTTGGGTTAAAAAATATTACTTAAACATTAAATGAGAAGTAAAGAAATACGATTGATAAGTCAAAAATAAGGACAACTGTTCATGGTTCTTAGGAGAATTATTAAAAAATAAAACTATATACTGTAGAAAGTATAGGTCTTGTATTTGACATTGTGGAAGTCTGTTTAGAAACAGACTTCCACAATCGTACCTCTGGTATAATTCTGTCGCTCAATGGAGTCGTACCTCTGGTATAATTCTGTCGCTCAATGGGTAGAAGACCAAATTTTAAAATTACATACAAAATTTTACAACATGCAATCTTTTATTTATAATTATAAATCAGATGCTATTAAAAATAAATCTAATACTAAAAAACTAATATTGGATTCTATGTTACAATATAGCTGATAATAACAAATAATCAAAGCTATGGAATAGGCAGTTTTAGTACAGCAACAATTTGCCATGTACCTGTTTATTCTAAGAACGTTAGATTTCATAGATATCTTTTTGATTATAGAATATATAATTATTATAGGACATATAATAAATTAAAGAATATATATAATAATAATATATTTATATAAAAGAACACCAGTGTTACCATATTGTACAAATTGTAAAAGGCCAAATTATAGAAAAGTTTATAATCGATAAATAATAATAGCTTGAAATAACCACAATTAATATAACCTCATTAATTAAACAATTAATTATCATTAATTAAAAATAAGCTCATTAAATCAATTTATCTCGCATTTTAGTTTCTATTTTGAACAAAAAAATCATGATTAAAATGTTATATTAAAATTTTAAATTAATTCTACTTCTTCAAATCTTTCTTTAATTGTGAGGTGACTACTACTGTTTTGTTTTCATTTAAATAAAATAAAATAATTTTACTTATATTGGTTTATTGCTAAATAAATTCGATAATCTATGGATAGCTAATTTTTCCCTGATCCAACAAAGAATATATTACAATAATCAAACCTATGTCCTTCATGAATAATATAGCTAAAAGCCTTATGTGCTAATTGACACGCTTTTAAAACACCAGCCCCGCATTATCTGGGTTGAATTAAATAAGACATCTTCTAGCCAATCTCTTCACTAAAATTTAGTTATTTTTAAGATTGTCAGTTTTACATACATTCATCCCAGGAATTAAGAAATCGCTGTCCTTCTATCATTTGTGTTTGTGGATTTTTTATAATCTATTTGTTATTGTAATTTAAAATTAAAGTTTTATTTCTACGCTGAACTTTAAAGTTTAAATTAATTATAAAGTAAAGTTATATTTGAAATTTTAAATTATCTTAAATATATAATAATTAATTTAAAAATAATTGAAGATGTTTGCTATAAAAACTTAAATTTATTTAAAATTTTCATGGAAAGTAAATATAAGTTGTGAGAAAAAAGACATTGCCTGATTTTTTATTAACTATTCCATTTAAATACATTCACAAAGATAAGAAAACTAAAATATGCAAAAAATAAATCAAATCGAACAACAACAAAAATAGTCAACTATTGGTGATTAATAAAATTTTAACTTGCTATAAAATAAGTGATATTAAATCAAATACCGTATATGCTCGAATAATTACCCTCTCTCAAATAATTGCCCCCTCTCAAATAATTACCCCATGTAGCGAGAGGTCGAAAAAATAATTACCCCTCTTAAAAACAGCTATAATTAGCTTGTTTAAAAAACGCTCAAATAATTGCCCCCTCTCAAATAATTACCCCATCTAGCGAGAGGTTGAAACAATAATTACCCAGGGTATTATTGTGAAAGCCAAATAAAATCGCCAAAAAAATTTAAAAAATTAATTGAAAGAATTTTTAACTTTTATTGCAGTAAATGCAAATTCATGAAAATAATGATTTTCTGTTTTTATAATAATAAACTGGAAATGTGTGTGTGCTTTTGATGGATAAAAAATAAAAAAGTGTATCCCTTTTTTGTTGTTTAATATTATTTTTTAATTAAAAGCCAGTCTTAGCACAAAATATAGTAAAATTTCTAAACGAAATTAAAATGAAAAAAATTATGAGGATATAAATTTCCAAAAATAGTAATTTTAAAGAATAAAAGAAGACAATAGTTCGCTGAATTACTTTAAGCTGAATTTCTTAAGCTTCTTAATTTCGCTGGATTTCTAAATTTTAAATAAAGCCCCACAACCTGTCGCTTCGCTACAAGATAAGAATTAATTGAGGATATTAATATTAATAATAATAATAATATACACCTATAACTAAAAGACATAATTCTGAACAAATATCAAAAAAATATTCGATATTCTACAAGAACAACAATTCAAATAATTTAAATAAATAAATAATAAGCAAAAAACATTTCAAATGGATTTTTATTAAGCTTTATAGCAAATCCTATGTCCAACAAAAGCACACACACATTTCCAGTTTATTATTATAAAAACAGAAAATCATTATTTTCATGAATTTGCATTTACTGCAATAAAAGTTAAAAATTCTTTCAATTAATTTTTTAAATTTTTTTGGCGATTTTATATTTTTTATTACTATGTTCGTTGTTGATGTTTTGTTTTTAAATGACGCCATAAATTAGTTGTTGAATAATCATGTACTAACATTAATTTAGCGTTTTTTTCGTATAAGATGAATACTAAATCTATAAACAAATATTCATTTATAAATTAAGAAATATTTAAATTATTTAAGTAGTTAAACCATTCATAAACATGTTTTTTAAATCGAAATAGAAAATTTTTTTCAAATATACATATTTATATTAAAATTACATGTTATTCATCTCAACAATGCCAATGTTATTATGCCAATATTATGCAATCAATAATGCCAACAATATTTTGTTAATATTACAACAATACTTAATTAATTTAATTAAAAAATATGTTTTAATCGAAATAAGTTTCAAGCAAATTCCTCTATAAGATAAACCTTCACCCTACCGTTAAATTAAAAATTATAGCAAGTTTTTTTATTCATTAATTCTACAACATGACGATTGTTCTAAATTTTTATTAATAATTATTCTTAAATTTAGTAAAATTTTTTTGTTAAATAATATTTATTTATCAATAATTTTATTGCTGAAAATATTTTTTCAAATAAGATAAACAATTTCATTTTAGAGTATTCAATTCACTTTGTAAATCATCTTTATTATTATTATCCCATTGCTAAAGTTTTGAGATAATTAAGTAAAAATTTATAATTAAGATTATTTTAGCTAATTTGCTTATACATATCAATTTTTTATAGAATAACCAAAATCGCTTGTATTAATTGTTATCTGATTATATATTTATTCTAAAATAATTTATTTCTATAAATGCATAATATTTGTTATTATTGGAAGAACAGAATATATGTCTTGTTTTGAGTTAGTTTCTTCTTTATTTACATTTCTTGTCGATATTATTAATAGTACTTTATTAAAAATATTGTAAATATCATGGCTATATACAGGGTTGTCTTTTCCAAACCACCAAAATAGGGCGCAGCCACTCAAAAATAGGGAAAAAATAGGGCGAAATCGGTCAAAAATATGGCAAAAAATAGGGAATTGTTTTAAAGACATAAAAATAATTAAAATTTTAAATAAAAAGCTTTATTTAGGATATTTTTCATTAGTTTTAACTAAATTGAGCATACATACATACATATCAGCATAAAACTGTTCTAAAGAAATATATTTTGAAATTGTAAATCGATAAAATACGAATATCGAAATTGAAGATAGTTTCAAAAAACTTTGAAATCTAAAGTCGATAGAAAAATGACTACGACTCGGATTCTAGTTCAGATTTCCGAATTTGGAACAGATAATAGCGCAAAATCCCATAGAGATACTTTCTTTCGTCTCCCTCTATTAATAGGCCTTATTTTCCTTTTAAGCGCCGCAGGCAAAATCTTTTCAAATTTTGATTTCCAAGAGATCAGATTTCTTCCATTTTTAGCGCCGCAGGCGAAAATTTTGGAAATTTTGATGTTTAAGAGTCATATTTCTTTGTTTTTTCGCATTTTATTTACAAAATGCCCGAAAGTTTGAAAAGTATTACAAAATGTTAAAAATAGGGCAAAATATGGCAAATGTATAAAATAGGGGAAAAATAGGGCGAAAAAATAGGGGAAAAATAGGGCCCCTATAAATAGGGTAAAAAACAACCCTGGTTATATAACATGAACACTTTATTTTATGTTAGCTTTTTTTCTTTCTATATACATAGAATACTAAAAGTATTCTTATATTTTAACACAATCGATTTTCATAAGCTCAAATACATTCTTATTAGCAAAAATATTATTTTTCTTATAAAAGAATCCTTCACACGCAACAATCAATCAATATTTTTATTATCTATAAAATTTTAAATTTTATGAAATTTAAATTGAATTATACTTGAAAGCTTGGCTATCTTTTCGACATACTATACTATTATAAGTCCTTAATTCTAAATACAATAAGGCAAAGTCATGTAAAAGAAGAGATTGATTTGTATCATTTAAGATTGATTTGTATAAAGAAAATGAACGTTCTACGTCAACAGAGTTAAGCGGAGCAAATATATAATACGGAATAAGTTCGAGCTGGATATTTATTTTTAATTAGTATTAATAAAATATTCTTAGGTTGAGATTATATTAATACATCAAAATATATTTTTGTAAAATTTAATTTACTGTTAACATTTTTATTCACATTAAATCTTAATATTAATTTAATTAAAATATTTTATAAAATTAAATTGTTAAATTTTTATTAAATTTATTAAAATTTATTTGTATAAATTTTTGTTTATTAGTTCATTTGGAGCTTAGGTATCTGATATTTGGGGTTTTGTACAAATTTTTTAGTTTGAAAAATATGCATTTGAAAGAGGTCCTCAAAACATAATTTTTCTTAGAATTACTCATATTTTTGATAAAAGTCTCTTTTTCTCCTTCCAATTCACGTGGTTTTGGGAAATAATATGTGTAAAACTCTTGGGAAATAGTTGTGTAAAAATGAGTTTTATTTCTTTTAATTTTGACTCAAAAAATGTATTTTATGCAAATTACTGATTCAACACATATCCCCAAAAAATGATATACATATGTATAAAAGAAGACCTTTTTTGAAAAATTTTATAAGAAAACAAAAATAATAGTGATAAGTCTAAAGACCAGTTAAAGACTACAAACTCCAAAATAATATCTACGATGATTTTAATATAAGCAATGCTTTTGCTGAACATTTCTCAATATGCTTTAATAAAAATAATTATGATATTCCAATATCCCAGTTTTAGTTCTTCCTTCTACCTACCTTCATCTGCTCTGTATTTCTTCGTGCGATAAATATATTCTGTTGTGATCTCTACGTAACCGGGGACATAACACAATCTATGTCCATTTATTTCCATTTTTGTTCAAAAATTAAATTTTCTTTTGTCTAGAAAACATTTTTCTCATAAAATATAATATTTGTAAAATGGTTAATATTTGTAAAATGGTTGAAATATATTTTAAAAGATAAATTTTGAAAAAAATATTTGAGAGAGGAAATTATATTAAGAATTTAAAAAGTTGCCTGAATTTGGATATCTTTTTAGATAATGTTTGGTTGTTTCTATAAGTTTGTAATCTTTTAATTTGTTCTATTAAATTAAACAATTAAAATTAAAGCCAACGTTTAATTTTAAGTTAATAGAGTGACTCAGAAATTTATAAAGGATTTTTTTGGTCACAAAGGAACAACAAGTAAAGGAACAACAAGTAATCATCACACAGTCTTCGTATTATAGAAGTAAAAAAATTAATATTACAAAAATAAAATATTTAAAAACACAAAAACTAAAATAATTCAAATAATAATTTAACAAAAATAGAAATTTTCAATTGCAAGTTGAAGTATTTTGCAAAATCTAAATTATAGATCAGATGATTTTAACGTTATACAGCCTTATAAATTTTATTAGTAAGAGATATAATAAAAATTAAATCTATATTTTAACCTGAAGTTATTTTCCGTAAAATGGCGCTGAATCCACAAAACTAACATAAAAAATAATTAATATTCAAGAATTAGATAAATAAAAGAGTACAAAATTTATTGTCTTGCAAAATTATAATAAATTAATTATAAACAATAATGTATAAATTTATATTTAGATCAATTTATTCCGAATTTATAATATAATATATTGAAATTATTATTAAATTATTATTAAATTAAATTATTCAATGAAATTATGGTAGAGTTCTAAGAAATGTATAGATATGAAAACATTGCACATAAAAATATATAAATATAATAGTTAATCAATAATAGATGATTAAAAAGAATATTGATTACTACATCAACTGCATTATTAGCTCGTCTTACCTAAATAATAAATTATCAATTGGAAATAATTAATAATAATCTTTCGAGCTATAATTAAATGAATATTCAACAATTCAGCCCAACTTTGGTTTTTTTGTAAGCTATAGTCAAATATAACAAAATTTCTATTAATAAACACTAAAATCAAAAGATTTTTGTTATTTTTATAAAAAAATAAAACTACTTATTGGAAAAGAAATAGACGAAACATAAAGATAAAATGTAATATTATTACAATTTTTATTTATCCTAATCTCAAAGCCCTGTTAAATATTTCTACAAACCAAAACGACTTCGGGAAAATGTACCAATTTCACAACGCCATTGTACATAAATAAAATGAGCAATATTTTATAATCTGGCTAATATAAAATTCGTGTATTATTTCTATAATATTTAAATTTCTGTATTATCCATTTTGTGTATGATTTCAATGGAAAGGTTTTAAAATTGATGAATCGAAGTGTTAATAAATAATTTAAACAAACAAAAATGTACGTTTCGCCCGTGTTTAATAGCCTGATATACTGCATTCCAGTTTTAAATTTAGCTAAACTTTAATTTATAAATTTTAGCATTTAATTAAAATACATTAAAATACCTATGAGGAACACAAAAACAATAATTATAGAAAATAAGATCATTAAAATATAGGAAAATAGAAAGAAAAATGTAAAAATTAAAACAATAAATCAAATGACATACAAGTTGCATAACAAACAATGAATGAAATTCAAATTATGATTTAAAAGACAAAAGATGCTTGGACAATTTAAAAATAAAGTTGTTTGAATACTTTTAACAAAAAGAAAACAATATATACAAAAATATAACTGAATAAACATTAACTTCGTAAACTTTTTTATACATATAAGCGAATCACTTTTTCTAATAATACAATTTAAAAAATTTTATTTTTTTATAAAAATAATTGCTATACTTAAGAACAAAATCATGGAAGTAGACTCAGTATCTTTATTTGAATTTGAAGTGAATAACAAAATATAATTCTTTATCTAAAGACTACTTAAAGTTTACGGTTATTAGTCCAGTATTATTAATAGGAGATGGAAAAGCAAAAGAATTTAAAAATATAAAAAAATTGAAATTTACAGGTTATTGTTAGTCTAATAAAAAAATAAAAATAAAAAAATAAATAATCAATAAAAAAGTTTTTAATAGAAACAATTGTTTTTATGTAAGTAAATGAATTTGACAGTTACAAGTTATTTTAAAAAATATTAAACAATAATTAAAAGCAAATCAAATATTTAAAAAACTAGCGAAGGTGCTCGCCCTTCGGGCGAGCTCCTCCGCTAGCCATTTCCTAAGTCATAACAAAACTCAAGTCGAATACTTATTACCGGTCATTCCTTGAAAACTTTCTCATGTCCTTTGACTTCCCTAATGGAAAACATATAAACTATCTCATTAATCTCAAAACAAAAAACATTTAAAACACATTTAATACTCAACTTTTTCAACTATCAAATTCCTATGAAAAACTCTTAAACTATCAAATTCATCTAAAAACATTAATAAACATTTAAAACTTTAATTTCAATAAATTTTAAAAACATTAAAAAACGTAAAACAAAAAAACAATCAATAACACATAAATATTTGGGAAGAACGTGTAAAAAACTAACAAAACAAATGTTGAAATATTGCATGATTTGAAAATAATAGTAATATTATGTACAAATCTTACAACATTCCAGCATTCTTTTGCTAGTTTCGTAGAAAAACAATACTCAAATAATTTTTCTTTTTTTCAAATAAAATAATCATCCTCTTATATCTTCATCTTGTTTTTTTCTCCAATTCAGCTTGATCTTGAGCCGTTCTGAATGGAATCCCATGAAAATCCTTGATATCATCCAAAACAATTCATGTATTGCTTCTCATTTTTAATTTTGAAACTAAAATTTTAAATTTATTTACAATAGAATTTAATTATTTTGATTTTCAACTATTAACTATTAACCAACTTTCAAATATTAACTTTCAATTATGATTCAACTATTAACTATTAACCATGATTCAACTATTAGCTATTAACTATGATTTAACTATTAACTATCAACCATGATTCAACCATTAACTAAGATTTTCAACTCTACTCAATGAATTTAGCTTTTTTATATAAAACAATATTCACTTTACCTTCATCTTTTTTGTTTTTCCAATATTTTCAAAACTTGATAGTTTAGATTCTTGCTTGTTGATAAATTTCAAAACTTAATAGTTGATAGTTCAGATAATCTCTTCAAAACTTGATAGCTGCGTAAAATTAAATATTAGAATTTAAAAAAATTTATATTACCTTTGGTGTCTCGAACTGTTCATAATTTGTATCAGCAAATCCAAACATTAGTACAATCCAAACATTTCCTTCATCAACACTTAAGTCTTTTCTTGTTGTTCAGTTACAATAACTATAATTAAACTATTAACTAAGATTTTCAACTTTCAACTATTAACTATTAATATCATTTCAACTATTAACTCAATTTTCAGCTATTAACTATTAACTCAATTTTTAGCTATTAACGATAATTTAACTATTAACTAAGAAAAACTTGTATTACCTTTGGTGTATCGACATGTTCAGAACTTGTATCAGTAAATCGAAACATTAATTCAATCCAAACATTTCCTTCACGAACTCTTGTCTTTTCTTGTTGTTCAGTTTCAAAAAAATGGCTCAATAGTATTTATCTTAAATTATAAAATATATAAGGGTTTTTAAATAAATCGACCTTTTAGATTGGAACAATCTCTAAATAACTCAATTCTAAATCTAAATCATATTCTAAATCTAAAAACTAATCTCTATCATCTATTACTTCTCTATACACTACATTCATAACTTTTCTCTCGTTATTAGTTTCTAATAACCTAATTCTTAACGAATTCCAAGATCTAACCCTCGAAAGGGCCACGTACAATTGACCATGACTAAACACATCATTGGTCAAATCTATTCCTAATCTTTCTAATGTCTGCCCTTGGGCCTTATTTACAGTCATTGCAAAAGCTAACACCAATGGGAATTGGTGCCTATGCAAATCAAATGGGTACTCTCCATCACAACACAGAGTGATGCGTGGGATATACACCATCTGACCAGCTCTATCTCCAGTCAGAAGTCTACAAACTATCAGGTTTGGTCTCATTTCTTAGACCAACATTCTAGTTCCATTACACAGGCCATCTTCTATGTTCAAATTTCTAATCAACATAACTATGGCATATTTCTTTAATCTTAACTCATGTAATGGAAACCCATTTGGGCTCAATGAGTTCAAATACTCGTCCAAATACTCGTCTAATACTTGCTTTTCTTCATTCTCAGCTTTGTCTATGCTCTTGTACAACGTTTCGTTGCCAGGAAGCATATTCAAAACTCTATTATTCAAGTCTCTCACGTCGACATTTTTCGGTGCAACAATAGCCATATTGGCCATCTTATTCCAATCATTATCTATAATCACGTTTCCAAAGATCTCTTCAGCTAAATCACCGTTACTAATAACATCCAGTGGTGATACCAACTGGTCAGTATCAATATTCCGCTTTCCGGAACCAATTTCTAATAAGTCCATAGCAAATCTTTTTTCATTTTCTAAAGCTCTCATATTCTTAGTCAACTTGAACTTCCTTACAGAAGCCCAATATTGACTTCTTTTTACTGTCAAATCACAAATCTCGGCTATAGTGGCATGCTTCTGGATTGGCAAAGTCTGACGAAAATCGCCTGCCATCAGCATAATTTTACCACCAAATTCTATACTATTATTCATAATCTCTTTCAATTTCAAATCTATAGTTGATAATGCTCTTTTATGAATCATTGATGCCTCATCACAAATGAACATATCAACATTTTTCAATTCTTCCCATGCTCTTGAGCTTGGGCCAATTTTCGAATTGCTCATATCTAAATTCAAACCAAATCTATTATGCAATGTTCTACCTCCTGGTAAAAGCGTTGCCGCAATACCAGTATAGGCCATATTACTAATTTTCTTATTCATTCCTCTAATCAAATGGACAAGTGTACAAAGTACAAATGTCTTTCCTGATCCACCTGGTCCACTGAGAAAATAGAAAGCCATTTTCCCATCTGGATTGGAGATCCTATTCAAAATCTCATCTACTATTTCTCTTTGCTCGTCGTTTAGTAGCTCGTAGCTACGACGACCTATATCTAATTCTTCAGCAACATTAAATTGCTCTTCAATACTATTTACTTGGTCTAAATCTAAACAATCTAGGTGGTTAATACCATCTAGTTGTTTCATAGTAGGAAAATCAGCAATTGATTTACCTGCTTCTAATATTCTTTTTACTATATCTATATACGCTTTTATATATGCAAGTTCAATACTAAGATTTTTTGCAAAATCCTCTGACAAAGCATCCTTGAACAAAGCCCAAAGTTCTTCGGGTTTTGCAGGGTTGCAATGCACTAAAATCAAGGCAAATAACTCTCTCAATTTCCAAGGCATTTCGAAGTTGTTAGCTTCTTCTAATGCCTTCTTCCACTCATCATCATCTCTAATCAAACCTCTTGCTAACCTTGACCTTGACCATCCGACCAATTGTGTTGAAATGTGTATTTCTCTCATTCCAAATTCCTTTTCTAAACACAAACTTCTCGGGAATCTCGTGATAAAAGAGATTCCGAGCTAAGGCACTATTCTTATTCAATTCAAAATATCCAATCAATTCAGAGTCATTTTCAATCTTTTCTCTAATCTCTTGCTCAGTCATATTCTCGTCGAAATAACACACGTGTTCACCGTCCAAATGGACAGGCAAAGTTGTGATGCTATGACTACGATCATATGTCTCAAATTCTAAAATTCTCCACACGGCCTCCTGCGGACAGACGTACCGTGCGTCTATAAATTCTTTAATCTCGTCACAATCATTTTTCTCTTCATAATTCATTGTAGCTCTATCTGGTAACTTGTGAACATATTTATGTAAATATTTCACAGAGGTCACACTATTCACTTTCTCCACATTAATGTGGCAGTTAAACATCTTTAACAAATAAGGGTTGTGTGGAACAACCCATCTATTATCAAGTTCATGTCTCATTCCTGCTGCAGATATTTCAACAGTTCTTCCATCTCTAGGTCTCGCATATAATGCTAAACCATTATCCAATACTATAGTCTCTTGTTGAAAGGGTTTGGGATAACCCTTTGAACAACTTTTTATCTTTTTTCCATTCACTATTTTCTCTTCCATGCATGGGCAATTTGGATTCAAATCACCACATGGTCCATGGATCATAAACTTTTTGACTAATTCAAACAATTCATTATCTTTGTCTTTGTCAGGTAGTCTAGCACTAATTCCTCTATTCTCAACATCTTGAGAACTTGTTACTTTATCAAGCAAAGTCAAAAGCAAATGGATGTGCGGTAGTCCCCGTCCTTGGTTCTCTACCGGATACATCCAACAAATATCTCTGCCAAAAATTTTGGCCTTAGTTATCTCTTTCATCAATGCTTTAACTTTTAGATAGAATACTCTATCTACTATATCAGGTCTATCTGAAGGCACTTGTCCTTCATACAAATTCTCTTTAATCTCCTCCCATTGCGAATTACAAGTCATAGTGACGAAAAGATCCGGTTTCCCGAACTTTCGCACTAATGACATTGCATCCTGGAAGTGCTTTTCTATATATCTCGGCGAGTTGGTCACCGTCGGAGGCAAAATAACCTTTCGCCCCAACGGCTTCCCAGTTTCTCTCGCCCTTTTTTCTAAGTAACTGTCAACGTTCTTATAGGCATCAGCCAAGATCGTTTTCTGGTTACTCCTAATCCATCTCATTCTATCACTTTCAATCTTGACATATTCATCAACACAATACTGTTGAAAGAGTTTTCCCCCATAAAGAATGGGGTTAAACTCCTTCCTAATTCCAATACTATAACTAACATACTGAAGTCTAGTCACTCGTCTAATACTATTTTCTTGTCTAATATCTGGATGCCACCCCAACGTACCACGCGGATAAAACAGCGGGTATGTCATGGGTGATACTAACTGGTTAGTATTATCCAGAATTCTAAGTTCTTTTCCTTTTTCTCGTACAACAATCTTAGCATTAGGCATTTCGCCATCTGCTCCAGGCACATAAACTGCTGCTACTTCATTTGCTCTTGGTACATTGTACCCTAATCTCCTGTCTAAGTTAGTTTTTGTATCAAACAAAAGACTAACCTCGACAGGAGGTCTATTTTCAAGTCTAGCTCTTTCTTTTTCTATGTCTTCTTCTTCTTTCATCATTACGTATGCTTGCGCAAACGGGTTGATGTCTTTTATCAATTCATAAACATTTTTTAACAAACTCTGGTTTATGACAGGGTTTGCTCTATTCATTGCACTAAGCGCTTCTTCTGTATCAACAATAAAGACTTGCCCATAAGCAGGCTCGTCTCCATCGTCTGGATTCAATGCTAAGTTCAATTTATGATAAATCTGACCACATATGCGAAAGCAATATGGGCCTCTTTTACTTGGATATCTATATCTAAGCGGATTCATGTAAGCCATGGAAACGCTACTATTCAAATTTCTAATACAATCAAAAAAGTTCATGTATCTTGTATCAATTCTCAAAAACAAATTTTTCAGTAAAACTGGAAAATTGCTTTCTGGTATCAAATTCAAATTCACTTTGCCATGATGGCAACAATTATTAAATGAATTTCCTTTATTTCCAATCTTCTCTTCCGGAAAATGCAGTGCACCACAGTGGGTACACTTAACATTCATCCTTCCGAGTCTATTCACAATCACATTTCGATGATCACCGGCTGCGAACAACCGGATCTCATCTCTAAGTCTATTTCTATATCTAAGGTTTCTTTGATCCAATCTCATAACTCTTTCTTCATCCAACTCATTTTCTCTTCTAATCCTCTGTCTAATCATTTGTTGTTGTAATCGTTGTTCATTTTCCTCTTCGTTTTCATTTTCTCTTCTAATACTATGTCTAATTCTATCTTGTTCTAATCGTTCCATTCTTCCTTTTTGTGATTCATTTTCTCGATATTTTCTTTTGCGTTCTCTATCTTTATCAAGTCTTCGATTTCTTAATTCCAAATCTTCTATTTGCATATCATCAGCATCATTTTGAGCAATGTTTTGGCTTGTTGAAGGAATTTCATCAATATCATCCAGTATAATTCTTATATTGCCTCGCATTTTTATTTAATAGGACTAAAATTTTAGAATATTAATTATTAACTATTAATTATCATCTATTAACTAATAAGTATTAACTATTAATTAACTATTAATCATCGACTATTATTAACTATTAACTATTTTACTATATACTTTTTATATATTTCTTTACTATATACTATAACTTTTTTACTATATATACTACTGTTAGTTAATAATTAATAGTAAAAGAACTTTTTTTACTACATATACTACAACTTTTAGTTAATAGTTAATAGTAAAAGAACTTTTTTACTATATATACTACAACTGTTAGTTAATAGTTAATAGTAAAAGAACTTTTTACTATATATACTACAACTGTTAGTTAATAATAAAAGAACTTTTTTACTATATATACTACAACTGTTATACTACAACTGTTAGTCACTCTAGTACTCTCAACTATTTAGTGTCACACAATGTCAAACTCTAGGACTATCAACTATTTAGCATTACACTATGTCAACCTTGCTAGTACTATCAATTATAAGCTATTTAGTATCACACAATGTCAAACTCTAGTACTCTACTTTAGTACTACTCTTACTCTACTTTAATAGTTAATAGTAAAAGAACTTTTTTACTTTATATACTACTGTTAGTTAATAATTAATAGTAAAAGAACTTTTTTTACTATATATACTACAACTGTTAGTTAATAGTTAATAGTAAAAGAACTTTTTTACTATATATACTACAACTGTTATACTACAACTATTAGTCACTCTAGTACTCTCAACTATTTAGTGTCACACAATGTCAAACTCTAGGACTATCAACTATTTAGCATCACACTATGTCAACCTTGCTAGTACTATCAATTATAAGCTATCTAGTATCACACAATGTCAAACTCTAGTACTCTCAACTATTTACTCTCTCAAAATGTCAAACTCTAGTACTATCAACTACTTAGTATCACACTGTCAATCTTAAAAACGAAAACCTAACTAAAATTATGTTAAAAAACAAACCTCACAGAATAACCACCGGTTGGACAATCAAGTTGTATGAATAAAAGTTTTTGTTTTTGAACCTAAAAACAATTTTTAAATAAAACCAATTTTAAAAAGCAAAAAAAAAACAATCAAAACAATCAAAACACATCTTAAATACAATTAACAAACAAAAAAATTTCCAAAAAAAGACAAACCAAATTCTAAAAAATGCATTCTTTCTTTGCTTCTCTAAAGACACACTATTTTCTATTTGGGATATTTTGTCATTTTTAATTAAAAAATAATAACATGAAATTAGTATCACACTGTCAAACTCAAAAACAAAAACCTAACTACAATTATGTTAAAAAACAAACCTCACGACCTCACAGAATAACCAACGGTTGGACAATTTTTCGTTGTTTAAATAATTTTATGTTGTTTAAATAAAAGATTTTGTTTTTGAACCTAAAAACAATTTTTAAATAAAACCAATTTTAAAAAACAAAAAAAAACAATCAAAACACATCTTAACTACAATTAACAAACAAAAAACATAAAAAAATTCCAAAAAAAGACAAACCAAATTCTAAAAAATTCACATTCTTTCTTTACTTCTCTAAATACACACTATTTTCTATTTGGGATATTTTGTCATTTTTAATTAAAAAAATAAACACAACGCCAAACACAGCAAAATTCAAAGCTGCGGACAGACAAACAACAATTCTCAAATTTAATATAGGATTCCTCGATTATTTTATTTCAATAATTAAGCTATAAATTTTATTAGTATATTTATATAAAATATATTTTTTATTTAATAAATTTATATTTACTATAATTAAATAGTTTATTTAATCATCCTATAATCATTTGGAGAAATTAATATATTTAAACAATATATAATAACAAGAAATAAATCAATAAATAAATAAAGCAAAAGTAAATTTTTCAATTTTTTGATCTTAAATATCCTTTATTTATTTTCTACAAAAAATAAACTAGGTTTACTAAAAAATATTACTAAATACTAATTATCTAAAGGCACCAAAAATTTTTATAGAATTTTATTAAAACTAATTCTAGTTGAAAACTAGTTGACTAGTTGAAAAACTAACAAGTGCATTAATATCGATTATAGCTTTCATTCCCAGAAGGGAGCTGTTTATATGAAAGTGTTATAGAATCATTTTATAATAATTTTTTCAGGTGAGCGTATTATTTCTGACATGACGATTATATGGGGGAAATGGAACTAATTGTTGTGACTAATATCGATATTATATTTAAAACGTTAGCAGCGATATTATATTTTGTCTAGCTTATGTTTTTAAAAATCCATATTTAGAACTATGGAAATACCCTAAAAATCGGAGCTCATTCAAAAGTGTTCGGCGAGCCCAGTCGAAAGCACTGAAATCAATCCATTTAGTTAATGATATAGTTAAAATAAATTAAATGGCTTTTAAAGCTTTCCCGTCAATGAAAATATGGAGGAAAACAAAATAAAAGTAAAGTGTAAGATAACATTTTTTTAGCATTTTTTAATCAAAGTTATACTTAATAATGAACTTGAGAAAGCAGATATACGAGCACGAAGCATAACACCACAATTACAAACTATTAATAATTTATGAAAAAAATTAATTGCGCTTCCCCAAAAGGAGAGCATAGGGAAATTAAATCCATCTTGCTGTCCTTTCTATAGGTTTTTCTCCACCACTAGCAAAGAAAACTTATAGACTTTAAAAAAAGAATAGATAAACAATCAGAGAAAAAGAAAAGTGGCTGTGTAAGCTAATTTAATAATATCATCTAAAATAAGAGATCCTCTACAAGAACCATTAAAAAGTTTTAAAAAGATCAAGGAATAAAAAATCTATGAAAAATTAGTAATTTACATAAATTATATAATAGAGATAAGAAAATATTAGAAATAATAAAATCATATTATTTTCAGATTAGTAGGTGTATTTTTAAACAAATAACTTTAATATGAAAATATAAAATATAATTAATTTGTAAATAATTACACCATTATTAAAATAAATAAATACAACAAACTCTAATAAATAAAATTTTAATTCAATTAATGTTTAACATATTAGGAAATTTTATAGCACAATTATTTAATCTTGTGAAAGGCAACACAAGTGGCGAATAAAGTCTCAATAGTATTCACGTTTTCACGTCTTTAAAAGTGCTCACGTTTTCATCAAAATGATATCATAAGTGTTAAATCAAAAAAAATAAGATTAAATAAAAAATTATTAGAACATAAACAAGTATAGATATATTACAATTCAATCACTACGAACTTTGCCATGCTGCATTCATCAGATTGATCAGGACATTTATGTAAATATAAATTAACTTGTACAAATTTTACTTGTTAAATTTAAGATCATAATTTATTAACAATTCAAAATAAATTTAGATTAAAAATTTAGATTATATAAACTTGTCAATAAATAAACTTGTCATAAATCGGATGTTAGATTTAAAATTATCATGCGATCATATACAGTCAAATGGCGAGCACGGCAGGATCTTGTCCTCCGGGGCTCTTTCTTTTTAAAGTTGTGTTTTATTATATTTATTCAGATTTTTAATGCTTATTATTTTAGATGCGTGTATTTTTAATAGTATCCAAGTTTTTCTGACTTAGTAATTTTCAATTAATATTTTAAATTAAATATTAAAAAAAAACAAAGTATAAACTCATAAATATATTAAATTAGAATAAATTTATTCAAATCGCTCTCAATTAATTTAATAATTAAATGTAATTTCATGAAGCGAACCTTTTAAATAATTAAGTTACTATTAATATTGGAATTTACTTTAAAAAATTGAATTCATAAAATAATTGAATCAAATTTAAATTAATAATTGAACTAATATATTCAAGAACAGAAAATTGGGTCTTCAATAGATCAATCAACCTATGGAATAACTTACCACAAGAATATTATAATAAATTCTAGTAAACACAAAAAATTAGTATAAAAAATTATTTAAAAAATTATTGTGTACCAATCGGAGATGGAACGTGTAACGAAAAATCTTCTTGATCCACCAAAATTTATCTTAATGAAAAATTTAAATTAAAGTAAAAACAGAAATAACATGTCTATAAATTTGTTTAAACAAGTTATTTATATATCTTTTCAGGATCAAATCAACAAGTTAAAATACAAAATAGGATTTAATGGATTTGAGGCACAATGAATATTTTTAATGCATATCAAAATATAAAAGAGAATTAAAGGCCACCGCTTGATAGATGCGGATTAATTAAGTGTAATAAGTATATTAAGTAAATAAAAAAATGAAATTGCTTTTAATTTCTTAAATATAATTTAACATCGAAATATATTTTTTATTTGAATATTTGATCTAAATCTCTTTTTATTTTTAAAAAGATAAATCGATGAAAATCTTATAAATAAAATATTTGAATAAATGTCTGAAAGTCAATGTATTATAAAATTCTTATAAAATTTAGCTATGTATTAAAATTAACATTAATTAAATATATTAAAATATTTAAAAGTAGAATGCAATTAAGATACTAGAATTACAAAGGAGAGTTTTAGATACTAGAATTACAAAGGAGAGAATTACAAAGACTCTTATTTAATATGCTTACGATTAAAAGTATTTATATAGTGTCAACTGTTAAGGATCTTTTATTGAAAAAAATATTCTCTTGAATGTTAACTTAATAGCTATCTTTTTATAAAATTAAATATTTATCTATCTGCCTATCTTTAATCTTTTGTTTTTATGTAAAAAGATTTAATAACATATAATTATTATTAAAAAATAATAATTAACAAGGAGAATTAACTATTGAAGTAAAACGAAATATAGATAGTTCTACTGTCAACATTAAAAAATCTAACTAAAATTTTCATATTCAAGCATGAATCCTTGGTTTCGACTTTTTTTGGTTTCGACTTTTTTTTTAATCGACTTTAAAGAAATTTGTAGATTTTTTGAAAAAAGCAATTTGCAATCTTTTTAATGTAATAATGGAAAATTTAGATATTTTTAACATACAATGTAGAAACATACAATGCTCTCCTTCATAAACAATCCCGAAAGAATAAATGTAATTCGATAATTTTTTATGACGAATTATACTTTATTAAATAAATCAAAGCTTTATATTTAATAAAATTATTTAATTGAATTCATGTTGAATTTTAAAGTTTCTGTTGAATTTTAAAATTTTAATTGAAAATAATTTTAAAAAATATGTGGTTTCATATTGCAGATAAAAGAATATCAACTGCATTTTATATTCTTTTATGTGAATATCAATTGCACTTGTTAGGTACTTTGTTCATAAACCACCCCCCCCACTCCTATTTGAGTCTCAGATTAATTTTCCTTCTTTGCTGTCAATCATTTATTTTCCTCCATTTTTAATGCCACTCATTTTCTTTACTTAAATATAAGACCCCAAAAGGCCGCGCGGCCCGAACGGCGCAAAGCCATAACTTGCTTCAATCTTTTCGAACCTTACCAAAATTAATATTAAACGATTCCTCTCATCGAGCTAAAGAGATTGATAACAAAAATGACAAGGGTCAAAAATATTTTAGCAAGTTATGGCTTTGCGCCGTTATTGCCGCGCGTCCTTCTTTCACTTTCAATTAGGGTTGCGCCCCGAGCCTTCGGGGTTGAAAAAGTCGGGGGTCGGGGTTTTCGGGGATTGACAAAGTCGGGGTCGGGGTCGGGGTTGCTCAAATTGTTCGGGGTCGGGGTCGGGGCTGAAAATAATGTCGGGGTTCGGGGTCGGGGGTCGGGGTTGAAGTGAAAATTTACAAAATCAAGCATTTTTATCCAACATTACTGTTCAAAATCAACATTTTTATTAAAAAATCAACTTAATCTTCATTATCTTCACTTTCTGAATCTGATTCGTTATTATTTGAAGGCGCAAGAAGTACTTTATCCAAGTTATCCTTCATAATCCCCAAACCCACAAGGTAACTCTTACTCCCCCTCTTAAAGGGATTGAGGGGATCTGAAGGCATATCAGAGGATTAAGATCTCCTAAAGTGTAGGACTTAAGAGGGGTTATGTCCTTACCCTTTTTTTCTTAATTTCACCAAACACACAAATAAAGAGTCTTTTACTTTTCTCTTTTAAATAAACAAAATAAATTAACAACAGAACAAATATTGAATGGGGAGGGGTTTACAATATATGGGAAGGGGGAATATTTTATGAGGTCAAAATAAGGGTGAGAGAAACGAGAGGAAATATAACACTATTTCTTTTTCGGCATGACATCCCGCACGCTTCAGATGACGGCGTCCTCGACGTCAGAATGATTTCTTCAAAATACGGCTGCGCAAGGCTGTTTCGAAAGGCTTGGGGTGGCGAGTGTAGTCCAAAGGTAACCGTCTTAGATGAAACATTTCGGAGATTCCTTTCGGAATTCGTTCAAAAACCCAGGTCGCCGAGACCGGTTTAAGCTTTCTTATTTTGGTGGGTACCCTAGTCTTTTTGGTGAGGAGCACTGCCATTTGGAACATTTGGATATCTTGCTTTGTCTCCGGGACAAATTGCAAGTCCTCTTTTGGTTTCAAATCCTGCAATAGTCGTCGTGTCTCTCTTGGAAAATTCGGAAATTGGTTCGAGGCTCTGATCAGCGTGATCATGTCTTTCAAGGGAAGACGCCTCCGAACTCCTTGGAAAAATCGTCCCTTGATTTTTCGTTTTTTCCAACCAAATTTTTCTTGTTTCTTTTCCTTTTTCATCTTAGCATTAATTTTCTTTGAAACAGAAATTTTGAGAGGCTTCATCTTTGAATTAATCTTTTCCAGAATGGAATATTTCCCAGAAAACGCATATTCCTTAAATTGTTTCATCACATTTGATTTAAAATTTTTCTTAAAATTTCCATTCTTCTTAATACTAATACTTTTCTTCCAAATTTTCTTTTCTTTCAACAAAGACAACATTTTTCTTTTCCTCGTCTTGAATAATTTCAAAACTTTTTTAAACTCAAAATCAGAATAAGCGATCAACTCTTCGCTTTCAGTAAAATTTTCTTTTCCAATAAATTTTTTCACTGGTACAGATTCCTTGCCAAAATTCTCAACATCTTTACCTTTAAATTTCAAATCATTTTGATCGATGCATTCATAATCAAACTTCATTCGACCTAATTCATTTGCCTTCTCCTTTCTTGGTTCCTTAAAATTTTCTTCAATAAAAGGGTCCAAATCTTTTTCAAAATTTCTCTCTTTAATTTCCAAAGAATTTTCTAGGTTGCAAAAATTAAGATCATTTTTCATGCGACCTAATTCGTTGGCCTTCTCTTTTCTTAATTCCTCAAAATCTTCATCAACAGGTTCATTTTCTTCAACCATTTGAACCTTATTTTCAAAACTAACTTCAGCAATAATTTGAGCTCTACCCAAATCTTCAGAAATATCACTTTCCTCTTTAAATTTATTTTCAGCCTTTTCTTTAAATAAATTCATGGGAAGATCAAAATCAGCTTCCATTTCACGATCTTCAACCAAATTCTTTTCGCTAGTTTTCTTCTTGATGGCCTTTTTGTGTAAATTCGTTGGGACAGAATTTTTCAAATCTTCAACCAATTTAAATTCTTTCATTTCTTCAAATAGATATATAGGGAACTCAAAATCAGTCTCCTTCTCATGATCCAACAAAAGATTCTTTTCATTAATTTCTGGTTTGATTGTCTTTTTGGTTTTAAAATTAGTTGGGGAAGAAATTTTCGATTCCTTGACCAAATTTAATTCCTTTTCGACTTTTGTTGGTTCCGTTTCTTTTGGATTTTCAAAGAATTCCAAAACTTCAGCAGGGTATGAGACTTTCTCAAAAGGAATGCTAATTCTGTTGGGTAATTTTGGCCGAGCATTTTGACTATTAGGTTGAGGTACAAGTTTTTCATTTTTCTCAGAATTCCTTTCCAAGTGTTCTAACTTAGAGTCGGTTTTCTTTATGATTAAATTGATTGGTTCTTCGACTTTGTACTCAGAGGGAATGAGTTGACAAAGGATGAACTTCTTAATCGATTTGTAATTGTAATGTTTCGACTTGATTGCAAGAATGAAGCAACTTTGGCCTTACCAAACAATTTGGATTTTAGAGCAAAAATTTTCTTTTTCTCTGGCCAGTCTTCTAGAGTTGCATCGAATTTTCTTCATTTTTCATTTATCGATGTTCAAGTATTATAATTTAATTATTAAATATTTAACAATACGATGAATAATAATTATGCACATTTTTGATTATGTACCAAATTAGACGTTAATATTTTGTTGTACGAATAATTAAAAGTACGATTGTGAATACGTACTTTTAATTACTTTTAATAACGTACTTTTAATAACCCACGAATAATTAAAAGTACGATTGTGAATATTTTGTGTTTTGTCATGCCTCATGCTTTACGTTTTTATTTACCTGAATCTATTATTTCAATGTTTTATAATTCATTCGTATCAGTGTTTTCATAAAATTATTATATAATTATAAATTTATGCTTAAACAATTTGAATTATACAATATTGTCAAAAATCAATTAAATCATCTTTTACATTGCATATTTTTACCAAAATTTTAGCATATTTTGGCATTTTTTGCTAAATTTTATAAAAATTGGTCAAAATTTGAAAATTTTTTGGAACTTTTTCGTCAAAAAAATTTTAATAAAAATTTTTTGAGAAAAAATTTTATTCAAAGA
Source organism: Meloidogyne arenaria (assembly GCA_036172955.1). Taxonomy (NCBI): domain Eukaryota; kingdom Metazoa; phylum Nematoda; class Chromadorea; order Rhabditida; family Meloidogynidae; genus Meloidogyne; species Meloidogyne arenaria. The sequence continues at coordinate 1,235,566 of JARQAB010000018.1, forward strand.
TTTTTTTCTGCTAAAATTTAAAGTCCATAAAATCTTATAGAAATGATCTTAAATTTAAATTTTAAAGGCCAAAATAGTGTTTTCTAGATAAAAAATTGATTCTTAAAATAAATTTTCGCCATTTTTTGCTGCATATTTAGTGCATATTTTGGTGCATATTTTGGACGTTTTCGGTGCATATATATGCGCATATTTGGCGATTTTGCGTGCATATTTTTCCCAGCCCTAGTGATGATATTATTTTTGGAGGTTGTTTGCTAGAAAAAATTATCTGATATTTTTTAAACAATTGATCTGCTTTTGATCTAAAATTGATATGAAAATTTGATCTGCCTTTTATTTTTAGTTAATTTATTTACATCCAGATGCGAAGACAATCAATTTCGAATTTTATTTATTCCATTTTTCAAGAAGATAATAAAATATTTTATTTTTTATTTTTTCATAGCTACAAACAGATAATAGATTCTATATATTTCTAACGGGCAGTATTTTAATAGAGTTTTGGTTAAATAATGATTTATCAAACAAGTTTATATGTATCATTTACAATTTATGAATTATACATAAAAATAATCATATTTCATAAAAATGGATAAGGGAATAATACGGAACAATTTATTAACAGGATTATAATAATTTGCTTAAAAAATTCTCCTATTATATTTTGAATTTATTGTTTTAAATCAATAATATGTTTTGCTCATTTTCCACTTTATTTCTTAATTTTATACTTAGTTACAGCGCGCATTTTCTTGTGTAAATAAATTTGTTTGTAAGAATATTTGAAATATAAAAAATTTTTATAAAGCATTTTTCATTTTCAAGATAATTGCATTTTCTAGATTTTCTAAATAAAAATTGTAATTTTTATAATTACTTTCCTATTTAACATTTATATTAAAAAAAAGAAATGTTTTGTATTTTAAAGAATATTTTTATTTCTAAATTAATTTTTTTATAAGGATATTGGTGAATATAGAGTCGAACGTAGTCCAGCATCATATCGTCGCTTCCTGTTCCTGCTAAAGACATGGTTTTTGTTTCTCTTCAGTAAAAAATATTATTTAACTTTTTAAAATTTATTTTTGATAATGAAAAAATTTTTGCTAATAATTAATTTTACTACATATATTTGCTATAGAAAATATACAGATAGAAAAGCAAAATGAAAACAGATATATAATAAATGACATTATATTTCCAAACTTCCGCAAGACAATGATTAAATTTGATAATATTATTATGGTAATTGATAATATTACAGAATTATTATTATTGATGTGGCCAATTACCTTTATTGCTAAAGTAAATTTAGACTCAATTATCTAATATAACTCCGAATATTTTTTATGTTTTTGCATTAAAATTTATGATAATAGTCCAATGGAAGGCTTACATCCTTTTCATATTTTCTAAAAGCAATTATCTAATGAATAATTAATAATTTATTAATTATATAATAAAAAACAATTAAAATGATTATAAATCAATTCTTTATTAATCCTATTTATTTCATAAAATTGATGATTTTAAAATTTGTAGAAAATTGCTTGCCAGAATTTTGCATTATTTAAAATAAATAATATTTAATAGTAGAATCATATAGTAGAATCATATAGTAGAATTCATATAGCAGAATCCTTTATTTAAAAGGTATATTTAAAAGGTAAAAATTTAAAAGGTATAAATTACAGGGATTTTATTGTAAGATCTTGTTATTTTAAAATGTATGTAAAATTTTAAAATGTATGCACCTACATTACGTATGAATCATCAGCACAAGTGCCTTTAACAAACATTAATGGGTGACAATTCTTAGATGTATCATTAAAATATATAAAAATTTTAATTTAAAGCTATACAACTAAGAATTAAATCTATAATTACTCCAATAACAATTCAATAATTCAGAACACTTTCATGCAAATAAACACCAAGAATATAAATATTTTTAAAAATTAAAGGAATATTCATGTCAGTTTCTTGGATTTTATTTAATACATAATTTTTATTCTAACTGTCACATGCATTTTTCAATTTAAAAGTTTTATCAGTTTTATAAATTTTATGATTTATTATAAAGTTTTTTATATTTATTTATCAGATCACTATAAAATGTTTGCATCATTTTGTTTATTTATGTTCACATAGTCACAATCTCCAAAATAAAAAAAAACAAATTCTTCTCTAAAAGAATTATTAATTTATAAATATACCTTAAGTTTAAATATTTTATATGTATATTATCTTATTTAAATTTTTATTGAAAATTTAAAATTCGTTTATTAAAAAATAGCAAATATTTTATTAGCAAAATTTTTGCCAAAAAGTTTGTTAATTATATTAAACAATCATTTTTATTTATAAATTTTTAAATATGTATATCTTCAAAATAATTTTTACATTCACGACAATGCCCAACATTGTTGAAAGGTATAAATCGAGGTGTGGAGAGGCGTTGATAAGGTGTGGAGAGGCGTTGATAAGGTGTGGAGAGGCGCTGAGTGGGCCACCGGCTTCATTTGCGCTAAATTTACCATTTACTTCTAAGTATATTGTAATTTACTTAATATTTATTTATAAATTTAAATAGAATAAATATCTCCTTAATAAATACAATTTCGGTTAATATGTATATGTGGGTTAATATGTTAATATGTAAAAAACCAATACATTCATTGGAATGTAGTTGGGTTTTTTGTTTATTTGCAGAGAAGAAAAAAATGGCTCGTATATAAGGGCTAAGAAGAAGAGAGAGAAGCAGAAAAGAGAAGCTGCTGCGGCAGAGGGAAGGGCTAAGTAATTTTTAATTAATAATTAAATTTTATTAGGAATTTTATAAGCCGAATTTTTTAAATAAAATTAAATATAGTGCTTAGATTCTAAGTTTTCAAAATACTTCTAGACCGTATTTTTAGGTTCGATTTTATTATAAAATAAAAATTTAGTTTTATAAAATTTTATAACTCTTCGAAATTGAAATATTATTAAAAAATTTTTTCAGCAATTAACACAAAGCATGGCAAAGAAGATCAAAATTTTATAGTTTAAGTACATTTTTTATCATTTATCTAATGTTTGAATAAAAATTTTCTGAGTTATTTTTCTCCATTAGATTCACTCAAAGAGAAATAAATGATTTTTCAATTATAATTTTAAATCTTTTTGGAGTTAGCAGTAGATTAGTTTAATTTTTACAAAAAAAATTTACTACTATATATAAATTTATTTTTCTCTTTTTGTTACAAGTTATTCATGGTATAAAAGTATCATTTTATTTCAAACATTTTTAATAAATATAAGTATAAAGTTTCGAATTAAATTAATATATATTGTAATTTGAAAAAGAAAGTGGAATTATTCAATTACAAAAATATACTGACGGAATATTATCAATCAATTCTTATTCAAAAAATAACAAGACAAATGTAATGATATAAGTTTGAGAATGTTGAAAATTATTTAAATAATTAGTACTTTTACAACGAGATTATTTTCTATTTTTGGATTATATTAGGAATTTTGTTACATGTTTAATCTTTGAGGCAATTTATTTAAATAATATATTTAAAAGTTTATAATTTTTAGTTTAAACTTTATAGATAATGGAGGAAAACCATCAATTTTAATTCCATTAATAATATGCATTCCTTACAATTTTTATATTTAAGAAGACAATATATTCAAAACATTAAATTAAATTTCAAAATATTTATTTTATATTTTATATTTTACTTAGTACTTGGTATTGTTATTATTTCATTCATGAACCATATATAAAAATATAATTTTTAATTTTTAACAACCTAAATGTTATCTTGTGATGAATATAAATAATTAAAAATTAATAAACAAATTCGAAGGAATGAAACGAAAGATAAGGAAATGGCAAAGATAAATTGTTTTAATTGATAATTGGAAATATAATGGTAGACTAAACATTGCTGATTTATTTAACGCCTATGATATATGAAAGCTTGGCTTGGAGTACATGGACTAATAATTGTAGTATTTGAATAATATTTTTTATATATTAGCTTATTTTTATTAATTTTTAAATGCCTAACCAAATTCTATTTATAATGTACTTAATCATTTTTAATTGCCATGAATTAAACAATAAATATTATTTACTAAAGTTTATAATTAATTTCTTATAATTAATTTCTTTCACTTTTAAAAATTAATTTAATAACTTTCATCTTCTTCAAAATCAATAATTATTTATTTTGATTATGTATTTTTCAAATACCTTACTTAAAAATTGGAATGGGTATGATTATTGATTGTTTCCAGATATCGGGTAAGTTTCCGCTCATTGTAATATAGTTAATATGTAGTAGATAGGGTAAGCAAGTGTTTGTGAGCAATTTTTTTAAAAATATCTCAGGAATCATATCTGTCGATATATTTGATTTATTTGTTGATGATTTTAATATAAAGAATATATCTTCATGGAAAGGTTGTAAAAAATTTAAATATGGTTTGTTTGTGTGTGTGTTAATGAGATTATTTTTAACTGGAGAATATTTTCGGCCATATAAATAGTCAATATGAAATTCGATGTTGTTTGCTGAGATTGAGCTCCCGTATAGTTGGCAAAATAATATACTATAATAATGCTAATAACTATATGTTATTTGATGTTATAAATATTTATTATTATCTCAACTTTTGTGGTAAAATTTCGACTTTCGAGTTTTAATTTAAGAAATATTATAGGAGTTGATTTTTTATTAAATTGTTCCTTTTTTATTACTCTATCTATAAGTCTGTAAAAATCTAGCTAGAAACCATTTAAAAATGGTCAGCATGTTTTCTTTTTAACATCGCTCGACATGACGATGACTATCTAATCAATTTTCTAATCAGACATTTTATCAAAAATATATTTTTTGTTTCATTTTTTATTCTTGTATATTTAATTAAAATTGATTTTCTGCGATTTTTTAGACTTTTATGATAATTTATTCTAATTTATATTTATAAATTTATTTGAAAATATATGACTTTATAATTTAAAGTTTCCTAAAGAAGGAAAAAATTGGCAAAATCGCCAGAAGTGCACTCTGATGTGCAAAAACTATAGAAATAGAAAAGGCGCAGGCTTTCTGATTGGCCGGCCAAAATGACTATTTAAGTATGAAAAGAGTCACCTGAGTAGGAGACGTCCAAAGAGTAATGTTTAAATTATTTAAATTAATTTTAATATAATTTTAAAAAACTTCAATTAAAATAAACATAGTCGTCTTTTAATGATTAACATGTATAAATGTTAAATTATTTTCGAGACATGCGGCTCAATACCGAGTAATTTTGTGAACACATTTTTAAGAAATATAAACATTTCTAAATTGCAGTATTTTTATTTCTTTTGTTTTTTGCTCTTAACTTATTGAGAAATAAATTTAATTTATTACTACTTTTAAACATAACATTATTATTCTGATCTTGTAGTTTGTCGAGTTTATTTCTATGATTTTGTTTTTATTGATTATTTACACTTTAAATTATCATTTTGCAAATTTATATTATTATCTTTTATTTTGTTACATTAAAATTATCAAGTTATATCTTAAATAACATGATAAAATCTGCTTTGTGGAAATCAAGAAGTTTATATAAGGATTCACTGAAGTTTATTTATATTTTCCAACTGTTATCTCTATTAATTTTATATAATCCTTTTTTTTATTAAAATCCACGATCTCTATAATTTTATTAATTTATTATTTTTATTTATCTGCCATCGAATAATTTATTATAATATTAATAATTTTTATCAAAATTTTATTTTTATCAAAATAATAATTTTTATCAAATTTTATCAAAATTTTATTTTTCAAAATTTTTATCAATTAGTCGTGGATTTAAATAATTATTTATGAAATAATTTTAAATTGATTAATAATTTATACTAATTTTAATTCCAGTCTTCCAGAAAGGACCATTTCCCTGTATCCTATTATACGCTAACCTTTACATAATATAGTAAGAAGTACTGGATTTCAAAGTAAAAATTTTTTAAATATTTTTTGTATAAAAAATTAAAAAAAAAATTTTTTTAAATGATTTGTATAGAAAAATTTAAATTTTACTTGTATCCAAATTGTTCAAGATATTGAAAATATGCTGGATATCTTCTTGTAAAATTTTGTTTTGTCTCAAAAGTAGATTACATTTCGATTCTACAATTTTTAAAATAATTTTTTTCTCAGCAAAATATAATAAACTTTCCTAAATAGAATGTTGTTTTCCTGAGATTTTCTTTAGTTCATTTAAACGAAGGCATTTTTTCAAAATTTTATTAATTATAGTATTTACTTTAAAAAATTAAAAAAAATTTTTAAATTTAAAATCATTACCGTTTTTGTAGTTTAAATTTATTCGAAAGTTCTTGTAAATATATTTTATAATAAATTGCTTCGAACCTCCAGTGCTATTTTTTAACGCCAGAAATATCATCTGAAATTTTAAAATTTAAAATAGAAAATTTTCTTTTTTAAGTATTTTTTTTTAAATTTTCTTTTTATGTATTTAATTATAAAACTCATAAAATAGAATAAAATTAATAATAGAATTAATTAATTTACTAGAAGTTAATTTAAGTTTTATATTAATTTATATATTAAATAATCAATTTTTCATGAAATTAATTAAAATTAATAAAAATAAATAAGTGAATCAAGCATAAAAAATTCTATTGAATAATAAAAGAAAGTGAATCTAAAAATAAAAAAATTCTATTAATAATAATATATATTTAATTAATACAATTGAAAAGCTAGCAAAATTTACAATAGTTAAATTAGTATAATAAAAGGTAATTTAAAATTATATTTTATTGCTAAATGTTAATTTAAAGCAATTTTTCAGACCTATTTTTGTTGGTGCAAAAGTTTACGATCAAAACTTTAAATCTCATTTTTCCCAAAAATTACACATCTAATATTAGAATAATTTGTTTTTATTTTAGCTTAATAAATCAAAAATAATTTCAACTCCGGAAATGCCATTGTTGGAACAAAAAAGTTGGTCAAACTGATCGTACATTTCCAACTTTTCGACTACATTTCCAACTTTTACTGCATCTCCAACTTTTCGGAGAAATTTTTTTGAGGTCTGTAAAAAATATATGTGATTCTCCTCTAGACTCTACATACAATACAAAAAAATCATCCAAATCGGTCGAGATTCGACCGAGTTATGAATTTTTGAAAATCGAAAAAACACGAGTTTTTTACGAAAAATGGCAAAAATATGGTGTTTTTCGATTTTCAAAAATTCATAACTCGGTCGAATCTCGACCGATTTGGATGATTTTTTTGTATTTTATTTAGAATCTAGAGGAGAATCACATATATTTTTTACAGTCCTCAAAAAAATTTCTTCAAAAAGTTGGAGATGCAGTAAAAGTTGGAAATGTAGTGAAAAGTTGGAAATGTACGATCAGTTTGATCCACTTTTTTGCTCAGACAATGGCATTTTTTACCGGAGTTGAAATTATTTTTGATTTATGAATGTCTAAGCTAAAATAAAAACAAATTATTCTAATATTAGATGTGTAATTTTTGGGAAAAAATGAGATTTTTTTGATCGTAAACTTTTGCACCAACAAAAATAGGGGTAAATTTATTAAAAAATCATAACTCTATGAAATGGAAATATTTTTCTATAAATTTATCATCTTCTTAAAGCCCATAAAAAATGCTATAATATAAAATATTATAGCATTTTTTTTTTAATATTTTGCGATTTAAAAGCGAGGCGAAGCAAAATTAAAATTCAGTCACACTTGATCATATAAGTAGTTACCCCCCCCACAAGGTTGCACAACGTGCAACCTTATGGAGGAGGAAGTCGGCAAATCAAAGGAAATCAAAAGGTAAAGACACATTCTATTTTCCTAACCACCCTTTTCTTACCACCCCTTGGTTGCAGGGCAGTAGTTAATTATGCCCCATTCGCTCTCAAACCTTGAGCGATTTGGGCAGGTCGCTCTTCGACCCAAATCGCTCACCCCATTTATCACCTGTCACATCAAACCTGAGCCTTTAGGGGGTATTTTCTTTTCATCTCGCCGACAATCCCTTGGGTGTAAAGAGGTTTTAAGCCATTAGTTTGTTTTGTTACAACCCAAATCGCTCACTCCCTCATAACTAAAACCTAAGCCTATAGGTGGTATTTTTTTGATATTTGCCACAAACACCTTTCTTTGGGAAGTGTTTAAGGGTAATTAATCATGATTAATTAGGGTAATTAATCATTCTATTATTAATTTCCCTTTGACTGATACTTTGTGTGTGTAAAAATAAATTTAAAAAATTAAATAAAAATAATTTAAATTAAATGAAAATGATAAAAAATAAATTTTACAAAATTTTGCATAAAATATAAAATGATTTTAAAAAATGACCGGAAGTACAAATGTAGGGGGATTTATTTCAAAATGCCAAATTTAAAAATTGGCGGGCATTTCAAATTTTAAAAATTTTTCAAAAAATTTTAAAATGTCAAAAGATAATAAAAATAAATTATAAAATTTAAAAAATAATTAAATTAAAAATGAGGGAAATAATTTTGACAAAATTTTAGAAAAAAATTAAAATGATTTTAAAAAATGATCGGAAGTACAAATGTAAGGGGGCGGAGCTAATTATTTCGAAATACAACTTTAAAAATTTCAAACGACAAAATGCCGACCCTAAAATATTTATTTATAATGCTATTTTCCATCCAAAACCGCGAGTATAAAAGGGGAGATTTTCTCATTTTTTCATCATTTAACAAAACAAAAAACAATTTAAAATTAAAAGTTATATAATGTCTTTTAATAATGGACAAAATTGTCCTTCCCCAAATAAACGCCCAAGATTCTTTATCAAGAATCTACTTCCTCACTTATTCAATACCACACAAGCCGGGGTAGGAGCGGTAAATTTGCAAAATTATTATCGAAAAATAGACTATGATACATCATTTAACCAAAAATTTAAAATAATGGGGACAACAGGCAAGTTCATTATTGAAAAGCTACCCGAGAATCCGGAGGAACTACTGAGAAAAATAATTCACGATTGTATGGATCAAACCATGGAAGCCTCAAGAAAGCATTCTATTGAACCTGACCGATTAGGAGCTATAATATCTTCACAATTATTAGACAACGATATATGGATCCCAATTAGAAAAATTGAAAATGATACTATCGACAACATTCTTAATAGATTCCAGCTTGTTTCTCAATCTAAGATAGAAAAAGGTTCCCTTCTTGGCCAACCATTCACAGTTAAAATCCAGACACTTGGTATTTCATCATTGTCAAAGAATCAATCAATTAAAGGACGAGCACCGCAAGAAAATTCTCAAATAATTACACATATAAATATTGATCGATTAATAAAAATTTCAAACCCAAACAATTTATGTTTATTCTATGCGCTGGAAATAACAAGAAAATATTTTGCTAAAGAATTGGGTGCTAAATGGAACTTTTCAAGATATTTAAAAAATGACAATAGACAAATGGAAGATGTTTTCGACCTCCTAAAATCAGCAAAAATCCCTCATGATCTCCCTGAATATGATGCTGTGGAATATGTACCAGTTGTTGTCGATTTTTGGAATGATAAATACAAGGACGCAGGCTATAAATTTAAAGTATTTGTTTTTGGAAGTGTCAGCGAGAAACCAATATTCAAATATGGGAACGATAATTTTAACATGCCTATTTCAATTTTTCACAAAAATAACCATTTTGATGGAATAAGATTTGTTGGAGGAATGTTTGGATTGAAACACAAATACTGCTTTACCTGTGAAAAGAAGTTTAGGAAATCAAAGGAACATGATTTGAAATGTAAATCTCTCTGCAGATTATGTGGACGTATTGGAAGTGAACGACCTTGTGTGGCAACAGGAGACTTTTACAAGAAATGTGATGAATGTGGGAAAAAATATTTGAATGAAGATTGCTTTGAGCATCATAAAAAAGGCAGCAATTGTCGGCAAACAAAAATTTGTGAAAAATGCGGTGTTATATGGTCAATGAAAAATTACAAGAGGGAGGCTGAAAAGAAGCATGTGTGTGGACAGAAGTGGTGTCAGATTTGTCGACAATTTCACAGTTTTGATAGAGGGTGTTTCATTCGACCTTTGGAAGCCAAAAAATCAGCTGATTATCGTCTGGTAACTTTCGATTTTGAAGCAACACAAAATGAAAAAATAAATAATGGTAATGAAGAAAGACGGCTCCACAAAGTAAACTTCATTGCCGCTACAGTAACCTGCACAAAATGTATGGAAAATGAACAATTATGGCGTTCACCTCTGAGACAAAATGGAAACAGCTGCGCAATCTGTGGAAACAACCGATCAATAACATTTTCACAGCGTCCATTCAATCAAACAAAAGTTGATAAACAAGTTGTCACAGAAAACCCGCTTAAATTCTTTATTGAATGGATTCTATTTGAACTCAATCAGCAATATACAACAATGGCATTTTCACATAATGGAGGACGATATGATATGATTATGGTGTTCAAAGAAATTTATCTGAAAGGACTTGTCCCGTCAATGATTCGTCGTGGTAATAAACTTTATGAATTGAAAATTCCCCGCAACAATAAATGCAATGAGATTATATTCCGGGACTCGTATAACCTTTGTCCAGTCGCCTTGGGGAAGCTAATTGGTGCATTTGGACTGAAAGTAACTGAAAAACAATTTTTCCCGCATTTGGCAAACGTCTCCGAAAATTATGATAGAACTCTACAACAACTGCCTCCAAAATCTGATTACTTATATGGAGGAATGCCCCCTCAAAAGCAAAATGAATTTGATAAATGGTATGAAGAAGAAAAAAATAAGCAATTTTGTTTGAATGAAGCTTTGGCTGAATATTGCACAAACGATGTACAAATACTTACAGAAGCATTGATCGCCTTTAGAAACAAATTTTTTGAAATCAGTAAAAAGAAAAATACACAACCTGGAGCAGCAACCGGAGGAATTGATATTTTAAAAGATGCAATGACAATCGCATCAGCATGCATGAAACATTTTCGCCTCAATCATCTGCAGCCTGAACATTTGGCAATAGTTCCTGAAAAAGGATATGAAAACATTGATAATCAAAGTGAGCTTGCGCTAAAATATTTACAATGGTATGAAGAAACAAAAAGAGTGGAAATACAAAGCGCACACTCGGAAGGCGGCGAACATGTAGTAGATGGAAGGTATAAAGTTGATGGATATATAAAAGAAGAAGATAGGGCAATTGAAGTAAATGGTTGTGTTTGGCACGCGTGCCAAAAATGTTTTGGAAATGATTTGGAAAAAATTTTACCAAATGGAAAAACTGTGGGTGAAACACGTGAAGATGATGAGAAAAGGATAGAAATAATTAAAAAATTTTTAAAGAATGTTGATATTATATGGGAATGTGAAATTCATCAGATGCTGCGTCGCAATCAGAAAATGAGGAACGCCTTTGCAAATTACCACAACAAAGGACCAATAAATATTAGAGACTGCTATTTCGGCGGAAGAACCGGACCTTTGCAAATGTACTTTGACGCAGAAAAAGAACAACACAAAATTGCCTACTTAGACTTTAATTCGCTTTACCCCTCAACAATTGCTACAACATCATTTCCGGTTGGGCATCCGAAAGTCCATGTTGTACCGCCAGCTGAACAAAAAGTTTATTGGACAAGAAGCGAACAGATTCCATTCAAAGGAATTTTAAAAGTATTTTTGCTCCCACCACCGCAACTTGATGTCCCTGTTATTCCAGTCAAATTTGATGAAAGACTTCTATTCCCACTATGTAGAAAATGCTCACTCGCATATCCAAATGGTGCAAACATCAAAGACTACCGATGTCCACACAATGATGAAGAAAGAGGTTGGGTTTCAACAGTTACATCGATTGAATTGGAAGAAGCATTAAATGTCGGTTATAAAGTTACAAGATTTTATAGAGCTTTACATTATGAGAAATGGGATGAAAATTTATTTAAAAATTACGTGGCCGAATTTATGGCAATGAAAATTCATGCGAGTGGCTTCCCTGAAGGCATAGAAGGAAAAGTAAATGAGGATCTATTTATAAATGAATGTAAGGAAAAATTTGGAATTGAGCTTCAAAGAGAAAAAATGGTTCCGGATCAGGCAATGCGGTACATTTCAAAACTAATGCTTAATTCGTTGTGGGGGAGGTTCAGTCTACGGAATGGTCTGTCAAAAAGTGTAATCATTGACTCCCCCAATGAACTACGTGAATTTGACAACAATAAATCGATTGAAATACAATCTGCTGATGAGCTAACCGATGATATTGTTTTATTGACCTATAAGCCAAGAGAAGAATTTATAATTGAGCATGACACTTCAAATATTGTGATTTCCTTATGGACAACGTCGGCAGCAAGAATTAGACTATTAAAAGCAATGCAAAAGGTTGCTGGAAAACTTGACTGCAATCTTCTCTATGGGGACACCGACAGTATACTATTTTCTCATCCAAAGGACATGGAATGTCCTCTTCAAACAGGACCTCATCTAGGAGACTTAGCGAGAGAATATGCAGGATCTGAAATAAAAGAATATGTTGGAGGGGCGTGTAAGGCTTATGCACTAAGAATGGAAAACAACAGAAATGCCAAAACAAGTAGTGTTTTGAAAGTACGTGGCATCACTTTAACTTCAGATGTCTGTAAAATTTTGCACTTTGACACCTTCAAAGAAAGCGTACTTAAATATGCAAATGGGGGAAACGAAGATGAGGAAGAGTATGAATTGGATAGAGGAGAAATTATGATTGAAAATCATAATTTTATACGGCGGAATGTGAAGGATGGTATAGTTTACTCAACTAAGATGAGAAAAATATTTAGACCGATAATACAAAAAGGAATTATATCCAATAACCTCAAAATTGTACATTTTGGACAAAAATAATTTTTCAATTTTATTGTAATTTGTTGATAAAATTGTTACATTACTAATTTTTAAGTCAATTTTAGGGGTAAAAGAAAAGGTTATGAAAAAGTTAAGGATTATAAGATAAAACTGATGTAAAGTTAAACATTAAAAGATAAAATTGTTGTAATGTTAATAGTTAGAAGATATAATTGATGAAAAGTTAGTCAATGGAAGTTTAGCCTGAAGGATGTAGACTTATATTGCAATCGCCTAAAATCAGAAAAGGTTGTAATGTTTGATCATATATATGAAATTCCTCAACATTGTGTTTTTCGTGTAAGGTCAAAAGTGATAAATTTGAATATTATTCACAAGGAACCAAACTGGAATGAAAAAGATTTTATAAAAGGAGGTGGGCAAACGAATATCAAGGAATTTTTGAAAAGTTTTCACAGAAAAAGGTTCAATTAGAGAAAGAAGAAACTAAAGAAAATATAAAAGAAGACGATTAAGAAAATATATTAAACGATAATTCAATACCCCTCTTAATAACTAATCATTTTATTTATTTTTTATTTTCAATAAATTTTCAATCATGAACTATCAAATATTTTCAAATAAAGATTTAAAATTAAAACTTCCATTTGGTTGTATTATTAGTGGTCCATGTTCAACTGGGAAAAGTACATTTGTCCGAAAATTAATTTCCAATTCTGATAAACTTATCGACCCTATCCCAAAATCTATTCTTTACTGCTATGGCGAATATAATACTCTTGTCCCCGAACTACAAAGAGCCGGAGTCTCAGTTTATTCCGGGGTTCCCCCTGAGGATTTTATTAAGAAGCAAGAACAACCTGCACTAATCATTCTTGATGACCTAATGTACTCAATTGACGAAAAATATTTATCGGAACTTTTCACTAAGAAATCTCATCATCTTAATTTTGGCATAATTTTCATCACCCAGAATCTTTTCGAGAAAAAACTCAAAGTCGCACGTCAAAATTCCATGTATATTGTATTAACACGCGCACCAAATAGTGCATTGCCCATCCGAAATTTAGGAGTACAATTATTTCCAGGAAGATTAAATTATTTTCTAGACGCATATCAACAAGCTACAAGCAGCAGTAATTATTCATATCTTTTTATTGATTTACACCCTTCATCAGATCCAAATCTTAGACTAAGGACAAATATATTTAAAGACAAAGAATCAAAAGAAAATTATAATTCATTGCCTATTATATTTTTGCCCAAAAATTCTTCAAATTAAATCATGCCAACGAATATTGGTCAAATTGTTAAAGACAATTTACAATTTCTTAAACTACTCGCAAAAACACGCTCACTAACTAAAAGAAGAAAACTTTTAAAAAAAGCTTCAACAGACCAGTTACTTTCCCTCACTGAAATTTGTTATAATATAGTACGCGATCAATTTAAACTAAATAAAAGGCAAAAATCTCGTCTTCTGCCATTCGCTGATTTTGTTCGTCGTGTGAGCAGATTAAAAACAGAAAAAGGCGCCCGACGTACAGTAATACAACAAGGAAGCGGTTTACCAGTTGGTTTATTTCCTGCCCTCCTAACACCAATCATTATTGAATTAACAAAAACATTGACAAACAATTTATAAAATGGCAAATAAATTTATATTAATTCCTGAGGATATATATCGCGGATTACTTACTCAGCCTACACCAGAAACTGGAAATATCAACTTGGATTTTAGTCGAGAAAATTTGGAAACTATTAAAAGACAAAATGCCGACACAGAATTAAAAAATATAAATTATAATCAGGAATTGAGACGGTATTTACACATGTTGAAGGAACAAAATGAGAGACCAATGAATGTTTCAATAAGGCAAATGCAAGATCCAGCCCTGGAGCAAATTAAACAATTACTTCCCCTACTACAAACAAGCTCCAATGAAAACCGTACAGTAACCAAAAGCCCCCAAAATGATTTTAAGCAAAATATTACCGCATCAAAATTACCCCAGATAGATGAAAATACTGAAGATGACCTTAGTATGCACACGGCCGAGGAGGAATCTTCCGATTCCAATGGAAGGAATGAGCCAAAAAAGACTATAAAGGAAAAAACAAAAGAAATTTTTGAGAATATGAAACAGGAAAATTTAGATAAATATGACGTGAGCACAGATGGAAAGATTTTAAATAAGAAGGGAGGAAAAGAAATACAGGGAAGCAATGTTCAAAAATCTATAGAGTGCATTCTTCGAACTGGAATAAGTGGGAAATTGAGATGGGGTGAATTGACACCACCAGGAACATCAGTTCTAGAAAATAAATTAAAAAGTGATAATAAAATTTGGCCGTTGATAGAGAAGGCGAGGGAGCATTGTACACCAAAAAGAACTTATTCAAAACAAAAAAGAAAAATATCTGAATCCAAAGAAATAGCTGAATCAAAATGGAGACCCCCAACAGAGTGGAAATGATATTAAATAAACTTTACAATGATCCGGCAAATCCAGCAGGATTTGCTGGTTTAAACCAGCTATGGGTAGAGGCTAGGAAAAAAGATGCAAGTATTAAAAAGAAGGATGTTCAGCAATATTTAGAAGGTCATAGAACATATACTATCCACCGTCCCAGACGCGTACACTTTAAAAGATCAATAACATATCCGTCTGGATATATGACAGATGTTCAGTGCGACTTGGCAGATTTTCAAAAGTTATCGCGGCAAAATAATGGAAAGAAATATGCACTTGTTGCAATAGATGTTTTAAGTAAAAGAGTTTTCGCTGAAGCTGTTCGCACTAAAAAATCAAATGATATGATTGATGCATTTGAAAAAATTTTGTCAAGAATGGAGATGCACCCCCACCGAATTTTTAGTGATAAAGGAACAGAATTTTGCAGCAAAGAAATTATGGACTTTTTTAGGAAAAAAGATATTGAAAAATACACGGCAACCTTTTCATCAGTTAAAGCATCTCTAGCTGAAAGATGTATTCGGAACATTAAACAGAGATTGTACAGGTTTATGAGTGAGAAACATACATTAAAATGGACAGAAGCACTACCAAAAATAGTTGGCGCAATAAATCATTCAAAGTGTAGGGTCTTAGGGGATTAAGGCCAGTTGATGTAAGCTTTAACAATGCAAAAGAAATCAGAGAAATGGTATTTGGCCCTATTAGCAGAAATAAACCTAGAAAAAAGCCAAGATTCAAGGAAAATGATCACGTGCGTATGAGCAGAAGTAAAAATATTTTTTCAAAGGGTTATCTCCCAAATTACAGTGATGAAATTCTTCAAATAGATCTTGTTAAAAATAAGGCTAATCCCAACAGATACCGTGTCCGCGACGATAATGGTGAATTGTTCAAAGGATATTTCTACCCTGAGGAACTGACAAAAGTAAGAAAGGATGAGAATACTAGCTACAGAATTGAGAAAATTATTAAGAGCAGAAAGAAAAAGGATGGAGGAAAAGAATATCTTGTAAAATTTTTTGATTATCCTCAACCCCATTGGATAGATGAAAATCAATTTGTATAAAAGACCAATTTTTCATTCCCCATAAATCATTTTTACATTTTTTAAATCAATTTTCATTTTATTGTTCAATTTATAATTATTATTGAAATAAATAATGGCTAATACTTTCTTTGTTGTTCTTCCTAGTAACGTTAGTGATTATCCAGATAATAAGCCCAATAAATATCGCGTGCATCTTCCGAAACCAATAGAATTTCAAGGTGGAAACTGGGTATGTGGGCTCTACAGTATACAATACCCCCAATCATGGGCTGCAACCATTGGCACCGACGTTAAACAATGGATTGAAATTAATTACAAAAGCAAAAAACCGCATAGAACAGGAATTCCCAAAACAACACAGTTAACACCCAATGGGCTCAGCTTCTTTTTAAAACTTGTATTATCCAATAAAGAGAAACCTAGGAAAAGACGTGATGTATCAATCGATACTTTAGAGGATGAAATTATTATTGGGCCAGAAATTAATTTA
Organism: Meloidogyne arenaria; assembly: GCA_036172955.1. Lineage (NCBI taxonomy): Eukaryota > Metazoa > Nematoda > Chromadorea > Rhabditida > Meloidogynidae > Meloidogyne > Meloidogyne arenaria. Next base: position 1,252,514 of record JARQAB010000018.1, read on the forward strand.
CAGGAAGATCCAATTAAGAAAAGACGTAGAAGGGATCCAAGAGAAGTGGATACTGTACCGTTGTGGGTAAAGGAATTTTTTAATACGTATCCACACAATTATTGGGAAGCCATACGCGATTATGAACAAGAATTAGAGCAACATAAAGTTAAAATAGAGGAAAAAACAAAACAAGTTCTTAATCAAGAGGATGACATACAGAAAGAAGAACTTGTTCATCTTCATTCCCTTTCAGAAGGTAAGAAGAAGGAAATTCGCCTTTTAACAGAGGAGGCTAATAAGAGAGATAGGCTTGATGGTCGACTTATTGCAAATCAGTTTTTTGAACAACACCCTGATGATTATCACGAACAAGTAATAAAGATGGAGATAAATATCATAGTAAGATACATTGAACTAGAAGATAAATTTAAAGAAAGCAGAGAAGAGGGTGGTAAAAATGTTCGCTCTGGTGAAGAAATTCAAAAGTTTATTAGTTCGATAAAACGTATGCGAAAAAACTTGGAAGTACTGGAATCTGCAATTTTTGAGAGAGAATTGAAAATGACTAGAGATGAGTTCAATCAGCAAAATTCAAATACTCACTCAGAATTTGTCCAAAAATTTTTTGACGACCACCCTGAAGATCATTGGACAGTTTTGAAGAAAAATTTAGGTGATCTGCAGGAATTACACAGACAAATTCGAGAAAAAAGAGATTTACATTCTCAAGAACAAGATGAAGAAAAAAAGAATAAATTAAATAAGGAGATTGACAATTTAAATAAATTGGCTTCATACAGAAGAAATAGATTTACAGCGATACATCATGCGGCCTATAAGAAATGGAAAAATTTTGAGTTGCCAATTCCTCCTACTAAAAATGAAATAAAAGAGATGCAAAAAATTGAAGAGAAGGTTCATCCAGAATATTTGGAAGAAGCTATAAAAGTAGATGATCAAGGCAACCCTGTACCAATTCCTGCTCCCGTAATTACAGATGAAATGCTTGAAGTTGTCAAGGACAGACATGGATATGAGCAGGACAAGGTCAGAGAATCAGAGGTAAATGAAATAAAAGATAAAGCTCTGAAAGAAAGTAAGGAGAAATTGAAGCATGCAAGAAGAATAGATAAGCATGGTGATCCTATACCACTTGACTCGCAAAGTGCTGAGGAGGAAGAAGTAGCTGAGGAGGAAAGTTTCGAAAAAGAGGAAGAAGGTTGGGAGGAAAATAACAGAAAAAGTCCATCTTTAGATTTGGATTCAAAAGAAGAAATTATTCCAACAGAGGAGATATTTGATGAAAAAGAGTATGAACAAAGTACTGATGCTCTAATTAAAGAAAAAACAGTTACAATGATTGAGGAAAAGGAATCTTACTTAAAAGATTTACATTCGGACATTGAATTTGAATATTTGGACAGCATTGATCGCTTTAGAGTAATTTTCAATGATCCTGAGATTAGAAATATAACAATATCTTCACAATTATGTTATGTTCTAGGCTTTCCCATGGGCCCTTTGGTAAACGGACAAATTGGAAAATATGGAATTGATCTTAAAGGAGGATTCACAAGTTTTGCTGTATATTCAAAGGGGTTAACGGGAACTGTAATTATGGGAAATTCTGTCAGTTCATTACTTAGAATTGTAGCTGTCGAGAATAGGTCTGGCGGAGTTGTTGAAAGAGTGTATGATCAACCAATGTTCATACCAGTGTTGCCTAGAGAGATTAATGAGATTGAAATTGAACTAAGATGGATGAATGGAAGTCTTGTGAAATTTGATCACGGAACTGTAATTATTACTTTAATGTTTAACAGAATGATTAAATTTTAATTTAAAAAATTCAAATTTAATTAACTCAATATTATTTTTAAAACTTGTAAAATTTTATTATATATTTTTTATCATTTTAATAATAAATTTAAAAACAAATTCGTCTGGATTTGAATAATTTAATAATAAGGATAGGAATTTTTTATAAGTGTATCCAGAAGAAATAAAATAAATGAAGGTGATACAATGTTGACCGCAAGTAGGTAGAAGAGGGTTTTGAAGGGGAACATTATTCATTACACGTTTTGGAAATTTGGAAATAAAATTTTTTATTAGATTAGGAATTTCTGGAAGTAATAATGAATCAAAAATAAGTATCTTCTCAGGGTTCATTATGAAAAATGCAATCCAATGTGATCCATTTTGAGAAGCCTTTTCTAGGTTGACGACCATTGAACAGGGGTATCTTTGAATTTCTTGTGGGATTTTGTCTGCTGCAAAGCATCCCATAAAATATCTTCTAGTTATTCTGTTGTGTCTTAAAATTTTCTCGATTTGTAAAGTGTCCATTTTAGTTGAGGAAGGAGAATTTTAAATTTTTCTTTGTACTTCTCCAAGTTCAAAGTCCTTGCTGTTGTTTTTATTCTTTAATAATTTTCTCAGTTGATATGTTAAGGCTATAGATAACAATAAAAGCCAGAGTATAATCAATAAAACGCAGTAAATAGTTTGAGCGATTGATGTTCCTGAAAATGGAAATTCCTTGCAAAGTGAAGGAAATTGTACATTATTCACATGTTCCATTGATGAAAAATTCAAAATATTAATATTGGTTTTAGTATTAGAATTAGAGACTAGTCTAGTGTTATTTTTAACTCCTTCAGGAATTATTGGGAAATTTTTTGAAGACGAATTGATAAGTTCGATTGGTTTAGGAGTTATTGTATTTGCGTAATAGCCTATACGTTCTCTTAATTTTTCTCTATATTCAAGATTATCATTTTCATTAATCATGGAATATTGTAGTGATAATTTATACAGAAAGAAAAATAAAATAATACAAACAAAGCTAAATTCAATTTTAATAGTAATATGGAACATATTTAAGTGAAATTAGAGAATAAAATATAAGGAAAAATTTACGAGTATTTATACTGAAATATCTGTGGAAATAGTTCTGTTTCTATCTAACATAAGAAGTGAATCGATTTCACCCATAGCTACTAACACAATCCCACCATTTGGAACCGGTTCATTGAAGGTCATTCTTATGCTAGTTGTACCATTTTTTATTAAATCAAACATCTCCGGTCCATTATCTTCCTGACTATTAGTAAGATTAAATACTAACAGACAAAATCCTCCATTTGAAAAACGTTGCATTGAAATTCCATTACTTTCTAAAGTCCCCGCGTATGCTATAGCCTCCTGCATATCATGATATATTCGCACATACTTCCCATTTGGAAAATCAAGAGAATACGGGGCAGCAGGGAATGTTACTCCCCCGGCAGTTATGGAAATATCTCTTAAATTAAAATGTTGAAAATTAAAAGGATGTGTCTTTTGTGATCCGACAAAATCGGCATTCTTAACCATTCCAAGTACCACTCTCCTCGGTACCTGATCCATCCATAGATTAGCATTAAATTCTGTTCTGTTCTCGCTTATGAATAATGATTTTAACGAAGTTTTTCTCATAGGATATCTTGCTGGTTTTAATTCTAATTTCTTTGCTATATCGAAAGCAAGACTGTCCATAAGCTCAATTTTCTTGATATATAATTTGCATGCAAGTATTTCTAAGTGATATTTATGATTATTTGCTCCTGAAGCAACAATAAGGAAATTTGACTCATTGGGCAAAAGTTCAATATCTACTTCACACTGATTAATTAGATACCGAGGTTGATTGCAAATGTCTACGTCTAATTTTGCCATAAATTGAGCGGATTTTTGAGTGCCATCAGCTGATGGTGCAAATAAGAGTCTTCTATTCTCAAAACCAACACCATTAAGCCCCAAATCACCATCATCGTAATATCCTGCGGCGGATAGGTATGAATTTTTTACTGTTTGTGGATAAGTAAGCTCATAGTCGAAAATACTTTTATATGCCATAAGCGAATTTCCTTCAAAGATTTGGGTTCCATTTATACTGATACGGCAATTTTTCCAAATTGTGTGTCCAATAAGTTGACAACAGGAAACATTGTTGTCTGCAGCCTCCAAATTGGTTAGACGACCATGTTCATCTTCTTTCCGAATTCTTAACTCGGTTAAAACATAACATTTTGCTAGGTCAACATAATTTGTGCTTGCGTGGATTTTGAAATGAAAAGGGGTGATATTTACAGGGTTAAGTGTGAGTAATTCAATAAATGATGAGTTGCTAATACTAACATTTGTATGAGGAGTTTCGAAAAATGATAAAGCATTTGTTATTGCATTGCCGGAATCGCGATCAATTTTTTGATGTGTAGACATTTTTATTTAATAAAGACCGAATGTATCTATTTTTTGACGTTTCTTTTTTGAGCTATGAGATGGTTTATCAATTATGATTTGATGACTTTTTTCCTTTGAAAATGTTGAATGAGGTCTACGCTTTCTTTTGAGTCTTTTTATACTATCCCTCGCTTGCAATCCTGTTCCAAACTGTTTTGTCATTCCACCCTTTTCAAGTAATCTGTCTAATCCGCGTTTACCTTCACTAATCACTGTTTGTTTAAAATTTGGTTTAAATGCTTCCTGGTCATATTCTGGATTTGCCACACTTTCTAAAATTCTTCCACCTGTATCCAAAGCTTCTTTTGCTACAGCCGTTCCCGCGCGTTTTGCATAAGGTAAAAGGAATCGCCAAAAATTTCTAAGTACATCTCCTACTCCACCACCCATTTGTCTTCCATATCCACGCTGATAAGGATTGAGTCCGCGAAAATAATAATAATTTTCATCAGTCCCTCCTCCTATTTGACTGATAGTTGTATGATGATCATCATATCCGATTGTTCTCGGATCAAAGGGAATATGAACCATATTTAGTTTAAATAAATTTAAGTTTATTTACTGAAAATACGAAATGAATCTGCGTAAATTTAATGAATAAAATTTTAAATGGAAAAATTGGGGATAAATTGTAAAATATAATAATCCAAATTAATTAATGGTGTTCAAGTTTTGATTAACAATGATATTTTATGTCTAATAATAATTATGAGTTTTTATTAATGGAAGATTAACACTTGAATAGACATTTCGAAGTGTGACATTTTGGCAAATGACATTCTGAAAGTTGGCATTTTGTCGTTTGGAAATTTGTCACTTAACATTTTTAAGGTTGGCATTTTGTCTTTTTTGACATTTTAAAATAATTGGTTAATTCCCCTTGCATTCTGTCTTGCGTCAATTTTGCAAATCATTTAATTTTTTTTGTAAAATCTTGTAAACTTTATTTCTCTGCATTTATTTTTATTTAATATATTTTTTAATATTTTTCATTATTTAATTAATTCTCAGACTCAAATATTCCAGCCCCTAGACTGAAATTCACAGTATACGAAATCTATAGAAGATTTTAAATTCAAAATTCCCTCCAACAAGTATTTTGAAGTTGACGTTTTGAGATTTGCATTTTGTCGTTTGACATTTTGACACTTGGCATTTTGTCACATGCCATTTTAAAGTGGCATTTTGTCATTAGACATTTTGAAAGTGGTATTTCGAAATAATGAGTTAAACCCTTACATTTGTACTTCCGGTCATTTTGGACAAACTTTGAAAAAATGAACTGAGACTCTAGAGTCCAACACAACGCACTATTTCGCTTTTAAACTTCTCTATTAGTACTTATCCCAAATGTTCTCCCAGCTTTCTCTAACCACTTGAAGGTTCTGATTGACATGCTATCATCATCTACCTTCAAAAGGTAATTAATCATTTTAAATATGATTAATTAGCCTTCATTATTAATTATCGATGAACCTCTTCAGTAGGTGTAGGTCGACGGCATAATCAAAATAAAAAGGCATTAAAAGAAGTAAATTTTGGGATGTGAGCGATTTGGGTTGTACCAAAACAAACTTAATGCATAAACCTCCTTAATCCCTAGGATTATCGGAAAGTTCAAAGGGATACCCCCTATAGGCTCAGGTTTGATGTGACAGGTGATAAAAGGGGTGAGCGATTTGGGTTGAAAATCGACCTGCCCAAAACGCTCAAGGTTTGAGAGCGATTTGGGTATAGTTAACTACTCATATACTTTTGCACCAGAAAAAAATATTTTTCAATAAAATATTTTTTTGCACCTGATACTTGATAAAAATATACCTTAAGGTTATATGCAAGTAAAAGACTGTCTTAGTATCTATCCACTCACGGTCTGTGCTCACTCAAGCCTGATATGTTGGTATTTAGCTACGTTTTTGTCGAAAAGCTTACTTTGCAATGTATCATTATTTTGTCTGTTTCTGTCGAAGGGCCTGAACGCCATTTTATATCCATTTGCTTTCATGTAAATTTAATGTTTTACATATGTATGTATAATTTTAATATCATTATAGTCTATTATAATAATTTTTTAAATTTACTATTATTTTCTTTTAATCTTAATATTTTTAGAAATCAACGCGACATGCTCATCAATTATTTATTACCATTTTAATTTACTGCTTGCTGTTCATTTTACCATTATGTCAAGTTATTTTTTTGCTTTAAACAATGTTTGAGTAAATAATTATTTTCTAATTTAATTAGACAATAGTAATAGTAATTTAGTAATTTCAATAGTAATTTCTATTTAATTAGACAATAATAATCAAATGTTTTTTGACAAAAATTTATTTGTTATACGTAAATTATTATAGATTATTTCATTTGTGATATATGTAAATTTTCTAAAAATAAATCTAATAAATATACTATTATGGTCTCTAAGTATTTAAAATTTGTCCCATTCAGCTAAACTGAATGGGACAAATATACTATTTTTGTATTTAATATACTATTTTAATATACTATTTTTGTTAGATTTTCATTTCATTTGTTAACTTATTAACTCGTAAGAACAAAGTTTGTTACATTCAAGACAATTTCCATCATTCTGTCAGAAAATATATATTTATTTAGTTAGGATAAAATAATGAATCTTTTTTATAAAAGAATAAATACCTAGAATATCTATCCATTATATTAGCATATCTATTATTTTATTATAGATATAATGGTTTTTATTTTTTAACTGAAAAAATATTGAATGGAAAAGTTTTATGTATGGGAAAGTTTTATGTTTATTTTCAACTAGGTTTTGAATTTTTTTTTCTAGTTTTGCATTCTCTTAATATTAGCTTAAAAAGTATGTCATGCACAACTTTAATAATTTTGTTTTGTTGTTTAATATCATAAATGTGATTTTAAAGTCATATTAATCATATTTCTGTATTCTGTATATTAATCATTTATGCAAATATCATATACGAAACATTTAAATCAGTTTTAACAAAACGATTCTTATAAAAGTATAAAAATTTTAATAATTGAAATTTATTTATATTTATAATGGACAACCATTCATTTTTAAGCCCTTGTAGTCATTTCAGGCAAAGGTTTTGTAATTCATTATTATTCCTAATAATGCTTATAATTTTGTACAATACTTTTTAATGAAATCTAAACTTTTTAATGATTAATTCTACAAATAATTTAAAATTGTTTTCAAAAATTCTATTAAATTAATAATTTGTATTATTATTTAAGATATTAACAATTGATTTTGAAAATCTTTTTTTCACTTTACTTCAATCAAATTTGCTTCCTTTTAAAAACTTATTTCCAATTACTTCATTTTTACTTCATTCTCCGCAACTTTGAATTTTTATAATATTTCATCATCTTTTTCATAATTATACATATATTTTGAATTAGTCCATATGTACAATTTATTTACTATTAAATTAAAAATATAAACATGAAAATGAAATTTTTTGAAGAAAATATTTTAGCATTTTAAGGTTATTTTATTACTAATTAGTAATATATTTCAAAAAATATAATTTTATTAATTCTTTGCCATTTAGGTTTAGATTTTATACATGAGAGGTATTATATGATTATAAGCAAACATAATTTAAAGTTTAGTCTAAAAATAAAACAAGCGAATTGTTAAAATAGCTATTTTTAAATGAGAAAGAATTGCTCAATTGTGAGAATGTAAAAAGGTGTGTAAGGTTGTTTCAGTGACTGGCTGGTTTTTTTTGAAGAAAAAAGCTTTTTCTGAAGAAAAGAACAAAAAATTTTTTTAATGCGTTGAGTGTGTGAATATATTTAGCTCTACCCAGCTCTCTTTTTTTGATGGTTACACTAAAAACAGGAGAAAAAATTCGTTGTTTGCTTTTTATTTTTTGACCAAAACACAAAAAGAGAGGAGTGCTTTTCCTATGTTTTTAGTATTTCAGCAAATAATTGTTTTCGAGTCTGAATGTTTTTAGAAGTTCGCAGAATTTAGCTACTTTTTATGTAAGCCAAATATGTCTGAAAATAATAAAAAAAATTTAAAACAATTATTTTTGGGTAAAGGATTATTATTATTATAATTACTACTCGACCAGATATCAACCGTCAGACTTTGAAAATCAATTTGACAAATTTGTTTGGTAATCGCATTCCTCACGATTACTGAATTATTTTATTTTTTATTATATTATAGTAATTATGAATAAAATATTATTATTATTTTAATTGTTATTTTATCTTTTTAAAATATTTACATTTTTGTTTATTTTTTATTTAACTAATTTTAATGAATGAAGTAATTCACTTGTAGATGCTAATAAAAATGAAATTAATATTTGTATTTTAATTAATATATTATCTTTTTAAAACATAATTACATTATTTTTTGTTTTTATATTAACTTTATTTGATTTTTGTTATTCTTTATTTGCGATATTGATTTTTAAGGTATTTTGTTGTAATATAGGTGAATTTAACTCCCCATAACAATAAAGAATCATTGAAATTTTTCACTTGTCATTTCTTTTAAATTATCCAAAAACTTTTTACCCATTCGGATTTACCAGACCCCTACTTCCTGACACAATCATCGTGAAAGTGTGCTTAAATAGTGTGTGAATAAAATCAACGTGTTCAAATCCGTTCATTTTAAAAAGTACAATTCTATCATTTTACTTGTATATATAGATCCATAAAATTGTAATTTCTATTCAGAAATATGGAATTTCTAACTCTCATGATTGGGGTATCATTTATTCCCGAGCCTACGCAGCCTGAGCCTGAATTAATCATTATTGACGAAGAACCAAAGGTTTAATTTTTATTTCAAGCCCCAATTGATTATAATTTTAGCCTTTTACACCTGCAGTTGGGGAAGAAAAGATCAAAGAAGAATGGAACAAAAGGTTTTAATTTAAAAAACTACAATTAATTTTCATTTCAGCCACCTACACCATCATTTGCTGTTCCTGCTGAAGCAAAGGTCAAAGAAGAAAAGGAGAAGATATTGGCGAGGCGATGCTCAACATGAGTGTCAAGCTACTTCGCTTAACTATATACGAACCTTTGGACTAGACTGTCGAGAACTCATTTCGCGAACCTACTCCATCACCACCACCGGAATTTGAATACTTGTGCAAGCTAAAGAATTGTTCTCTCAAAGACTACACGTTCTCTTCCACAATCTTGAGGAACGCCGAGAATAATGAATCATCTGCGTCGAAATGTTGAGCTACGTACTTGTCATCTCACGCCGTAATACCAAAAGTCCTTGGGCGCACAATAACGGAATGAGAAACTGAAAAATTAAAAATTGCTTCATAATACCGTGATTAAACCATTTTCTCCAGGTCGAATCTCCTCACAATGACAGGCAAAACTCCTTTAACAATTTCAAAAGATTGTGTTGGAAAAGAATTTGTATCGTCCATTGTAACTTATAAAGCTTTTCTGTCGCCAAATTATAAAGAATATATTCAAATACAAAATCCATAAGTTCGAATTTATACTAAAAAATATTTTTAAAAATTAAAATAGAAATACCTGGGAGACAGTAAATTTGGATGTCAATATACGAGCAGAATTTAGTGGTTTTTTGACCATTGACATAATTAAAACTTTTTTCCATTTCAAATTAAAAGAAAAAACCTCAGAAACTGTGTCAGTTTCAGCATCACTTGCTGCATAGAGCGTCAGAGGATATAGACCATGCTATTGCTGCTATTAGCTCGCGAGAAACTCAGCAGACTCCTCAATTAGACCAGAAACCTTCTACATCCCGAAGATTGAAAAGAAATATTCATTATTCGTAAACCTGCGCAATTTGCCTTTTTGCAGATGAGGAGGTAAATATACGTTACGCTCCGGATACATGCGGATGTCTGGCGTTTTGCGACACATGCGTTGAAGGAGGGTTATTTGATAATATGAAAAATGCCTTGCTAAGAAATATCGACCACCTTGAATATGCGGAAAATGAATTTGATGGGGTCACAAGAAGAAATAGACAGTCGGATAGATATGATTAGAGGCCAGATTTTTAATAAAATAAAAGCGCGAAATATGGCATAAAATATTTAAATAAATTGGCTAATTATTGACAAAAACTGGAAAAAATTAGTGAAATTTTGAAATAAATTGTGAAATAATTTTAAAATAAATATTCAAACATATTGAAATAATTTGCAAAAATCAGAAAATTGAAATAACAGGAAAATTGGCAAAATATTGAAATATATTGAAAACATATTTGGGTTTCTCTCGGCAATCAGCCTGTTCGTCAAAACCCAGAAGGTCAACATCCTAAAGGCTTACTGACCCAGAAGGACAACCTCTGATATTAGTGAGGATAAATGGTATTCGTGCTGATTAGGAAGGATGTTTGAGAATTAAAGCGGATATAGAAGAATTAAGAAGAGAAGAGATGCTTTTAAAAAATAGTGGAACTCTCTATCCTTACAAGGCTTATATAACAAACGAGCTTTCTTTCCCTAATAATGTTAAATCTAACTTTCTCGCATCCATCGGATATTGGATAGATCTCCTAATGAAGGTTGTGAAGATCTATCAGAAAAAATGAGGATATTTCATTTAGAATATTTGGATAAGTTAAAAGAACTTAGAGCCCAAGCGAAGCAAGAATATATCAATCTAAAAGGTGAAAAAAAGAAAAAGCCAGCAGATAATACAACCAAAAATGAACATGAACCAGAAGAGAATATTAATATAATGATTGAACCAGAAATATTCTCTAATTTACTTTTAGAATACCATAATAGTCTGGATGAAAATAAAAGGAAAATTGTTTCGTTAACAAGTGATACCGGATTCGAAAAATGGATAAGTGATTATCGTAAGCCAGGATCTGTGTGTAACTTTGAGTTTTATACTAAGAAAAATCGTTTCGCACTGACTCTAGATAAAACATATATAAAAAATATTAAAATTACAGATCAACTTGCCTATATTTTAGGATTTGAATCTTATGATATATCGGAATCTACGGTAGCAAGATTTATACCAGATATGAGAAGGGGAGTATCATCTTTTCACGTATATGCCCCTGGACTAATCGAACCCATGGTGATTGAAGATGTAAGTTGTTACGACCCGAGGTGTCCGAGATTTCACTAATGTGACGAGCACAATAATAACACTATCACAAAGAGAAATAAACAAAGTAGGCGAAGGGAATGGGACAGACGAAGGAGATCAGTGACTAGCCCCGCTAGTATGATCCAAATAGACTGACGCTTTCACTGGCTTTTATACTAAACACTTTAAGGGCTGACGCCCATACACAACATAAGTGCTCCTGTTTTACGTATTGTAAATATTAGGGGGCGGCAAGATGAAATTGTTAAAGAACAATTTCTTTTTATACAGTATCATAAATTGTTAATAAAGGAAATTTATGAAATTTTTATTGAAATAAGAACATCAAGTGGAGCCCTAATGCCATTTCAATATGGAACTTGTACATTAACCCTCCATTTTAAAAAGTCACCATATTTCTAATTTGTTATGAACACTTTACAAATAAATAAAATATTAAATAGAAATAACATCACAAAATATTATTATATCGGTTGTTTCCCTTCGGATTCCATTCCTAACCCCATTAATTTTAAAATCTTTTGTATGGTTGTAAATACTGATACAAGTAGGGAAGCTGGAAGTCACTGGATAGCAATATTTTGTCAATATCCAAGTGTAGATTATTATGATTCGTTGGGGATATGGCCCCCAATAAGCTTACATATACGAAACTATTTGAGTTTATTTCAAAGTGTTCGCTTTAATCGAATTCAAATTCAACACCCCTTCCAGTACACATGTGGACAACACGTAATATTTTTCTTGTTTCTGCGATGTAAAGGATTGCCCATGGATAAGATAATTAAATGTTTAAAAGGAGTTGATGCAGACAAATTGGTTTCAGAATTTGTCTCCGCTAAGATATTTAGTATAAATAGTTGAGAATTTATTACATTGATATTAAAAATAATGCATATCGAATTTGATCCCTCGAATGTTGATTGGTCAACATTGACCGATTTATCATTAGACAATTCAGTTCATCAATGGGGTGGTTATAATGTTTTTCGAGGTGTCCCATACCAACGAGGCAGTGGTCTAGGATCCGTATTTAGAAGTTTTTTGCGATACCTGATTCCTTATGGAAAACAAATTGGTAGTGCAATTGGCAGACAGGGCTTGGAATCTGGTAATCGTGTTCTAACAAATGTTTTAGAAGGTAAAGATTTGAAGGAATCACTTATAGATGAGGTTAAATCTGGTCTAAAGAATTTGCTTCAAATTTCTTTAGACCAGATATGTTGATAAACAAAAGATAATGTTGATAAACAAAAGGGGAAGGGTTTTGATTTAAAGCGTTATAAAAATATTGAGAAACGCCCTGCAATAGGTCAAATGAATAATGATAGTCATGATTTAGAGGTAAAAACTATAAATAAACGACCATATTCAAAAATTGGTCCACCTAATTTTATTCCAAAGCCTTCACGAAAATCGCGCAAAAAATCTACCAAAAAACGATTTCGTGTAGACGCACTTGGTACATATTAAAATGAGCTGCTGCAAGAAGATAACGAAAACAGCCTCTTAGCTCTTAATAGTGCCTTGAGTATATTCACCGTGCCACCTACAAATGTTTCAGTTGTATTGGAAAAGGATTTAATTAATGATTGCGGACGCGGGGAGGATATCGTGATCTAACAATTAGGGCAATTTAGTTTTGACGAAAAAGAAATTTTTAACGCGGCGCATGCGAAAATTTTGGAGGGTTATTTATCCATATTTTTTCCTTCATCAGCACCGCAGGCAAAAATTTTGAGAATATAAGGAAGGATGTGTAGCCAAAATTCTCACTTTTCTAGCGCCGCAGGCGAAAATTTTTGGAATTTCTAGAGTTCAAGACAGAAAATACTCCATTTTACAAAAATCCCGCAAAATACAAAATATTTTGCGGGATCCCGCATGCGGGATTTTTTTTCAAAACCTTTGCGGGACAGAATTTGCAGGATAAATCCCGCAAAAATCCCGAATCCCGCAAAATCCCGCAAATCACAAAAAGTGCGGGATTGCGGACGCGGGATTGCGGACGCGGGGAGGATATCGTGATCTAACAATTAGGGCAATTTAGTTTTGACGAAAAAGAAATTTTTAACGCGGCGCATGCGAAAATTTTGGAGGGTTATTTATCCATATTTTTTCCTTCATCAGCGCCGCAGGCAAAAATTTTGAGAATATAAGGAAGGATGTGTAGCCAAAATTCTCACTTTTCTAGCGCCGCAGGCGAAAATTTTTGGAATTTCTAGAGTTCAAGACAGAAAATACTCCATTTTACAAAAATCCCGCAAAATACAAAATATTTTGCGGGATCCCGCATGCGGGATTTTTTTTCAAAACCTTTGCGGGACAGGATTTGCAGGATAAATCCCGCAAAAATCCCGAATCCCGCAAAATCCCGCAAATCACAAAAAGTGCGGGATTGCGGACGCGGGATCCCGCAAAATCCCGCGCGGGATCCTGTCCCGCGCCGACCTCTATTATGAACATATAATGTATAGAGATTAAATATTTTGGCATCAAAGCTCAATAAAAATACAATTGTTAGATGTAATACAGAAATTTGCCCTTAAAAATTCAAAGGTCTTCAATCACTTTAATATAAAATTTAAAATTGTATTTCAATAAAAAACTTTATTGCTTTGAAATTAATTTGAATAAAAATTATTTATTTGGAAATTTTTAATATCTGGATTTGTTAGATTTTAATTCTAACAAAACTTATTCTAATATTTAAATTAAGTTATTAATTTATATTATATATTGTTTGGTTGCTGAATCTGCTATTTCCAATTTTGACATCTAGCGAGCACTACAGGATATTTTGGAAATGAGCAACCTTAGTTTGGAAAATTAAGTAAATTTAAATTTTTAAAAATTTTTTTATATTTCTAAAGCTTTCGAGAAAAAGAATTAATTTTTAAAATTAATCTAAATTATCCAAACAAAAAAGAATTAAAAAATTCTAAAAATTGCTTGAAAGAAAGTGAATTTGATTTAGATTAAAATCATAAAATTAAAGTTTATAAAAATTAATTAAAATAGGAAAAGTTAGGGTTTCTTCAGGTATTATCTCTTATAAGGAAGTTAGTTTCAAAAAATAAGAGTAAAATGACCGAATATGAATTTAAAATTAGAATATGTATAATAAAATATAAGGTAATTTACATAATTATTAAATATTCTAAATAGCCTGGTAAAAATTTTAAATTTATAAATTAATTTTCTCGAAGTTTTCATAGCATTTATAAAAAGAGTCGTAATAGTTGAATTTTCTTTTTTGCTATCTTAAAGTGAATAAGGATACTTAAAATAAAAGTGATGCTTAAATTTGTCACACTTTTTAAAACCTATCCAATTAACAATTAGCAATTAAAATTAACAATTAATGATTAATAATTCATTAATAATTAACAATTAATAATTAACAATTAATAATTAAAAATTAATGATTAACTTTAAAAGAGCTCATTGAAAAATCATTTATTTCTTGTGGTGTAATAAAAGATTATGAAACGAATTTAGACAATTAAATACATGTTTTTAAGGTTGCTAGTTTTAATTGTTAATATTTATGTATAATCTATTCCAAAATTCTGTTATTCAATTACATTTAGCTAAGCAAGATGTTTTTATTAATTTCTGATTTAAAAATTGGTGATACTTATTATGTAAACATTTTTAAAATAAATGTAAATTTGCTCCTATTTTGATGTTAGTTGGTAGAATATAAATGCCATAGTATTAAAATTTTTAACTATAATAAATTTGAAGATAATAAAATTTGGATAATTATTTATTAACTAATAATATTAATCTTAAATGTAAAAAGCTATGTTTTATTTTTGTGACAGGTTATTTAAACATTATGCAAACAGAATATCTAGAACAGATATATAAGAATTTTTTCAAAATACATAAAATTCTTATAAAGCAAAAAGTAACAAAATATATATATATTATTTTTTGAACAGCAGATTAATATGTACTCGTTTTAATTAATATGTACTCATTTTGGCGAATCGGATTTATTGGAATCATGGTTGGTGCAGCATAATTGGATTGACGATGGCAGTTAACTACGAGGAATGAGGATCAAAAGCTTACTGGTAACATTTTGGCGAATCGGATTTATTGGATTTGTCAAATAAGATTGACAATAATTGCTAAATTGAACAGCAGATTATTTCCTTAATTTATATAAAGTTAACGATTTTAATAAAAATTAAATTTAAAAACAGTTATTATTTTAAATTAATTGATAAATACAAAACTATAAAAACAGAATTATAAAATTTCGATATATTTTGCAATGAATGTTAGTAATAAATTAAAATAAACTATAAATTGAATGAATATGAATAAATAAGAAATTAATAAATTGAATAATTTTGAAAAATTACAATATAAAAATTTAGTTTTACTTAAATTATTAGTAAATATAACCATTGCAACATTAATACAGGCTCATTACATCTGAAAAAATAAAACAAATTTTTAAGAATGACATACAAGCCAATACCTGAATTGAAATTTATAAAATTGAAATTTATTGCTGAATTGGAATTTATTTGCTTTAAGGAAAACGATTGTAAAAGGATTAACTTTTTTTCAAATTTTTCTGATTTTCAAATTTAAATTTTTGATTTAATATTTCTGATAACAAAACAAAAAGAATTAACGGAACAAGTACAAATTTGACTGATTCATATATGATGGAGGCTCTTTTTCGTCAAAATGTTAGAGACAGAGGCATTTTTGAAAAAATTAAAAAATATTGTCTTTCAGTCAAAAATTAAATTTTATGAAAATCTTTTTTATTAATCTTCAGCTAGATAGCTGCACTATTTAATAAAAAATAAACTTATTTTAATTTTAAATTACATTTTTCCAAATATAAAATAAACTATTAAAAAATTTCTCATTTATTTAGTAATTAAATACAGCTTGATAGCTGAGTATATTATCTGAATTTTTTTTCAGTTAGATATCTGAGTATTTCTACAGTTGAAAAATATTTTTTAAAAAATTTATGCTTTCGGCTAGATAGTGAATTATTTTCTATACAAATTACTCGTATTCCAAACAAAGATTGTAGTTCATCATTATCATTAGATTGAATGAAGTAAAATATGACCATATGATGAAGTTAAATTTGACATTGATAGCTTTAGTTAAATAATTGTTGGAATTAAATGTTTAAGTTCGGATTTATAGATATACTTCAATTCCGAGACCCCTTTTCTTGGGAAGCCCAAAGGATTAAAATCGCACATAGGTGTATATGCGACACTCTCACCAAACAAAAATCTGACAATCAACCGAATCCAAAAAATCAGTATCGTATACAGGGTGACAAGAAATGTTAAGGACAAACTATTCATGCAATAACTTTATTCAAACTAAAGAAAATAAGATCAAATAAAGATGAAATTATAGAGAACTAAATTGAGAATAAAATATAAAAATCTTTTAGAATCTTTCCAATTCTACTTTGAGATAAGGTTAAAGGAACGTGAGAAAAATTATTGCTCCAGGTCGCAACTTTTTTTGAGAAATTTTGCTTATAACTTAAGGATAGATTGCAGGAATTACACAAAATTTTTGTGGCATCTAGAGCAGTCCTTTATCTATAGAAATTATAAAACAAAAAATTTTTTAAATTAATGCTTAAAGAGATATTCGATTGCGCGTAACCCTCCCAAAATGAGAAAATCGCATTCCCCCAAAACTGATTTACATCTATTCAGAGCCATCCATGTAGGAGTTGAAGTTTTCATCTTTCATATTTGTCCGGTTCGCTAATGATCTTAATTAAATTCTGTTGAGATCATCCCGTCTGGACTTCTCCTTTCTGAGATACAGAAAATACAATTTTGGGGGGAAAATTTTGATATGGTGTACCTAAAATTACATAACTTTCTTAATCCTTAATCAAAAAATCTTTAATTTTACTATGTGATAGAGAAATAAATAAGCTACAAAATAAACAAAAAAATATTAAAAAATATAAACGAGAAAAAAAGTTATGGCAAAATTAATTTTGTCCTAAACATTTCTTGTCACCCTGTATATATGTGTGTGTGCAACATTCTTAACAATTATCGAAACAGAAATTCCCAGTCCAATACTGCAAGTGATTTCTGATGTTCTATTTTATTTATATGTATAATCTCATTCAATTTTTAACTGCATTTTAAAAATGTTTTTATAATTTAAATCTAAAAATTCAATTTAATTTAATAATATATTTTAAAATATTTGACTTAATTGATTTTAGTGAAGTAAAATTGACAATTAAACAACCCGTTAATTGGTAAATTAAGAAAAAATTAGAAAATAATTGAAATTGGGAAGGAAATTGTTTAAATACTATAAAAGTTAACAAATACTAATATAAAAACAAATAATAATATTAAAAAATTTTAAATGAGTTATTTCGAATTATATTAAAAATTATAATTTTTAAACATATTGTTGAATCCCATTTTATATCTGCTATATAGAACCATTTAATAGAACATTTATAACTAGGTTAATTTTATTGTTTGATAGAAAACAAACTTTCAAGTTAGGAAATACCAATAAATGAAGCTATGAATACACTATTAAAATAATACCTTAATTTTATTAATTAAGCTAAGACATATATTTTCTCAATTTATTTTGTATAAGAGTGAATATAATAAATTTGCTTATCATTAATAATTTAATAAATATTTTTCATTAAATATGATTTATTTTTATTTTATTTTATAAATTAATATATTTAATATTAATATACTAAATTAATGTGTAAAATTAATGTATAAATTAATGTATTAAATTAATGTAAAATAATAAATTAAACGAAAAAGTTGATATAATAAAGTTAATAAAATTTATTGAAAATAAATATTTCATGACACAGCAACAAACGCATACTATTCTTAGTTTTTACGACTGACCATTTTTATCTTGACACTCTTTTCGATCTTTTCTTTTTTTTTTATTTTTATTGTAAAGGAAATAAAGGTTATTGCTTATTTGGTTGTGAAGTTTAGTTTAAACTTTTACATTTTGTTGACTTATGCAACAAAACAAAGGCTGCATCAAGTGTGATATTAAAAAATTAAATGTACTAGAAGGAATTATTAATCAAGAGGCTGTTAAAACTTATCCAACGTCTAAAGTTTAGAATAAAAATTTATATATTTAATTAAATATTTTGTATTGAACGATAATTTTTTGGTACTATCTTACTATTCCTTTACAAAAATTCATAATGTATAATAAACTACATAAACAAAAATATTGTCATCAAAATATAAATCAGAAACAGTTATAATTAGAAACAATATAATCGAATTAACAAAAGGAAAGACTAACAAAATATATCTGGTGGTTAACGATAAAAAATAAGTTCAAATTAATCAGTCTGAAGATTAATTAACATAGTTGAATTAGATAATTATGTTAAGAAGATGTTAGAAGATAATGCCATATTAATTGATGACCTGTGATCGATAATTAAAACTTGAATTTATAATAGGTGAAATTGAATATAATTAGATTTAAAACATTATGCAATTGCTAACAAATTATTAACAAATTATTGATTAAAATTAATTTAAAGATAAATTAAAAGATCTGACCGTTGAATAAAATAAAGAAATAGAATAGGATTTTTAGCTAGATTTTCTTTTGTGTAATTCAATGTTGTACGCAGGTGTTAAAAATCAAATAAAAAAATTTAAAGAAAAGATTGGTCACACACCAGCAATAACAGAACAACTTCTCCAAAAAAACTAAACCATGTACAATATGCATGCCTTTTCTGCTAAATTTGATTATCTTAAATATATAAATAGAAAATTAAACCAATTAAATATATTTTAAATTTTCTTATAGAATATTTTCTTTTGATGAAGAAAATTGGAAAGCAAAATGTTTCTGTTCTATCATGTTTCAGAGATAATAGTTATTATCGTGAAGCTGTAGATCAAATTTAATTTTTTTCAGTCAAATTTAAATTTTTTATGGATTTTTTTCAAAATTTAGATATTTTTCCCATATTATTGAAGCAACACTAATCTAAATAAATTCTTATTAGTGCTGCTTCAATAATATGAGAAAAAATTATTAAATATGAGAATTGTTGTATAATACATTTTAATTACCCAAGTTTAAGCTTTTTCATATAAAATTGAGAATTTGATTTTTGGATTATATTTGTTGAAAAATTGAGTTAAAAAAATGCCAACTCCAGCAACTTCTCGTAAATCTATATTTCGAAATTTTGAACAACGTTTCCAAAAAATTGAAAATCTTTTACTTCAAATTATTCCGGAAAATAATACTGAGAATGAACCAACATTAATTTGCTTAGAAAAACGTCTTGATAAGCTGGAAAAACAAGTGCATCCACTTGTTTCGGCATTAAAACAACAAAAAATTGGACAAAATTCTAATATTACACCTGATTTAACAACACAAACAACAGAATCGATTTCACCATGGGGTTGTCCCCCTGACCTTCTCATTCGTCATGTTAACGCCGCTATGTTAGACAGAGAAATTATAGAAGAAAAATCAAAAAGAGCAGTGTTGGAAAAGATGCCAGAGAAAATCGATGAAAAAGAGGTAATAAAATCGATTGTGGAGAAATGTGGTTTAGAGAACGAATTAATAGAAGAAGATATTCATCGCCATCCAAGGCAAAAACGTGAGTCGAATAACAAATCTCGTATAATTAAAATTCCATTTCGCACAGTTAAGGCCCGAAATACTTTTTTAAAAACGTACCGTAAGGCACTAAAAAATTTACCAAATATTCCAAAATTCATCAGTGCCAGACGTGACATGACTATGTCTGAATTGTCTATTTTATATAATTTGCGTTCTAAGGCATATGCCGAAAATCAAAAATGTGGCCAATATAAATATGTTGTAAATGACCTTTCAATTAAGGAATTACCTAATCCAAAGCCATTCAAAACTCATGCATAGGAATTTCCGAGCAAACCAAATGAAATAACTAAACAAATAATTCCCCGAATTTCTTGTATACTTATTAATGCCAGGTCTATATCTAACAAAATAGCTGAATTAGAATTCATAGTTAATCAATACACACCAGACCTAATCATGATAAATGATATAATAATACTATTTCTCAAGAACTCACGATTATGGGTAAATATCAATTAGTATTAGCCAATAGAACTAATAGTAGGGAGAAGGGGCTTTAATTTTAATTAAGAAAGAAATTAGCTTTCAAGAAATATTTTCAGGAACAAAATTCCAATGTGAATTAAATTATATTAAGCTTCTAATAGGAATCAAACCCATTCATTTAATTAATTTATATAGACCCCCTAATTGTTTATTAAAGAATACAAAAAAGTTATTTAACTATCTTTCCAATTTAACTGAATCACATAATTTAATATTTTGTGGGGATTTCAATACAAAACATATTGATTGGCAAGAAAATAAGTTGTCCGATTTAAACGATCCTGTGGCAAACTTAATGCTAGAATTTATAGATAGAAAACAGTTAAAACAGTTGGTTAAAGAACCTACCAGGAAAATTCAATTTTAGATATAATCCTTACTAATAACATTAAAACTGTCCAAGAAGTTGAAGTTCTTGAAAATTTTTCGACGTCTGATCATAAAATAGTTAAATTTAATATCCCGTCAAAGATAATAAAGGCCAAAAATCCTAAAATATACAAAAGAGATTTACGCAATAAAAACTTTTTAAAGCTAAACCATATGCTAAGACAAAGTCATATTGAGCATCACATTTCTTGTAAATATGATGTAAATCAAAAATACATGACATTTATAAATCTTTTACTAGAAATGTACAATAATGCTATTCCAAATAAGCCACTGAATAAAATAATAAGAAACTCGTACCCACAAAGAATAAGGGATCTATACTCTCAAAAACTAAAATTATATAGAAAAAGAAAAAATAATCCCAACAACAATAAGGTCAAAATAGACTATAGCAATGTATCACGGGAACTTAAAAAGCATTTAGATAAATTTAAGAATGAATCCGAGGTAAAGATGTTATCACGTGGTCAAAATGGGTTTAATAAATATATCAGAAATAAACTAAAATCAAACAATGAAATCCCAATGTTAATTGACCCTAACGGTAATATTCAAACTGATAATAAACAGAAATGTGAATTATTTGCCAAAAATTTTCAAGAAATATTTATGGGAAAACAGTTAATATGTTAGATAACCACAATTACCCGATTAATAATAAAAGACTTTCTGATATTGAAATAAATTTAGGGATAATATGGGAAATTCTTAAGAAACTACCAAGTCAAAATTCAACATCACCCGATAAAATTCCTTTCATTTTACTTAAAAATGTCCTGAATTTCTAACAAAGATCTTAGGTGATATATTTCGACTAGCTTTGGACGAGGGGAAAATACCAGAATTATGGCGAGAGTCTATTATCATACCAATATTTAAAAAAGGATTAAAAACAGATCCGAAAAATTATCGACCTATCTCATTAACTAGCACTATTTGTCGAGTATTTGAAAGAATTATTTATAATCAAATAATAGAGTTTCTAGATGGAAAAAATTTTTTCTGTAATGAACAATTTGGGTTTATGAAAAAAAATCTGCGACTCTACAGCTTTTAGAAATCATGAATGAATTTTATGATTCCATTCAAAATAATTATAATGTTGATGTAATATACATCGATTTTGTAAAAGCATTCGACTCGGTTCCAATTAATATATTATTGTATAAACTAAAACTGGCTGGGATAGATGGAAAGCTACTAGTTTTTATTGAAAATTTTCTAACAAATAGAAGCTTTAGGGTCAAAATAGATGATGAGTTATCCGAAAATAAATCAACTCATTCGGGAGTACCTCAGGGTAGTGTTTTAGGACCCTTATTATTTTTAATATTTATAAACGATTTGCCAGACTATATTTCTGAAAATGTAGGGATAAAAATGTACGCCGATGATGTTAAATTATATAAAACTCATAAAAACGATAAGAGTTCAGATCTCACTAATACCCTTATAAAGTTAGAGAAATGGGGGCAAATTAACGGACTAGAAATATCACCCGAAAAATGCTTTTCATTATACATAGGCAAAAATAACATTATGGAAGATTATTATCTTTATGGTAAAAGGATTGAGAAATGTACTAATATCCGAGATTTAGGCGTAATCATTGATAGCAAATTAACATTTACAGATCATATAAGCAGAATAGTTAGAAATGCTTATCTAAAAAGCCATCAAATATTAAGAATAATGAAAACAAGGGAATTAAACAATTTAATACGAGCTTACAAATCATATGTCCGATCGCAATTAGAATACGCGACAGAAATTTGGAATCCGTCTCAAAATAAGGATATAACTAAAATAGAGAAAGTTCAAAAATTTTTTACAAGAATGGCATTTAAGAAATGTGGGCTAGTTTATAAAAATTATCAGGAGAGATTAAAAATATGCAACTTACATGAACTAACTACTAGAAGAAAAATATTTGACATGACTACTACATTTAAAATAATTAAGGGCTTGACATGTTTAAATCCTAAAAAATGTTTTGTCATTTCAAATAGATCGTTACGTAGGCCTTTTCTACTAAGAGTAAGAAGTCACACAACTAAAAGTCAGAGGAATTTCTTCCACAGAATAGTAAAAGATTGGAATTGTCTTTCTTTAGAATCTATGAAAATTAATAAGCCCAAGGAATTCAGGGAATTATTGAAGACCATGTACTGAGTTTTGAATGGTATTTACTAATTTAGCCTATAAATTTTGTCACATATATTTAAAAAATAAAAAAATTTCTTTTCACTAATTTACATTTAATTCTAATTTACATTTAATTTGTTTTGTTTTACTATTATTTGTATTTTTTCACACATTTATTTGTATTTTTCACCACTATAATTGCGCAAATGCGCTTGTGGTTTGCTCAATAAATAAATAAAAAAAATTTAATTATTAACAAAATTATTTTTATTTCAATTTATTTTACTAATTGCTAACCAAACCAGCAAACCTATTATTTTTATACCATTTAGTAAATAACAATTAAAGCACTTGATTAAAAGGATTCACGACAGTACCACTTCAACAACTTGTTACTTACATCCTAGACTAGTATATAAACTTAAAAATAATTTATTTTAAATTAATGTTTTTAGTTAAGTAAATTAAATAGGATAAAAATGTAAAAAATAAATGGATTTTAAAGTTTCGAGTCATTTATATATTATTTTGCTTTTAATGATTGATAATTTTTTAATTAAAATGTGCTGTAATTTTTCTCATAATATTATTTTATAAATAAATCTAAATGAACGAAATTGTGATTCATATGGGAAGGAAAACTAGATGAAAATACTAAAAAAGCAAAAATAATAATTAAAAAATAATAATGCAGAACAGTACAAAATTAGCTGAAATAATTGAATATATATATTTTATCTCAAATAAATTCCGCTAAAATATATCAACGTGAACGCTTTTTTAGAACTGATAAGTAGGTTAATTTTGCTGAACTTTGTTAAGAATGCGTAAATCTTATTATTTTTTAGTTTTAAAAGCGTAATAATTAACTAAAAATGGATTAATCATAATTTTAATTATTTATCTCTCATCGGATTTGAATATCCGAGACTATCCGATAACCTTATCGAAGAGTCTGGGACGATGATGATCATTAAGCTCATTATTGTTTCGTTTTTTTCGTGAGAACGATTTAAATTTAGTATTATTTTTCACCTCCATAATTCTCAGAATTATTGTCTGCAGCGTAAAAAATGTAAGAAATTTGGCTTAAGGAACTCCAAAATTCACAAAATTTTCGCCTGCGGCGCTAGTAAAGAAGAGGAGGCTTTACCTTACCTTTTACCTTTGCCTTACCTTCTTACCTTTTACCTTTACCTTACCTTCTTTACCTTACCTTTTACCTTTACCTTACCTTCTTACCTTTACTTTACCTTTTACCTTGCTTGGAGGCTTTACCTTACAAAATTTTCAATATTTTTGCCTACAGTGCAAAAAATCGGAATTTTTGGCGCCGAAGGCGCTAAAAATTTTTTTGTTATTTCCCAAATCCCGACTCCCGAGGTCATTTCCCGACCCGACTCCCGTTTCCCGATTCCCGGGTTTTTTCTTCTCCCGAGCATGCTCTCGAGAATGGATATCATGTATAATGGATATCATGTATAGGAATGTATATCATGTAATCCAATGTGCAATGTAAATTTAAATTAAATGTTAAATATATATTAAAATATCTATTATTATATTTTGGATTTTTTAATTAATTATTTAAAAATATTGTTATTTTTTATTAATAACAAACAATTATTTTTATATATTAATAATCACCCATGTGTTATATATTTTTGTAAAGTTCAGCCATTTAATAAAGTAGTTATTTTCTGTGATAATTTCTATTAAACCATATTAAAAATATTTTAAATTATTTATTAATTTAGAGGTAATATTAATTAGTTATAATTGACAAGTTCAATTATGATTATCTTATCCAATGTCTCGGATCTGATAATAATACATGTAACAATCTCTAAAATTTTTCTATTTTAATCACAGGCTGAGAAAAAACGCTCAAGTGGCTGGCACAATACGGTCTTATCATAATAATTGCAAATAAGCAACATTAGGGACTAATTATACGAATAATAATAAATTTAAATTTTCAACACTTAATAGGTCAAATTGAAAAGGATTGCTTATTTTTGTTGAAAAATGGATTGTTTATTTTCTAAAAAATACTATATTGCTTGGGACTTTTAATTGCACAGAGGTTTCTTTTTGGTAATCTCACGTCAAAATTCTGTCTCGAATAGATGTTGTAGCAAAATTCAAAGGCATAAAAATTACAAAACATTTTGAAATGGGTTCGATTTGAAATAGGTTCGATTCAAAACTTTAAAATTTTAAAATTTAAATTATTTTTCAATTTTTTATCAATTATGAAAGTAATATGTAAGTTAGTTAAGTTAGTATAGTAGTTAGATTTATCAAATATACATTTTTATTACTTATTACCTTTTACAAATGATGAATCCGCTTCAAATAGAACAATTATTTTATTATTTCATATTAATAAATAAATTTTGGACTAAAAGACAGCAATCGATGATTGTTTGAAGTGCTTAAATTATAAAATATTTAAAAAAATAAAATAATATGCGACATCTCATCTAGCACTATATTTCTTAGCAAATTTTTATGTAATAGCACATTATTTCTATTAAAACATATTTTTAGTTATAAGCTTTTGTAAATAAATAAAAAAATTCAATTTTATTAAAAATAAAAGAATTTAAATTTTTTTAAAATTACTTCGAATCAAGAATTCTTTTTCTAGAATCGATAGTAGAGTTGAATTTTTAAAAATAAGTGATTGGTGTTTGGAATATTGTTGGTAAACATGTGATGACAGAATACCAGAACAATGATAATGAATAAAAAACAGTCAATGACATAACGCCCTGGTTTTAAAGATTAGTCTTAAAAACTATTTATAAATTATCGTTTTACCAAGTACAAAGTGAAGGGTCATGATTTTATGAAATACGTGCTTTACAAAAAACATCTTATTGTTTTAATAAACTAAAACACCGCTTAGAAAATAATATCAAAATGCTTTAATAGAAAATTAAAAATAAAATTATAAAGTATCATAAATGGCAACAATGTTATATTAATAAATCAAATTGTTTTAAAGAATTTATTAAAAATAAAAAGCTAATAAATTTAAGAATCAAATAATTAAAGTTGAATTTTATATTTATTATTTTTATTCATTACAATTAAAATCCCTTGCAAACCTGCATATCAAAGGAGATATAATAAAAATTATATTTTTAAAATAATTATAAGTAAAAATCATTACCAAATGTAAAATAAAACATTGAAAAGAGATTATTCATATTTAATCTTAATATTATATGTGTTTCTAACAAGATAGTCAAAAATCTTAATTTTAATAAATGTATAAACAGTGATTTATATTATTTTTTATATGATTTGGCATAAGTTGAAAAATTTGTAATATATTTATTAAAAAAGTTTAAAGGAATATTAGAAGCAAGAGTCATAAATATAAAAACTTTTAAAACTAGGCCCAGATAACAATGTAATAATTATATATAGGTACATTATAAATATTATTTTATTATTTATAATAAGTTTTAGAACGTGAATAAATATAGAATAATTTACTTATAATTAAGCAGGCCAATAAGCTAGCAATAAATCAGATAAGCTCTGATATCGTATAAGGATTAAATGTACACTTCCGAATAATAATTTCTCAGCGTAATGCTGAGAAATATTATTAGATATTAAAAAATACTTAAATTCTACGACTAATCCAGAGCATGAGAATTAATAAATAAACATATATCAATAAAAAATAAACTACTAATAATGGAAAAATTTAAAATCTGAAATTTTTCAAATAGTAAAAATAATTTTTTAACCATTCATATTTTATAAACAAAATTTTTACAAATAAAATTTTTTATCATTTTATTCAATAAATTTTTTAATAATTTAGTTGAAAATATGAAAGTTAGATTATTAATAAAAACAAAATCATAAAAACACTATCACATTAATCTTCACATTGAACCAGTATAGTAGAATCTTGAATGAAACGCATTACAAATTTTCAGCCCATTAAAAAATCTAACAATTTAAAAAATAGAATAAAAAAAGAAAAAATTGATAGAAATAGCATCAACCATAACAATAAATTATAACAAGTCTTAATTTTAAAACAATAAAGCAATTGACGCAAATATTATATAGAAAATTAAAAAATGCTAATTGTAAGCCAATAATTTGAAAAATTTATTATTAATTAACATTAATTCTTGCAAATACATTAAGTGTATGGATGATGGAATGATATAAGTGTAATAATGACCAATCTAAAAGTATCAGAGTAACGTCATAATTTATTTTAGAGAATGCTTGTTATTTAAATAAAATCAATGATTTAAATATTGAAAATAAGCATTAGATGATCAAAAAATAATGATTATTTAATTAAAAATTTAAATTATAAAAGAATTTAAATTTAATTTCATAATAAAATTTAATCTAATAAATTTAAAAAATGAAGCAATTCTTGCAATTAATTAATTTTGGAATTTCTAAGTTCATATTTAAATGGCTTTCCGAGTTTATTTATAAAAATAATTGTATTTTAAAATTATTATAAACTAAAATTGACTTTGAACATAAAAGAATTTTAGGATTTACTTTAATTATAATTGCATGAATTGAAATTTGCTTTAAAATTGCAGATTTAGCTTCCTATTCAATAATAATTCTTAATTAACAATTTTTACATAGCAAAGCATTTATTATAAAATTATTTATAGGTATATCGATGAAATGAATATCATTTCTTTGAAATCTCTAAACATAAATCTATTACAACTAAAGTTATTTTAAAATATAATTCTATTTAGCAATAAAATGGGAGTAAAGCTCATATTAAATGAAAGAAAATTTAAATATAATCTATATAAATGACTTAGAGATAAATATTCTATTATCTTTTTGCATATACGTATTGACCTCTGGTCTGCAGCATAAAACGTGGGAAAGGTTTATAAATAGAGTAAGTCGAGTACCGAGTAATTGGGAAAAAGCCGAGTTCGAGTAATGCCGAGTTTGAAAACCCCGAGTTCGAGTACGAGTAAATCGAGTAATCGAGTAATTTTTATAAAACAGTATTCTAAAATAATTTTACCAAAAACAATACTTTTACTAAAAAATCGACATTAGTTCTGGGTATTGGGTTGATAGTGATGCAGGGGATCATCATCCAAATCCCATTTATTTTCTTAATCCGCCTATATCCCTCTTAATCCGCCGAAATTCCATGATACGGCCATGATAAATGTTGGCTCCGGGCTCCGGGTGGAAAATTAATGGATAATATTATTTCAACGATTTGTTTCGGCGATTATTCGACGATTAGAGGATATCGAGTGATTAGAGGTCTATGCTTATTCAATCATTTTATTCATTCATTAAGTTTTTAGCTAATTTTAGCTCTACTTAATTTCTCTGTGTTTTTTCTCCTTCATTTATTCACCTTTTTCCCCACCTGCATTTTATTTATTTCAAACTTAGGTTTGGCCTTTAATCCATTTTAATTTCCCTTTAACTAAATTGTCTTTTTGCACTTCCTATTATTTTATGGTTTAAATACACAAGTTTGAGGTCCTGAATAAATATTATTTTTTGTTTATTCTCTTTTTCTTGGTATTCCGTTAATTCGCCGTCCTAAGGCGTGTCTGATCCCGCTCGTCCACTAAAGAGCGTGCGATCCATTCCGCTCGTCCATTTAAGAGCCGCAATCCAATTAGCTCGCCAATCTACAGAGCTTTGGTTCCATCCTTTCGCACACTAGAAAGGATCAATTTTTGAAGATTGAGGGATTCCCGGGACATTCCAGCTCAGCTACCTCCCGACTAGCTCAGCTCCTCTTCACCTTATTTAGTCTAATTCAACTCCCGACAGCTGTGCGGTTCATACCGTCGCGCCGCACCCAGCTCATCATTCTTACAGCGACAACAATCCAAATTATTTTTCTCACACACTTAAGGGTATTTGCAACTTTTAGGACTTCCGACTGTCCTTTGTCAATTGTTTGTTTCCACATGACAATAGTGTCTACTTCCCCTGTTATTAAGTATGTTTACGGAACATTTGGGAGTCCCAAGTTGTTGATTCGACCACCAAAACTCTCAAATTTTCTTTTCTTAAGATATCTCGGAGCTCTAACACTCTCTCTGCCTTAAGCAAGAAAACATATAATAAATTATTTAGTCGTCATTAATAAAATTAAAAAATGTTTACTATTGTTTTGCGCATATATTAATATTGGGACACATATACTTTCGTGGGACGCATATACTTTCATGGGACGCATATACTTCCATGGGACGTATGTCCTAAGATAGAGCCAAATTCATTTATTAAAATATATACCACATGCTATAATAAAAATTAGATACTCATGGGCAATCCCTCCTTTCCTTATTCCCTCTACAATTTATTTAATTTACCTATTTATATATTACTTTAAAATATTTTCTAAAAGGTGAGTCGGAGACCGAAGGTTTTGGATATAGGAAAAGTGAATTAACTAGCTAAACTTTCGTAAATTAGAAATTTTGAAAATTTCTAAAATTTCTTAACTCGGAAAAAAAGCTCCGAAGATTAAAAGACGGAAATCGGGAATTGGAATTCCAACCTATTTCTGTGTTTATTTTAGGTTCTTTGCACAAAAATAGAACTAAAATATATATTTATTTATTTTTACTTTTTAAAAAATTTTTGCATATTTATTTTGGAAATGTACATCAAATTAATTTTTTACATTTTGTTATTTTTTCTAATTTTTATCAATTCTTCCACTGGAAAAAAGTGTAAATGTCCCTTAAAACAAACAAAAAATTCTTTGTTTCATCGTCGATTCAAAAGAGGAAATTGTTGTCCTGGAGGCGAGGGAGCTACAAATAATCATGATGAGGGTTTTACTCGCCGCCCTGGGAAAGAGCCTATGAGAGAAGTGGAACAAATAAAACAAGTTCAAAGAAAGGGTAAAAATGGTATAAAAAATGTTTTGTACATTTGTGACAATTTTTTCTTCTCTCACGTGCAATTTAATGTAAATTTTTTCCCTGAAAATAACAAAAGAGTAGACTGGGATTCCGTTTTATTTTTGATTCATCTGCTAATCTATGAGGACTAACATAAAATTTTTTCAATATTTTTTCCATAGTTTCCATATTTTCCTGAGCTAAAGCGACGTTCTTTCACGTTCGCCCACTAAAAGGTTCTTAGTGTTTCATTTTATCACGCTTTATAAAAATGCTTTTTTAAGGCTCAAAACTTTTTATTTTAGACATTGTTAGCGAACCTTTTGGGAACAAAGTACAATGTGGTAAGTTTATACTGATATTTGATGGAAAAATGACATACCGTATTTATTCTAATAGAATGGCCGCCATTCTTCTTTCCGGAAAAAGAGTGGTCCGTTTAACTCAACACCATTTATTAACCTAGATATGACATTTTGAGCATTAATTTAGGAGAGGTGGCATAACGGAAAAGTACATTTCTCAATACCCCAAAAAGGGGCCATTAAATTTGAGGGGCCATTCAAATAGTGTCAG
Source organism: Meloidogyne arenaria (assembly GCA_036172955.1). NCBI lineage: Eukaryota > Metazoa > Nematoda > Chromadorea > Rhabditida > Meloidogynidae > Meloidogyne > Meloidogyne arenaria. The sequence goes on from JARQAB010000018.1 coordinate 1,283,119, forward strand.
CTAATTTTCTTCAAAAATTCGACAAACAAAATTTAAAATATCACAAAATTTCAAAATCGTAAATCAAAACTTGAAAGAAAAACCCACGAAAATTGGAATTTCGAAACAGCACTGGCGTCGCCAAATATTTTTATTCCAGGATATGCTAGTTTACACTAAAAATGGTGGAAAAACAATAAATCCAAAAAATTTTCAAGTTATTCCTGTTCCAATAAACTATGAAAATATTGATGAATATAAAAATAGTAGTAAATATCATACTATAGGAATTTATAAAGGTAAATAATTAAAAAAATTAAAAATCAGGTTTTCTGTTGTCAGCCACTAATAAAATAAGCCTTTATTTTTTGCTTTTAAATGGATAACCTTAACTGAGTTCGGCCGATTGAGTACTCCATGTAGTAATACCCGTCTAGCCGACCCATTTCCCAAAAAACGGAATTTATGGTTTTTTCAATTATGTGTCAAAATTAAATTATGTATCAGTTTTTCAATTATATCTTTATGAAATAGATTATCAGAAACATATTTTTCATTAAAAAAGTGATTATTTATTTTTAAATAGAGTAGTTCTGAGAAGCAGAGATCGGTCGAAAGTCGATTTCCGAGTTTAGAGCCATTTCCGATTTCCGACAGTTCCGATTTCCGGCACTTTCGTCATTTCTGAATGACTTCTGCTGAGAAGTAAAAATAAAATATATTCCATTTCTAAAGAAATAATCACAAATCAAAGTGGTATTCTTGATCGGCTTCGAAAAGATGAAAATAATAATATTAAATATGATATTGGAATTGCCGAATTCAATGTAATGGCTGGTTCTTTTGCTGTGTTTGAAGCATTGGGAATTGAAGAAACTTTTGATGTTTCCAATTCTGTATTCAATCCACAATATCTTCAATTCCTTGGAATTAATGTTTTGGACTATCAAGTTCCTGGTGATTGTTACATATTTTTTTATGAATTGCCTTGTGCTAAACTGCCATATTGTTACTTTTTTGTAAGCTGTTGACTAGAGTTCTCGGTTATAAACTGATCCGATTTTCTGTTATAATTTAAAACGTTATTTTGTTAAGTTTACAACCTTGCTAAACCTGGAGATTGGGTTAATGGAGAATGGCAAAAAGACAGAGATGAGAATAGAAGTGAACATGAAGTAATTAACAGACTAATACAAAAGCTTTTCACTTCAACTTCTCATGACTTATATGATTCCTTGTTTGATGATTTAAAATTAGCCATCGAAAAGCCATCAACTTTGGATGTTTTATTTAAAAAAATTAAATATCATTTTATAAATCAACATCCTTTAATTAAATTTAACGAGTTTCCTGAAGACGATAAAATTGTTTATATTGGTGGTATTCTTGTTGAAGATGACAAACTTTTGACTGAAACAAAAAAGAAAGAAGATAATGAGGTAGGAGAAAAAAGGAGTATACATTCACCGTAAATATCCTAATAGAAGCCCTGGGCTTCTACTTTTCAATGCCCCGGGTGGCTTCTAATAGGGCATAGGCTTCTAGAAGGGATGGGCTTGTATTAAGATATTTACGGTATTCCGCATAAAATAAAAATTTCTGTTTGAAATCTCGATGATGGGTTCTTCGTTTTTTTGTACTTCCTCTACTTATGTATAATATATTTTGTGACACGTTTTATTACAAGATATTACAAAAATTAGAGTGCATCTATATTTTCTGACAAAGATAAATTTTTAAGTTTTACTGTCATGTTCTTGTCAGCTTTGGAACGATGGATTATATAGAAATGTATCCAATCCTCTACATAATTAGACAAGTTTTTGTAAAATTTCCTCATTGTTATTTTCATATTCGAGCGACTGGAAATTCAACATTCGACAATGGTTATACTACGAAAGATCCTCTTCCACAGAAAGAAATTCTATGTATATTTATTTATTTACATAAATATTAATTAATTTTATTTTATTTTCAGCTCATCCAAACACAAGAGTATTCATTTCACATTGTGGGATCAATAGTGTTAACGAGGTATTGTATGCATAAAATAAATAATACCGTATAAATTTTTCAATTTACTTTCCTCGATTATCTACCCCTTTTCGATTAATTAACCTCTTCAGTGGTTAGTTGAAGCAATAATTACCCAGGGTAATTATTCAAGGCACGCTAAGTTTAAAAACTTCAGTTATCAAGTTTCTTTGTTATATTCATCGAAATCGACTGATTATAATATAAGCCAATAGAAAAAACAAGCATGGAAAATGAATTAAACACTTAAGCTATGCTAAATGAATCCTGAGAGCTCTTGATAGATGCGGTCGGATTCTGTTGACAATAGCGATTATTGGGATTAATCCTGCAGAATAATGGGAATAAAAAACTAATATTTCCAAGTTTAGACGAAAACCCGAGCGATCGAGTCGAGTAACTTAATCGAAACCGGACGTACTCTACTTTGAACAGAAAATTTAAAAGATTTTTTAGTCAATGTACGCTGGTGTTCCTTTGATTTGTATTCCATTTACTGGAGATCAATTTTATAATGCTTCAACAATTGAAGCAAACGGAGTTGGCGTTTATTTGAAGCTTAATGATATTCATTTTATGAAAAATCTTGAGAATTCTCTTAATCAAATATTAAATATTGATGATGCAGGAAATTGTAATTTCAACAGTGAATATAGTTCGGAAGCCAAAAAGAAGAGAAATGAAATTCTTCAAAATTATGAACATGAAACGATGGAAAAAAATTTTTTGGATAAATTTTAGATAGATATTTATTACTAGGGCTAGGATTTTTAGGCACTAAAAAGTTAAAAATAGGCGCCTATATAGGCACTAAAAAACTACCAAAATAAGCACTAAAATCCGAAAAAAATTATGCCAGAAAAAGTTAAAATAGGCAATTTTAGGCAATGATAAAATTAGTTAGAAAGCAGCTTTCAGTAAAATAACACCGGATTTGAACGTTTCAGCATCAGGCCTATCTAGGAAAAAAACAGGCATTTTGCCTAAAATCCTAGCCCTACTGATTAATCTTTTTTCCCAGAGACCTTTGTTTAAATTTATAAATGATGTAGTTAAACAAGATATTCATATAATTTCTACTGCTTTCTATTTTTGAACATCTAGCAAGCCACTTTTATTTTCTTTTCTTTCCTTTTTCTTAAAAGCTTTTTCTACAAATCTATGTTTACCATTTTTTAAACTTTTAAGCTTTTGTCTCCTGAGAAGAAAATTATGATAATGTATTTATTAAATTAAAATGTTTTTGGAGGATTTTTTTCATTAAATTACAATTTATCCTTCACAAAAAATTTTTTCTAAGATTATGAAATTATAAACTAATTTTATTACTTTACCTTTATAAGTTAACTTTTCTTATTTAATTTTAAATTAGTCTATTTTTTCATTTGATTTAAAAGTTTATTTAAAATCTATAAAAATTTTAAATCTATTAAAGCTTTTAACAATTAATTCATACACATACGAATAATTCTATGACTATTCCTATTTGCCACCATGTGAATATGCAGTCACTTGAAGCACCGATTTTAAATGTCACATATAGCTAAAAGTATAAAAATTTCTAAATTATATTACATTTATAGTTTATTATATTTTTTGGTTTTTTTATCTTAAGTTTATCTTAAGTTTAAGAATTTTTATTAATCAAAAAATCTTTACTAATCATTTAAATTTAATTCTAATTTCTGATTATTTTTCTTCATTGTTAATTGTTGATATTATTGTTTTAAATATTAATTTAAATTAAATTTATTTTATTGTGTAAATAGGCAAAAGATTTTTAAAAGATAATTTTATTTTAAATAATTCTTATTTTAATATTATTTATTTAATTTAAAAATTTTAATTTTTATTTACATTACTATCAAATTAAATATCCCTGCTTGTTATATTTCCATTGTTGAATTCGTCGATCCAACAGGTTGCGTCGATCCAACAAGTTGCCATGACTTGAATGATTTCACTTCTGTTAAACTTCTTATGGAAAAAGTTGATTAATATACGTTTAAGAATTTTTCAATTTAATAAAATTTATCTGTACTAATAATAACATCCCATCTTCGAATCTGTATAACTAAATATCTTTGCTGTAAAATCAGATTTTCATTTCCGACTAGAACAATTTTACCACATTAGTTACTATAATTGCTACATGTTCTTTAGGCAATTTTAGTAAAATTTTCAGAATTGCGCAAGTTGTTTAAAAACATCATATTTTAGTTGTTTATAAGACCATTTTTTGTTTTTGTTAAAATTATTAATTGATACATTATACATATAAACAAAAAGTCAATTGCAAAATATTAATTTGCAGATAATAATATAATCCTTCCATAAGGATTAGGCACAAACATAAAAATAATAAGGATAAAAACATAAAATAACATCAAACATTCAGTTTAAATATTCAATTCTCGTATAATATTCATTTCTTAATAAAATACAGTTTTTATTTTTTACTTTTAAAGTATTTTAGTTTTGAAATTTAGAATTTTTAAATTTTAGAATAAAAAATTAATTTTAGAGAAGTAAAAAAATTCTTCTTTATTCGCGAGCACTGTTGTTTTTGAAAAACTCAGCAAAGAAATATTATTCATGATTTTGTTGGGTTATATCTTTTGTAAAAATATTTTTGCTTAAAAAATTATTTATTTTATATTTAGTTTTTATATTCGTTGTTATATGTATATCCGTTTTCGCTTGTCATTTTCCCCCTGTTTCCAATTCAGACAAATTTTTCTAATAAATGTTTTAGTGGTTAATTAAAAATAATAAAATTATTTCCTCTTAATTTGTTAAATTTACATCTTTCTTTAATCTTTCTTTAATCTCTAACAACCGTGAGTCTAACAATCTCTAACGTGAGTCTAACAATCTCTAACAATCTCTAACAACCGTCTACTTTAATATTGTATTAGAAATATAAATTTATAAACTCATTTTCATTAATATTTATCTTACTTCATAATATTATGATTTATTAATTAACAAAGGTATGTTGTTTTTCAACGTTATCTTTGACCCGCTTATTTATTGTGAAGTAACAACTCGTGTTCATGTTATTTATTTATTATAACAACGTCATGTAAAAAACCCTAAAACGATGCCTTTCTCTCCACACTAACTACTTATGAGCTTGATAGCTCAGTTTATAGTTTTCTGGTATGACGTGAATTCCTTCAACATACTGTGGTTAAATTTAAACATAAAGTTTTAATATTTATAATTTTTCGAATCTATAGAGATTTGATAGTTAATTTAGATTTTCTAGTTTAAAATTTAGCAAATTACATATTTGAATTGAAGTAGCCTAAAAATAATCAAACTCCAATAACCAGTCGAAATGTTAGAAATTCATGTTTCTTTATTCATATATAAAAGCATTCCTTTATATATAATTTTTTACACTACAGTCACTCCATTATAATATAACGCCGAAGCGTTATAATAATTTGTATAAAATTATTTTTCTTTATATTACATATATAACTTTACTTTTATTTAATTTAGGTATGTATATATTTATACGGCCCGATTTTTCCTTTTTCTTTGTTAAATATTTCTTAAATTTTACTTCGAGTTTTTATATATTTTATCGTATATGCTAGATTTATAAATAGGTACATTTCAATTATATATTGTATAATATTCTTAATAAATTACAAACTGGGCATTTGTATGTAAATTTTTCGCAAGTATTTAATTTTTTCGATTATTATTTGTAAATAAATTATGCGATTTATGTAGATTAAATTTATTACTTTAGTTAAGTTTTGATAAAGTTTTGATAAAATAATTTTTTTAAATTTTTTTATAATTTTTTTTAAGTTTTGATAAAATAAAATCTTTTAATTAAAATCTAATTTTCAATTAAACCGCATTAAAATAAAGGTTTGACTGCTAATTTGTTGAATGTCTTTAAATTTATTTATACTATTTTTCTCAAAAATACCTAAATTTATAATTTAATTTCTCATAATTAAATAATCAAGCCTAGCTTTTATTGCATAATATATTTTTAGTAATTTTTGCATATTTCTCTAAAATTACTATACTACTTTTTTGAAATAGTAAATTTAGAGAAGAACAAAAACTTGTTTGATTATTTGATTAAACTATTAAACATTTACATCCATTTTGCAATTTGTTTAATTATTATTTTTATATATGCAAATGTATATTGATCCTTGTTGAGTTGCGAGATTGCTTTGAATAGCATCGGTACTCTTTCAAAGACTCAGAACAAAAAATTGCATAAAGATTGTTTTATTTTTATCATATAATTTTTTTGTTCATAATTATCTTGTTGTATAATTCACAATATGATTTTTAGTAATTTTTATAAAGTAATCTTAAGCTCTAGGTCAAAATTTCTAAGTAGTTACTTTTACCGAATAGTTTAACAATATTTTTAATTTATTAAAATTAAAAAAAAAATATTTTAAAGATTTTTTGTAAATTTTACAATTTTATTCTTATGATTATTGCAATTTTTCGCTTATTTATATCATTTTTGATGTTTATTCTTTTTAAAAATAAAAAATCTCATCATATAAAAATACTTTTTAATATCTATTATTACTAGAGAGAGTTTTTTTTTAGGTTTTTATCTATTTTTTTGCGAACTAGTTACGATGAGATAAGCACAAAAAACACTGTTTTGGGTCGAATTAATGAGTCTATATACAACCTATTCGGACCTAAAAAACCTATTTCGGCCTTTTTGGACCTAAAACCTATTTGCAACCTATTTCGGCATTTTTTGAACCTATTCTAGGTTTTTTGGTAAAAATCTTAAAAATCACCCTTATTTTTGCAAAATTGGCAAAAAATTTTAGAAAAATATTGAATTTTAGCGCGTTTAAGTTCATATTCACTCTAATACCGTGCTCCTATTCGTGCCAAAAGGGGCGAAAAAGCATTATTGCCAAACCATATCTTGCCAAAAAGAGTAAAAAACTCATATCTGCCTAAAACGGCAGAATCCTTAAATTCTGCAGAAAAATTATATTTTTTCCTTTGCTTCTGAAGACATTGACCTAGAAGATGGCACTGGATATTTCTCTCCATATAAATTCCTCGAATTCGCTTTTAAAAGTTGTAGTTTTCATTTCAATAGGCATTGAGAGTGACATTTTAAGGGAATAGGTATTCAGGTGTGGGCACACAGATAGAAGATTAAAAAATATGGGGAAGTAATATTTTAGAGGCGAAAAATTCAATTTTTTTAATAGTAGCTCATTCGAAAGAGCTTCTCGAGCTGAGTCGAATGACACCAAAATAAGCGCAATCTGACTTTATAGGGCCGAGTTACAGACCCGTAAAATTGAAAAACCATAAATTGAAAACACAAAACTGGAAAAAACTCTAGAAATTCAAACCTATTTTTAAAAATTCGCACCTATTTTGCCAGTTTTCAAATTTTTTTGTCCTATTTTAGCGTTTTTTCGAACCTATTTAGGTACCTATTATTGGTTTTTTCGGACCTAAAAAAACTCTCTCTAATTATTACATAGTTAGAATGATTTTTCTTCTTTATTGTAGAAATTCACGATGTGCAGTGCTTTTATTAACATTCAATTTGAAATATATATAAATTAAGATTAATTTTGAACCTCTAAAGTTCGTATTTCAATATCATATGATTGTCAACCGGTAAGATCTTTCAAATTACAAAACTCATCTTAAATTCCTGGTGTTACTTATGAACGCTTGAAAATTCACAATTAAAACTACTTAAGAAATAATTTGAAAAAAGAGACCTTAATACTATATTATAATAAAATTTTATTAAAGAATTTCTGAGTTAGTGCCCGAAATCTAATTTAAATTAAATATTTTTCGAATTTAACCATGCCAATACTGAGAAAAGTATAAATACATAAAAATAATAAAATTATTCAATTTTTGATATAAAATGAATTCAGAAATTTCAATCCCTGAAAGTTCTGCAAATCTTGGCTTCAACCAAAATTTATGAAGTTAGTTATATCTTTTAAAATATTCATTCATTTTATTAAAAATTGATTCAAATTTTCATAAAAACTTTGTATAAAGTATAAGTGTTAAATTACATCACAAATTAGATCACTATAAATTTTAGGTTTAAAATTTTATTTATAACAATTGTTTGAAGCTTAAAATTTTCAATTAGATACCTTCTGTCATTACCAATGATTGAACAAGTTAAACACTCAAGTTAAACACTCAACAAAATTTATTGAGAGCTGCAATTGAAGTCTAATAAAGAAAATAATTAGAAGGATGCCTTTAAATTTATCTTTATAAAATGCTTTTAAATTCATTCAAAAGGAAGAGATAAAAACAGTTTATAAAAATATACCTTTTTTTAAAATTAAATGCTAAATTAATTAGTGTTAAAAAAATTAAATTAATGTTAAACATTTGCTGAACAGAAGTTTCTTGATCATATACTTATTTTTAACTTAATTCTTCAAATATATTTAGTATTAACAATAAAATTTTGGAAAATTATATATTACAGGATTTACAGAGGGATCATTTTTTAATTTTATAATACTGATTAAAGTAAAATGGACTCAAAAATAATTCCATTTAAAATTATTTATGTTTACATTAACTTTTTACGATTTATTCTTTTATTATGCAAACTAAAAAATTTATTTGAAAAAGCGAGAAGAAAAGGGAGAATTTATTTTCATTAAGGAGAGAAAAATAAGATTGAAAACAAGGTACATTGAACAAAGATTTCCTTTTTTTTAATTTTATTCATTTTTCTCAAACGTGAAAAAAAGGGATGTATTTCCTTGTAAACATAAAATACATACATTTAAATAATGTTACCCCCTTTTTCTTGTTGTGACAAGAAAATATATATTCTTTTTATTTATTTGTAAAGAGAAAATAAATTTAAAAAAATGTTGCTACCCCCACTTTGTTGTGAGAAGAAAATAAACATATTTTTTAATTGTGTAAAAAAGAAGATAAAGATTTAAATAAAGAAAATATGAGGTAGAGGAAGAAAAAATAAAGTAGCTTCAAGAAAGTGACAATTTTTCATTCAAAAAACAACAAAAAACTCCAATTATATATGGAAATCATTTGAAAGTGTCATCTAAGTAACTTATCTTATCGTATTCCTCTATTTAATTAGTATAGAAAGCGAGTTCTGTAGTCTAAATAAAACATAAAATCTAGAGAAAGAACATATTCCGCAAAAAGTTGGACAAACTTACTAGATTTGAAGGTCCTTATCAATGAGAGTTATGTTAGTTTGGAATAACGGTCGAAGCTAATTTGTTCTATGATTTGTCTATTTTGGATAAATTTTTAATGTTAGTTTAGTAACAATAAAAAGTAGAAAAATTAAAACTCTAAAAGGAATTCGTCGTAGTAAAAGTCAATTAATGTATTTCATTTTCCTTCATACAAATGTCGAACAAATGCTTCGATCAGTCATTCTTAAAATTAAACAGTTACAGAAAGAATAAATAAATTAGTAAAGTAATTATCTCATTTAAATTAAAAATTAAAGAATCAATAACAAATAATTTATGCAGCTAATAAATTTACTTTTGTATTTTAAAAATATAATTTTGGATTTTTTCAGACATGAGGAGTTGAAGTTAATTTGTCGTTCATTCCTTAAATTTTAACATACAGGGTGCGGCAAATTTTCCGCCCCTTTTGTTTTTGTCATATCTCGGCTCAAACTCAACAAAAATTCATAATTCTTTTTTTATTTTATTGACAACTCTCTGAGAAAATTTTTGATACCAAAATCACCTTTAAATTTTAAGTTTACTCTGATAAAACTTCTCTCAAAGTTTGAGCAAAATTTTTTGGATAAAAATTGGCCTAGATTCAAGGCTAAGATTTTAATATTAGAAATGTTTATATCATTCGAATCAGCTCTTCATTCTGATTCGAATGACATCAAAATTAGGCAGCTTTGACAAAAATCGAATGAGATACGGTCCTCTGAATGATAAATTAAAATAAATTTGGTAAAAATAAAATTTTTGAGTGAAATTTTCAAAAATGTAATTATAAGCTATTTCGATGCGCCTGAACGAGCTGAGTCGATTGGTGCAAAAATCAATGGGATTGAAGGATCTTGGACGAAGTTATGATCAATTAAAATTTGGCAAGAAAAAATATTTTTTGATGCATTTTAATGTTTGGACCGGCTTATCCTTATCATTTATGAACCAAATTTCTTCTTCTTGGTACCAAAAAATTTCTCGGAGAATTGTGAATAAAATAAAAAAAAGAATTATCAATTTTCGTTGAGTTTGAAGCGAGATATGACCAAAACAAAAGGGGCGGAAAATTTGCCGCACCCTGTATTTTTTAATTTTATTAATTATATAAAAACTGTATCTTCAATTCACAATAAAAGCTATTGAAATACAATTCGTAGTTTCGCGCATACTTGTTAAAAAATATACAAAGATAAGGATTATAAATAAGGATTATAACTAAGGATATAACTAAGGATTATAATTAAAGGAAAAATGTTAATATTTTTAAAGAAAATTTTAATGTTTTCTTATAGAAATTTTATTTATTATTAAATTGGATATAGCTAATTTATATTATCTAGTTTTCTTTCTAATAAATTATTTAATATCCTATACACGTCGTAATTACCAAAATTAACTACCAAAATTAAACATTTTTATACACTGTTTAAAATGTTATTAAAAATCTGTTAAAGTATTTTATAAATAGAACGATACAAAAAAGCCCAAAATTTGAAGCTTTAGATGCGTAAAACATTGATTAAAAGACAATATTTTCATCTTTTAAGTAGTTAAATAACATTTGAATACTTAAATTTAAAATTATTTTATTTTAAAATAAAATTCATTTGTTTAAAAAAAACTTTTTAGCCAGATAAAGATGATGAAAATTGTGACGGCGCTTTTGCAAAATGCGTTTGCATCAAAATATTCTTCATGAAGACAACATTGATGCATGGGTTTACACACTCCAACCTCTAATTAAATTAGCATTATAAATACTTAAGTTTTGTAAAAACTCTTTTATTCAGAAATAATATACATAATTTACATAAAATTAAAGTTATTATAAAAGGACGTTAAACAACTTGAAGCGCACAAGAGTCTTAAATATAATGCATTTGTTAAATTATTTGATGAAATTATTATTAAAGTCATTGTATAAGAGTGTAAAATTAATTAAAGCAGAACAAGGCAACTAGATTTCAATAATTGAAGCTTTTTTTCTTTGTCAAAAAATAATATAAAAATGTCCCATTCCGAATAGTATCTTGGAATTCATTTGCCTTTTTACAAAAAAAATTTATTAGTGCTTTAATTTTTATCCTATTACTTGTTTATAAAAATATATGATTCATACTTTTATTTTAAATATAATTTAGAGAAATACTATATATTAAGTTTATAAATTTAAAGATTTTATCTCTTTCAATAATTGTTAGTTTTAACCATACACATTATTACACAATTCAAATGCAAAAAACCAATTAATATGGAAGAAAGAAGGTTTCAGACTTTCATTACTAAGCACTGATAATAATTATGAAGGATTTTTCCAAAAAGTCCTGGATTATAAAAAATCTTTTATATATAAATTTATTTTTAATTCCGCGATGGCTTCAACTTGATGCCAATGCCACTAGTCTCATTAGTTCCAGCATTTGGTCTTGAAGTTGAGTTGAAAAGAGCAGCATTTAATAAAGAAAAAATAATAATTTTGATTTCCAAAAAATTGTTTATAGAATTTGATTATACTAATCATATGCGTATATTAAAAGAGGTATAGATTTAAAGGAGAGAAATTAAAAAAGTATTTTTCAATGGAAAATTCAGCATGAAATATAAAATTGATTATATGTTTAATTAAAGTTATGTTTGATTAAAAATATTGACAAGGAAAATAATTGTTAATTTATGATTGATATTTTTTTAAAATTATTATAAAAAATGGTTATATTAAAATATAATATATAAAGAGAAAATGAATAATAATATTATTCATTATCTCATATAACTCGAGAAATAAATATTTTAAAATGTATATTCGAGAAAATATATAATTAATTTTTAAATTTTCGAAAAGTAAATCTTTTAAACACATTCTATAAAGTCATAAAAATTTTATCAGAGAAATATAGCAGATATTAATATGGGGAATTTATTATATAAATATACCTGGCGGTAATATAAAATGCTAGATTTTATTGCATGAATGTATTTGTTTTGAAAAACAAACTTTGAATGATTATAAAAATAATAGCGAATACCATTCTAAAAAATTTTTAATTTTTCATTCAAATTTTTAACAAAATGCAATATCCTTCTGTAACTTTTGAAAATAATAATGCACTGAAGAAAATACTATAGGATGGATATAGGATTTTTATACTATAGGATTTTTTTTTAATACTATAGGATTTAAATACTATAGGATTTTTTTTTAACAAGAAATTTAAAAAAAAACAAAAAACGACCTAATTCGATATAAATGTTTAAACATTTTGATTTAAATATTGAACCATTTCAGTTTTAATGTTTAAATTAATTGTAATAGATATTAGAGCTTCCAATTAAACAAATGATTCTAAAGAAAAAGAATTAAAAATGAGATTAATTGGAGGACCCCCGATAATTGGTACTAAAATTGCAAATAAGAAATTATAGTGGCAACCAAATGCAAATCTTGCAGTAAAAAGAGCTAG